>VBSM01003176.1:37738955-37792202 GCA_008086735.1 Cheirogaleus medius | reverse complement strand
TTTGGCTGTGCAGAAGCTTTTTAATTTGATCAGGTCTCATTTGTTTATTTTTGTGGCTGCTGTGATTGCTTTTGGGGTCTTCTTCATAAATTCTTTGCCTAGGCCAATACAAAAATCAACTCACGCTGGGTAACAGACTTGAACCTTAGGTGTGAAACTATTAGAATTCTGGAGGAAAACGTTGGAAATACCCTTTCTCATTATTTTTATTAAAAGCACATGGCTTTCATTTTTAAAAGCATACCATGTGTCTAGAACTCTGTTAAACATTTTAGACACATTATATCACACAATCCTCACAATAACCCTAAATCGACATTATTATTTTAATTTTGAAAATAATGAAACTGAGACTTAAAAAGGTGAGATGTCTTGCTCAAGCGTCAATCATTAGTAAATGGCAGAGTCTGGATTTGAATCTAGGAGAATCTGACTTCCTCATCTAATTTTCAAAACTAGAAAGTTCCAAAGGAATTCCAAAAGAATCCTTCTTGGCTCTGTGACAAGTGAATAAAATAGTGTAGGAAACTTCTTATCATGATCTAAGAGAGTTTGGGAGAAAAGCTTGTATTAGATGCCATGAGAACCAACCAAGTGCAATTGCTGTCAGTAACTGATAGTTTGTTAATATATGAAGAGGGCTAGGGCTAATATTAATAGGTTGGGAGAATCTATCTGGATGTTCTCAAATATAGTGCACTGAAAGGAAAGAGACAGTACCCATTGCAGTTCATAGGAGGTTCTATGAACTACTCAGACAATAATCTTAATAACTTTATAAATGTGACCATCTGGAAATGTTTTGCATTGACTTGTAGATTATTTCCAACTTGCTGTCTTTTGCAGATGTGTTCATGCTTTCATTGGTTGATATTTCCTGTAGGAAAAGGTAAACTATCTCCTTTCTTCAGAATATTGCGAAAAGGTCATTTAGAAAGCAATATGGCCCATCCTAGTGTCCAATCATTTGTCTATTTCATACTCTTTGTCAGATCCCCTTTTCCTCCCCTATGAACTTCTCCTCTTTAAAACCTAGTTTGAATATATGGTTATCCTGGGAGATTTTTCTGGCTTGTTCCCATCTCTACCTCCATAGAGTTCATCACATCTTCCTCTGAGACCACTATAGATTATACTTTTCTCTGTTGATAAAGTTATTGTACTATACTGGAATAAATTTGCACAAGTCTTTTTGTCCTAGCACATAGTAGGTGTCCAATAAATGTTTACTAAATATTGATTATACAGTGACATTCCTGAAAATAGAGAATAAATCTTAGTAATCTCACTTTTAGCAATGCCTGGCACAATGTGTAGCCTATAATACGTGCTCAGTAATTTTTTTTTCCTTTTATTTCATCATATAATGGGGGTACAAATATTGTTAGGGTTACATACTTTGCCCCTGCCACCCCTCCCCCCCCAGTAATTTTTTCTTAATGAAAAAATTCATTAAGACTTTTTCATCCATTCTTTCCTTTCAACTTCTAGCAACTTTTGATCAATGAATGAATAAATAATGTCTATAAAAGGTGCTGAGAAATGCCACTCTACTCAAGTTTATTAGAAATTGAAGAGTTCTTCAACAGAATCAGAGTTGTCATTTAAAAGGATGTATAAGGGAGATGGAAGATGTAATATGTCCCAGGATTAATCTAGTGGCACAAACTTGTATAAAGCCTCAAAGTTCAGCATAAACTAAGCTGACAACAAATGCTATATCGCCAATAACAATAAAATTCTTTTTTATAATATGTATAGGAAGAGATTCACCACTACTCTAATGTAAAAGGATAAAATAGAAAGCAAAACTCTATGATTCCTAGCTTGTTGCATCTTCTCCTTTAAAGATAGGAAAGAAAAAGGGGGGAAAACTATATCATGCAGAAGCAGTTGAAACTCAAGTTGACTGAGTCTGTTATTATCAAGTTTACAAAAAAGGCCCTGAGAGCTTTAAGAAAATGCTTAGTGGATCTCTATCAAGTAGTTCAAATTCCCACATGCAGATTCTGGAAGTGAGTGAAATAGGAAAAAATCTTAGGGTATTACTGTTACATAAAAGAGCAAATGGTTACATTTTATAAACAACAAAGAGGTAGACTTGTTATCAGTCTTTGGGGGGAGGAAAAAAAGGCAAACAAGAGCAAAGAATTAAACAGATTACTCTTTAGCACTTAGCAAAAAATGTGATGATTCTTAGAAGCCAGAATGCCATCACAGAAACTAAGATATACCAAAGTAACAATTTTTGGTGTAGTCACCAGATTATGGCAAGAGAGCACTAACAATAGCCATCATTTACTAAGTAACAGCTATGTGCTGGGGAATGTGCTCAGTATAATGTATCTTGATTTTCGTTAAAACATTAACATAATCTCTCAGAATACCTTTGTGGTTAAGAGAGAGAAGTTGGGATTAAATGATAGGCAGATTTAAAACTGAAAAGATGTAATACAGAGATTGATAGTCTGGAGTGAGATGGTTTTATGTTATCCACATTGTTGTATGGTACGATTATTATTATAGAAGCAAGGTGATCTGTATTAAAATTGTAGGTAACTTAGAGCTGGAAATTACAATTACTAGTAGGATAAAATATTAGAATCAAGCTTTCTTAGCTACCTAATGTGAAACTAGTAAGAAACCAGTTTTTTAACAGATAAATATAAATTTCTGAATTTAGATTGTCTAAAAAATTTATTTGTTAATTAATAGACTTTGCTTTATAGAACAGTTTTAGGTTTATAGAAAAATTGAGTAGAAAGTACAGAGAATTCCATATGTCCCCTTTTATGCCCCCACTAGTTTTCCCTTTTATTAACATACTGCATCAGTGTGGTATATTTATTACAATTGATGAACTGATATTGATACATTAGTATTAACTAAAGTCCATAGTTTACATTAGGATTACCTCTTTGTGTTGTACATTCCTGTGGCTTTTGACAAATGGGTAATGCCATGTTTTCACGATTAATCACACAGAACCATTTCACTGCCCTAGAAATCCTCTGCACTCCACCCGTTCATCCCTTCTCCCCTTTCAACTCCTAGCAACTTTTGATCTTTTTGCTGTCTCTATCACATAGGTGAAGTTATATAGTATGTAGCCTTTCCAGACTGGCTTCTTTCATTTAGCAGTGGGCATTTCAGATACTTCTTTGTCTTTGGTGGCTTGATACCTCATTTATTTTTTTCTCTAAATAATGTTCTATTCAACGGATTTACCACAGTTTCCTTATTCATTTATCTATTGAAGGACGTCTTCGTTATTTCCAGTTTTGGGTAGTGATGAATTGTTGCTATAAACATTCATGTGCAGGTTTTTGTGTGGACATAAGTTTTTAACTCATTTTAATAAATACCTAGGAGCATAATTGCTGGATTTTGTGGTAAAACTATGTTTAGCATTATAAGAAACCACCAAACTGCCTTCCAAAGTAGCTATACTGTTTTACATTCCCACCAACAACAAATCAGAATTTCTGTTGTTCCACATCCTTGCCAGCATTTGTTGTCAGCATTTTATATTTTAGCCATTCTCATATGTATGTAGAGGTACTGAAATCATGTCTTAAATGAGTTTAACATGTAGAGAAAAGGGGGCAATTCCTTAAGAAATGATTCAAATGGGAAGAAAATGTTCTTAGTAGATTCTGTGGATTGTAAATTCAATAGATCAAGAGCTTAATGCAAATGCTAATAACAAATCATGCAAAACCAAAACATCTTGCATGTTGTTGAGGTATGTTAATCATATCAGTTCCCTATGCATATGTGATAATAGTCACCTTATGCTCTGTTTGTCAGGGTACATATGGAGAATGATAGATAGGTCAGTTTGGGGCACATGGTACATTTACAGCTCAGATATGTTCATCCAGATGCTGGGGTTGTAAATATGACATCAGTCATCCCCAACACACAAAAAAGATAAATGGTTGGGGTAATAAATATCCCAATTACTCTGATTTGATGGTTACACATTGTATAAATATCAAAATATTGCATGTCTCCCCAAAATATGTATAACTATTATATATTAATACAATTTTTTAAGTGGTGAAAGAGAAGATCAGGACAAGGGGAAACATCAAAACTCCTTCAAAATATTTGAACAAATATCATGTTAAAGGGATTACATTTTTGTGTTTCCAGATTGCTAAAGAAAGCCTCCCTATTACTCAAATATAAAATGGAGTTTTTACTGATCCTCTGGGATTTGGGGTAAAAATTATATGAGATAATGTCTATAAAGCACTTAGTATATTGCCTGATACATGATAACTGTTCAACATTGGGTTGGATACCCAATGGGCACCTACAGGTCAGGATGGAGGTCTTGGCTGGGAAGCATGCAAGTGATGTTTGAAGTAAAGTGTCATTTGGACAAGTTGACTAGGTCACGTGGGGACACACACAGAGCAAAAGAGAAGAGGCCCAAGATGGTCATCTGAAAAGACCAGGAGGAAGAGGAACTAGCCAAGGACATTATTGCAAGAAAGGAATGAACAGATAGAAAGCTTTTGTAGCCAAGAGTATAGGGAAACAGTGATTTCCTTATACAGAATTGTTTCAACTGCTTTCTCTCCTTTTATCCCTGAAGAAACAGCCCTCCTTAAAGAGTCAGTCATTAGTGAGATTATATGGCGTTAATGAAGTCTTTCAGTTTCTCCATCTGTGTATTTACATTGCACCTGTCCCTGCAGTACCTGGGTATCTTAACTGCTCTACGTGTAGAGAAATATTCACATGTGTTCATTATGCAAAGGAGATCTGGCAGATTTAGGTCTAGATGTGGCAGAGTCAGGAGAGCTGTGACATTGTGAGATTACCCATTCAAAACTAAAAATAAAACTTCAAAGAATACAAAGAACAGAGGAAAGAGGCTATTAACATTCTACTTAAGGTGAACAGGATCACACATATATTATAAGTGAAAAAATTAATTTTCAAAAGTATTTCTTTAGTTTTGAAATAAAAGCCAGTGTGATTTTTTTAGGAGAAACCCAGTCAGCCAGTGATATGCAAGAGACTGAAATGACCTTATTTTCTAAATGTTAAAAATGTGCTAATTAACAGTAGCATGACTTTTTACATTTGAATGTTCACATTGAATTGATATATTTTTGTATTAATTTTCTTTAATTTTAGTATTGATTTAAAAGGCTTTTTTAAAATAATATATATTTTACAGACCTAGTACCTAATCTAGGTACCTAGTACCTGGTACCCTGATGTATTTGTTTAACTAAATTTTCTCTATATTTCTTAAAAGGATGGATGCTTTTCATGTTCTACATACAGTTAAAGTCTTTTATAAAAAGATTAGATCTTCCTTATCAGAATTAATCAAGTACTATTTATTTAATTATTTCCCAGAAAAAAGTATATTTTTATACTTAAGAACTGTGAATTTCATATTTTCAGCTGTTTATCTTGGAGACATTTCAAAGCCACTAGCACATAGGTAGTATAGTCCTTTAATCCTAGAATTAAACAAAATAATCATAAGTATGATTTTAATACTACTAATGATACCCTGTCTTCATACTATTTTCTACAGTTTTCAAAGCCATTTATTGTGCATTACTCCTACCATCCCAATCATGGTTATTATCAAAATCAGAGATAGTACCACTTCCTGGCTGTGGGTATGGGATTTGGGATCAGATAAAACTGAATATATGTCCTTACTCTACTGCTTAATTTGTGAACTTAAACAAGTTACTTTACCTTCTAAGTCTCAGTTTCTTCATTTTAAAGTAGGAATTTAATACCTCATAGGGTTGTTGTAAGGAGTAGATGAAATAGGACACATTCCACTCAGCACAGTGCCTGGCCCAATGTTGTCATTATCATCAACACCATCATGTTACAAAGATACTGTAGTGTCAGTATCCCTATGGACTCAACCAGATCTAGAATCTTGGAAATAAAGCAAAACTCGAGGTCAAGATCCTGTGATAGATGTGATTCTCCATTAATCATGTGAAACATTTTTAACTGCTTCATATTCTGAGGCACATATCCCAAGCACATTAGTTGTATAATGTTACTCTCCACAAAGAGGAGTTCATAGTCAAATAATGTGGGAAAATTCTGCAGTATGTCACCCTCTTAATGGTATAATGTATATTGTTATCAAAAGCCCTAATCCAGGAAAGAAACTTTTCCATCAGTGTTGTCAAAAGTACCCACTCATACAATACTTACTCTGTACCAGACTGTTTTGAGTGCTTTACATAGGAACTCACTTAATACTAACAACAAACCTACGAAGCAGATACCATTATTATCGCCATTTTATAGATTAGGAAACTGAGGCGTGGGTAGGTTATAACATGTCCAAGATCCCTCAGCTATTTAAGTGGCAAAGTCAGGATTATAATAAAACAAGCAGGCTCCAACCTCTGCTTTCCTAACCACTATACATACTACTTTTATCGTGCTCACAGGAAGGAAGCTTGGAGAGTAACTTGTTCCATGCTCAATGTCCATTGTCGGGAACTGCAAACTCCTTTGGAGACTGACACTGCATCCTTTCAAATGCTTGTTAAGCAGATTAAAAAGCAATTCCCTTTTTGTTTTTCCTCTGCATTCTAGACATCAAGAGGAATCTCTTTATTCTAATGCAACATTTGATATGTATGTTCTTTAGGGAAGTAAGTACCTTGAAAACTTTCTGAAGTCCCACACCTTTGGACATGATGAACAGGAAGGCCACAATATAGGTACATATTCTGCACAAAAATCAATATTTAACACTGGAACACTTCCAAGCCACAGGTGGGAACTAAGCTAATGGAGAGAAGTCCAGCAACACAATGAGTTCATTACAACTCTGAATGAGTTGCCCTGCGACCACTGTGTGCAGAAGTCCTTCTAGAAATGACCTTGATGTCAACGGTTCCCTGCTACTACCCACCACTGAGATAATTACTTTTTGTCTTTTCTTTCTTGTCATGCTCTGTCATTATGTGAAAAATCATCACTATTACAACATGTATCATGGTTCAGCAATTAGAGCATGAAGCTCCAAGCCCTTATTCTTCTCACTAATGCTTGAATATATCACTGTGCCAGACCAAGTACTGAGTGATTACTGAATGAATGAATGACCATCCGTGCTAAAAAGCAAACTAGATGGAGAGTTGGGATGACCTTAGTTCAGGTTCCAGCTGCATCACTAATCACTTTGTCACCTTGTGGAAATTACTTCCCTTCCAGCTCTGAGACTCTATTTGCCATCTGTGCCAACAAAAGTGACAAAAAGTTAAGAAAAAAGGGTAAGCAGAGAAAATGAGAAATGTTCTTGTCACCCTCAAGTTAATAAAGATCTGTTTTAATCACAGTGACACAGTCTTCCTAAGAATTTTTTTTTAACTCAGAGAGGCCTCAGCATCCTGTCTGAAAAACACTTTCATCCCAATGAGGCAAGTGCTTTTGGCATGCTGCATCCAGCTTAGTCATCTTATTAACAAAAGCAAAATTATAGAACATTTATTTGAGTTGATTAAATTATTCCTAAATGGAGCAATTTCAAGATATGAATAACTTTCCATCTTTTATATTTCTAACTAGACATTCCTTTCCCCTTTATTCTGCCCTGAGGGTGTATAAGGGTTATAAATAATTTAAAAGAATATTTCCTAAAGTGTCTTATATTTTAATGAATTCCCAAGATTGAATTACCAAAAAGGGTTAGTATTGTTTCAATCATATGAATATCATGCATCAGTATTTTGTATCGTTCATGACAATACAGTCCTCATACTAGTACAGTTTGATAACATAGGAAGAAATGATAATGCATTGTGAAGATATTTTGAAGTAGTTATGAAGAAAACCATGGGAATGTTAAAAGAAAGGGACACTCTCACATTTTCTCAAAAAAGAAAAAATTTCCCTTGACTTCTGCAAAGGATATCTTCCTGAATGTATCAAGTATGTTCTTGTTATACAAGAAAAGTATGAAGATTCATTTGTGTGGGAGCTGCAATAGACATAATTCTCTAAGTCACTGCTATCCAAAGTATGGAAAATGGACTATGAAAGATCATTTTAAATGCAAAGCAGCTGCAGCTTTAGATTAAATAAGATCACAAGTGAGAAAGTTGCTTTCAGTTCTCTTCTGATTACCTGGTTATGCCAAATCTGAAGTCTAAAAGTCTCAGTTTCATGATAATGTCTACACCACCTTTTAAACATTTACCAACTGTCACATTTAGCAAATAGACCTCTTCATTCTAATTCAGTATTAGGAATGTATATTGTTCAGGCCAGTAAACTTCTAAAAAAATTTCTGAAGTCACACATATTCAGATATGAAGAACAATAAGGTCACAAAAGTAGTTACTTATTCTGTACAAAATCAATACATAACATCAGAACACTTCCAAACCACAGGCAGGAATTAAACTAACAGGGTGAGATCCTGCTTAGAACTTTCTGAAGACAATGGTATCTAGTCAAAATTTAGTAAAATTGTTTTATTTTCATTGTATTTATATTTATTGTTTTTTTTCTTTTTATGTTGAGGCATGCTGCTTTTCCTTGTATATAATGATACATAGTTTCTTGTTTATATTTTGTAAGCTTAATTGTGCATAAATTCAAAGAAAAATATTAAGTAAACAATAGTGCAGATGGCACACAGATGTGACAAAAATCCTGACAGCAGTGTATTAATGACCAAAATTTGGGAAATATTGCTCTTCTAGGATCAAACATACAGTCTGTCTTCTACCTCACTCCTCCTACTCCCTTCTGCAATTGCTGATGCTCAGGTACCCACTTGAATCTCCATAGCTCCCATCAAGGCCATTACCATGGAAAAGGTGCCAATGACAGTGATGGAGAAGAACACCAGGGTGGCAGAATGATGTCACAGGACTGGGAAAGGGGTTGAAAGATAACAAGATTTAGGTCTAATATCCTCTATTAATAGTAATCACAGGGTTGAGTGACTGTTTTTAAGCCAGATCAGATGCCCTTTGACCTATATTTTTAACTACTGAATCATCCACATTGTTAAATAGCATGATAAATGACTTCACTCTACAAGACACTTGTGTTTCTTTGCGGGACATAGACTCTTTGATAAAGCTTGTCTTTAGTTATCTGTCCTAACCTCTTCATGTTAAGTGTTAGTTTTAACCTCTTCATGTTTAGTTTGAGTGTTGCATATGATTAGCAGTTTTCTAGCAGATGTGGGTATGGGTATCTGTATGTTTTACTGTACACACATAAGCATATATATAAATATATACACATACATATACAGATATTTAAAATATTGCTTAAATTATGAAGCATGGGGCTAACATGAGATAGTCTCATTTTGAGGACACAATTTTTATCATAAGACAGAGAATTTTTTTGAAATAGCACCTTGTTTTTGAAAGCTAGGTCAAATATCTCATGATGTATTCAAACATGGGCCTGCATGATGGAAGTGCTAGCCATGGGAGGTGCAATGGTATATACCAAGTTCAGATTGGTACCTTCTTGCTGAGAGTGGCTCATTTTCCATATGCCTATCAATAAATCACTTTTGTTTGTGCAGACGTGGAAAAAGGAGAACTCTTATACACTGTTGGTGGGAATGTAAATTAGTACAGCCATGTACTATGGAAAACAGTAATGAAGTTCCCCCCAAAATTAAAAATGGAACTACCATATGACCCAGTAATCCCACTACTGTGTGTATAGTCAAAAGAAATGAAATCAATATGTCGAAGAGCTATCTGTATTTCCATGTATATTGCAGCACTATTCACAATAGCCATGAGATGGAATCAACCTAAGTATTCATCAGTTGATGAATAAAGAAAGAAAATGTGGTATATCTACACAGTGGAATGCTATTCAACCATGAGAAAAGAATGAAGTCCTGTTATTTGTGGCAACATGAGTGAACCTGGAGGACATTATGTTACATGAACTAAGCCAGGCACAGAAAGACAAATAGCCCATGTGATCTCACTTATATATAGATTCTAAAGAAGTTGATCTCATAGAAGTAGAGAGCAGAATAGTGGTTACAAATGGCTAGGGAGGGCAAAGGGGAAAGGGAAATAAGAAGAGATTCATCAACAAAGTTACAGATAGGAGGAACAGGTTCTGTTCTCTATTCCACAGTAGGGTGACTATGGTTAACAATATTGCATTGTATATTTCAAAATAGCTAGAAGAAAGGATTTTGAATGTTCTCATTCAGAGAAATGATAAATTTATGAAGTGATAGATATGCTAAATACTCTGATTTGATTTTTATACAATGTATACATGTATTAAAATATCACACTGTACCCCATAAATATTTATAATTATTATATGTCAATTAAAAAAAGAAACTCAAAATAAAATACATAAAAATAAATCACTTAGGATAATGGTATCCAGTTCCATCAATATTGCCACAAAAGACATTAATTCATTTCTTTTTATGGCTGAGTAGTACTCCACTATATATATTTATATATATACACACACACACACACACACATACACACATACACACCATTTTTGTTAATCCACTCATGAACTGATGGACACTTGGGTTGATTCCACATCTTTGCAATTGTGAATTGTGCTGCAGTAAATCAGTTTCCCTGTTGTACTGCTCACAGATACCATGTGTCAGTATTATTAACACCAAAAATGTTATCCTATATTTAAATATACAGATAGTATCTCCCTGAGAGGTGCCACAATCTTTCTAGAATTATTCTGTTGAAAAATTTGTTGTAACTGATGAACTGTCATTGACATAGTATAATCAAAATGACTGATCCTTCTGAGAGAGACTGCCAACTGTGCTTCCCATAAATAGGCTACAGTTGATTGCTTTGACCTGAAGTTAGGTATAATAGTCACAACAGAGATGAGTTTAGTAACTCTTCTGCTGGGGAGTATATTGTCGCAGCCTGGTTGTTTCATGCTTATGGGCATAACTGGGATGTCTAAAATAAGATAAAATTGCTGAAGCTTCATTTGAAGAGCAAAACCTTGAGAAAACTATTAACAGTTTAACATTTCTAGTTCACATGTGAGTATCTAATGAACCTTGTTAAAATGACATTCTATAAAGAGTGATGCTTCTTTGGTTTGCCTACTTTGAGCAACAGAACTTGACTGCAACAGACACGCAGAACACCAGTAGCATGGCTTTCTGGTGACAACATCTGGTAGGGGTCCTTTAATTGGTGCTTTATGAAAAAAACAGAAATATTACCTGATGATGTATCCGTTTTGCTGTTGAGGTGACTCATAATTATTTACATAAGTAAACTACTGAAATTTTTAATCAGTTTGGATCCCTCTGTTGAGTTCAGATCCCTCATTTTTATATGTTCATCCAAGATCTGTTGATTACCTTTGTGAGTCCGACATCATGTTTATGCCAGTGTAAATTGATCACTTCCCTCATAGAAAATTTTAAAAATTAAGTCTTAAGAACATCTGTTTAAGTCTGCCAGAGTAAAGACATCTTTACTCCACTCTCCTCCCTTGTATCTCATTAAAAATTGTATCATCATAAATAATAAGTCAAACCTATAGTATTTTTAGCCCCAAAAATTCAAAAAAACATGATTTTTTCAAAAAATCTCTAAAAAGGAAAAAATTGGGTATCAAAGAAGAAATTATAAGATAAAAGAAACAGAAAATAGAAACTGGCAGAGCTTGGGGAAAAAAAGAGAAGAGAAAAATGCATGAAAGCTATGAAAGCCCCATCGAAAGCAACAAAAGTAGCATAAAAAATCATTTTTTTTTTTTTTTGAGACAGAGTCTCACTCTGTTGGCCAGGCTAGAGTGAGTGCCGTGGCGTCCACCTAGCTCACAGCAACCTCAAACTCCTGGGCTCAAGCAATCCTTCTGCCTCAGCCTCCCGAGTAGCTGGGACTACAGGCATGTGCCACCATGCCCGGCTAATTTTTTCTATATATTTTTAGTTGGCCAATTTATTTCTTTCTATTTTTAGTAGAGACGGGGTCTTGCTCTTGGCCAGGCTGGTTTCGAACTCCTGACCTTGAGCTATCCACCAGCCTCGGCCTCCCAGAGTGCTAGGATTACAGGCGTGAGCCACCGCGCCCGGCATAAAAAATCATTTTTAAAAATAAAATAATATAAGCTTGAGGAAACAAATATATAAAAGTAATATTAACAATAGTAAATAGAAGATGATACAAAATGATATGTGAGAAAGAAGGTAAACCTCATACATGCATAATTGATGTTTCCAAGGATTAAAATGCATTAACCAATAAAACAGAAGAAAATTTTCCTGAAATTGTCAGGTTTAAATTTACACATAAAAGAGAACACTGGATTTCAGAAAATCTGCTATAAAATAATCAACATCAAGGTGAATCTGGTAAATTACTATACCTTTCCAGAACATACAATCATTTGTACATCTAAGGTTTAAAAAGGCAATTTATATACAAGGAATAAATGGCAGCTGAACCTTAAACTTTCTTGGTAGCAGCATTCACTGTCAGCCTATAGAATAATGTCTACTAAATTCTGAGATATGGTAGGTTTGACCTAAGAACTTTATATTCAGCTAAATTATTTTGCAAAAATATATAAGAATATACAAGACACTCTCAAGTAATTATATAGCACATAGGTCCCTTTTTTCTTAATCTTTGTGGATTTTACAATCTAGCCAACTAAAAGATGAATCAGTTTAAAGAATTCAGGATAGAAAATCCATTGTGATCATTGATTAATTTCATCTTTGTGGGAATTGTGGTGAAAAACCAGCATGTAAACATAACTCCTAAGAATTTAAAATTTAAAAAAAAAATCAAACAAAAATTCTGGATCGAGGAGGACAGGTTTGATGTATGTTTTCAAGGCACTGAAAACATGATCCAGTTATGGCTAGATCACTTAATGGACATGACTGAAATGGAAGCTAGAGCCATTATCTAATGGTTAGATAACTCTGGCCTTGAAACCACATTAAAGAATTTAGACATATTCCAAAGAGCAGTGAGTAACCATTGTAGGTCTTCCAGCTGAGAGCTTTTGTATTTTCTGAGAAAATGGTAGGCAATGTCTTCTGCTGAGTGTGAGGATGGAAATGATGTGGTCAGAGGTAAGAGAAAGGACAAGGTGTGGAATACAAGAGAGAAAACTTACTAGAGAAATTAAAAGGTGCAGAACTTGTCTTAGGTCCCCTTTACTGTGCTGGTGCTGCTATGCCTATTGGGGGCTAATGGCTCTGGATGCCAGATGCCCCCTTCTGGGCATTGGGAGGAAAAGCCTTCAGGCCCCTAACCCCACCCTTACCATATAGATGGGGGGCAGCAGCCCTCAGCCAATGGCTGACTGACTTGGGGGTTCAAAATGCCTGTGCCAGCTCTCTCCTGCTTTCCTCACTCTCCTTTTCCTGAGAGCACACTCAATAAATCCTTGTGCAAGCATTCCTGTCATGGGTACTTTGAGGAAACCCAATCTAAGACATAGGTTTCGGGGCAGTTTTAAGAGCCAAGTTGAAGTTGAATGCCACAAATCTGTAGTGGCCTTAGTCTGTGCAACTGTATTTGTCTCTAGCATTAATCACTGGCACAGGGGTAGCTCTGAAGACCAGACATTTAGATGGATCCATACTTGGGGATTTTGCCAGTTGGGTAGGATGGAATGACTAGGGAGTAAAGCACATCTGTGAGAGTGGTCTCAGCGATGGGCCATGAGAGTAGGGTGGATAGGGAAGAAAAGAGCAAATGGAATGGAGCTGAGGGAGGGTGGGAATCAAAGGAACAAAGGACTGGGGTTGCTAATAACATTTTTACACTATCTATGTGCACATACACATATATACATGCATGTGTTATATATGTACTAATATATATATATATTAGTGTACATGTATATGTAAACTGAGGGAGAGCCAAAAAAATAGAACAGTACAAAGTTTAAAGTTAAAATTTCAAGAGATAGGCACTTGATATAAAGTAAACTCCATCAGGATTATATAATAGAATGATTTTTTTTGTATTTCTCATTTAGCCAGTATTTATTTGAAGCAGTAGTTAGCTCCCCAATACAATAATTCTAATCAATTTTTTTGATGAATCTAAATCCTTAGGCCAATGAAGCATTTATCCTTAATGAAAAATACAATTAAGTAAGATGTGTCACTTCCTCTTTCTCTGCTCAGCTAGAGCAACAAGAAAAGATTGCTGGGTAGGACTTTGGATCTCTTTCTCTCGTATTCTTAAAACTTGGCCTAAGGCCCATTAATGAATTGTGAGCATCTTGTCAACAGGAAGAATGGATCCAAAATTGAAAGTGCTTTTTGACTTTTCTGTGTGGTTTTCTATTTCATAAACTTTAGTTTTCACTTATGATTTAAGGCTATATAGAGATAGCCAACTGAATTAGTTATTAATGATAACTAAATTTATAAACCAACTTTTGCACATGACCCCAGTTTACTGATGATTTTAATTCCGTGTTCTGATGGCAGCTCAACCCTGTAACAGAGAGTTGAAATTTGAAGGCAGATAGGCACCGGAATGATAAGTAGACCATTTTTTTTACCCCACAAAATGGCCTTAGTAAAAAACATTTGAGAATCTCCATTGTAGTAGAGCTCAAGTAAATAGCATCTTCATTCAATGGAGGGATATGAAAATAAAGAAAATCTCTGAAGAATCTTCTCCTCCCATGAGTACCCTTTGTATAAGTATCACCTCTTACAAAAAGAATGAGAGAAACAGCAGGTCATGTTCTCCTTCTGGTCAAACTGAAGGTTGGGAGTCTAACTTTGAGACATTCTTGATGTCTCTATTCCAAAGTCAGCCCAAATTAAGTCAAATAAAAATTTTAGTTGCATAGTCCTGGTATACAAATTAATCAGAGGCATAGATGGGAAGAAAATTATCAGATGTTTTAGAAGTCCTCATTTGGTTATTATGATAGATGAATAAAGATCAGAGGAAAAAGTACCAAAATGGATTTAATAATACAGGATTAGTTATGTATTATAACAGAAGAATAATCAAAAAATAATAGTGGAATGAGTCTATTAGATTTCATTCATTTAGAAAATATTTGTGGAGGGCTTATTATATTTCAGGCCCTTTTTAAGAAGCTAGGGATACTATCATGAACTGAAAAGACTAGGCTCTGCCCTTGTGGTGCTTACAGGTGAGAAGAAAGGAAGATCAGGTGTGCCTAACCTGGAAGCAGCATGAGGAACTCGAAATACTTCTTGCTACTACTATTAGAGGTATAAGATAGGACTCCACTTCTCCAGCACTACCCCCAACCCATTATTGCCAAATGCAAATCACCAGTACCTGTGATCTTTATTCATCTGTCATAATAAGCCCACAGAGATTTTAAACATTCAAAAAATTTCTTCCCAAATACATTTTATAGAGCTTAAGTGATTAATCTATAAAATATATTTTCATTAATATGGCTCTGCTTAATTTTCGAAGTCTGAATAGAGAGAGAATTTGTCATCAGGAAGGGAGATACAGAGCCACATACTTGCTGTGCAATAACTGGAAATAGGATACAAACCATGTATTGTTCTTCAATATCAACTGACAGGCCATATGGTGACTATCTGGCTTGTTTAACATGTACTTTCAAATAAAAGAAGCAAAACAAATTTCAGCTAACTTACTTTTTCTTGAATGAGGAAACTGCCCTTTCTAATCTCCTGTTGTAGACAGGAGCAAACAGGTTTGCATCAATAACTGTTCTGTTTGTTAAATATGTTCAAAAACAGTGAGTACCAAATCAAATAGTTTTAATGCTCAATTATGTTAAATAGCCCCCATTTGGATTTTTTTCAAAATAAATCTAAGTAAATATTGATAAGTAGCACAAAACATATTAATAATGTGTTGTCTGAGCTTATTATTTAGGGGATTAAATCACAGCTGAGAGAGCAAATAAATATTACAAGTTACACTGCATTATATTTGCCAAACTTCCTAAATTATTAGCAAATCCACTGAGTAAATGCAGCAGCAAAGCACAATCTGTTTCCCATGCAAATCTGAAATCCACTTATGAGGCTCAGAGGGTATAGATAGGATTTCAGATATATAATCACAGGAGAATTATTGATTCACCATTTTCATTTCCAAAGAAGGTCATTCTAGGGATCACCTTGTAGATTTACCCAACATGAAACCAGAGAAGTATATATCAGGGTTTTGATTAATTCTGTCCATGTATACAGATTTAACCAATTTGTACCAAGATGATGATTGGTATGAGACACAGAGAACCTATCATCAAATGATTTCCAATCAGATAGGCGGTATGTGAAATAAATACATGGTAACCTATCACAAGGAAGAGTGGAGGTGCTGAGAGCAGTGTAAGAACTGAGGAGGGAGAGAATGTGTTTAGATGGAGGTGAACTGGAGTCCTGCTTCCTGGAATCGAATTAGACATTGAACTCGTTAGGAATTTGACAAGAACCAGAGAGGAAGCAAAGATTTTGGAAAAAGAGTTTTTGTGTAGCTACAGATCACAGCTACACTTGCCTTCCAAGGCAGAAGGATCCCTTTCCTTTTGCTGAGGATCTTGATGAGCAGAAAGGGCCCTCACAGTGCAGTGGAGACAGGGACTGCGGAGAACTGAATTACTTTGGTGAAGGGAATAGGAGGTTTAGGATTTGCTACTGAGAGGAAAAGAAGAAGAGGGAAAGGATGAAGAAGATTTAAGGCTAAAGCTAAAACTGAGAGACATTCTGCAACTGTCATATCTATCATGAAATGTTAATTATTTCATTCCTACAGTGAGAGTCCTTCCTTCTCCCCAGACTTCTGTATTTCCTTTCCTCCAACAAATGTCTTGTGTGGGTGGGGTTTTATGGTTGTGGCATTTTTGTTTTGCTTTGGTTTGGGTTTTTGTTTTGTTTTGTTTTGTTTCCTTGAAATTAAGAAAGAGGACTGAATTCCATGGCTAAGTTAACTAATTGTAATAGAGAGACCACATTAGCAGGAAGGTAAGTAGAGCTATAAACTAATCACAGATGCTCCTCTAGTTACAAACAGCTTAGGTAACCAAAATCCCTAATTGTGCATAAATCCAATGTGACTCCATACAAGTAATTGCTATTGCCATCTGTTAATGGCTGGCAGAGCTTTTTTTGTATCTATGGAAATGGAAAGTTCTTAATAATTAAAGTGATTCTAATAATGTAACCCTTTTCTCTTCTCCACACTACCCCACAAATTTCTATAAATCTTAGGGAAAGCCAAGATTCCACATCTTGTGGTATGGTGATACAGGTGCCTTTTGTCTCAATCTTCAAGTGTGTAGAGGCTGCAACTGATATTAAGGTTATGTATATAATCCAATTTGGTTGGAGCAAAGTGTACATTAAACAAAGAGGGAAAGAGCTTGGAAAACAGCTTGATACCAAATTGTGCAGGATCTTGAATGTTCAAGTCAGGAACTATGTTTAATTCCACCACGATGTCCCCTTGTAATTCAAAAGGAAGGAGGGAATGAAACTAAAAAGTAAGGATTGATGTATCCAAACTAAATATCTCCCTCAAGTCCCACATCCATGTACCCAGCTGTCTACTAGATATTTCCTCTTGGGTACCTTAAACATGACTGTCAAATTCATCGTTTCTCCCTAAATATACTTTTCCTGTTTTTTCTATTTTGTTTATTGCTACCATTTTTCTAGCCAAGAACCTGGGAGGCATTTCTGTTTTCTTTTTTCTTACTCCATAAAACAAATTGGTCACTGTAATGTGTTAATTTTGCCTTCATGCTATCTCTTCAATTGATCCTTTCTTTTCCACCCTGCTACCTCTCATTTAGTCCAGACACTTATGGTTTCTCATGGGAACTACTGCAGTATACCATGGTTGGTATGGGTTAGGTTGCCTGGGTTCAAATCCTATGCCACACCTCCCCAGCTGGGTGACATCTGTTCACTTCAGTTTCCTCAGTTGTGAAATGTGGAAAATGAAGGCGCATATCTTGAAAACATGAATGAATGAATGTGTGCATGAATTATAGAAGGAACAAGAAAGAAATTATATGATCAAGCCTTAGTTTTATGGATTTTAAATATGAATCCCGACAGTTAGACCCCATGACAGGGCTAATAGAAGTATAATGGGATATATATTTAAATTTTCTAGTAAAAAAGCATAAAATAAAGAGCCTAAATTAATTTAGTAATAATATTTATTTAACCCAATATATCCAAAATATTCTTTTAACTTGTAGCACTAGACACATTTAAAGTACTCAGTATCCACATGTGGAAGATGACTCCTATTACTGGACAGAGCAGCTCTAGAGATTAAGACATTGGAAAATAGTAAGGTCAAAACCAGCAAGAGAAAACCTCCAGAAGGTGCTCTGGAAGAAAATATGATGTGTTTATCCTGGTTATAGTGAGTTGGAGGTATTGCAAGCAATTCAGTTAGAAATATCTTAGTGGGCAATGGGAAACATAGTTCTATTATAAAACAGGCAGAATTGGGGGTTACATTTCAGAGGCAAAAAAAAAAAATGAAGATTGAGCCATAAAGTCTGCTTTAATTTTAGTTCACTTCAACGAGTAAATACTTGTTGTTTACTTGTATTCCCTGGTGACATGTTGTGTGCTGTGAGACCCTCTGTGGCTTCTTTCCTGCTATGCACCCTCCTCAGAAGTCCTACATCCTCCTCTATACCTCTCCAAAGCCTGCTGTACAGAGCCCTACCCTATTCTTGCATGAAGGCTTTTCCAACCATCTTGTCACATCGATGTCACTCCTCATATCTCACCACACATAAAATCATTCTTACATAGTTAAGCACCTAACTTTAATTACTCTGTGTACTATCTTTATCTTTCTAGCTTGACTATAAGCTCCTTGGAGGCAGGGAGCATTCCTGCTTCCACAGACCTCAGAATTAAGCAATCTGAGTGCTCAATAAATGTTTTTTAAAACAATGACTAACACAGGCAACACTCAAGCTTCAGCTTCTAAAATTATCAGGACACATCCAGGGAATTAAAAAATCCAAGAACATTGTATTTTACCTCAGCACTAATGGTCCAACTGCTTACAGTTGCATGTAGCAGTCTGGAATAGCAGACTTTGAAATCATTTTTGACATAAATCGGGTAACCAGGAATGTACAGTTTCTGCCTCCAGCTACTCTTAAGGTTCAAGAGGAACAGAGAGTTCAGGGTGGTTACATTATAAACCTTATATTTCTTGATGCACTTTCAGTTACGTCATCTTCAAAGGAAGATGTTTTTATCACTGGGTAGTGAGCAAGAAGAGATTAATTTTAAAGGCAAGCAAAATAGAAGAGCCTAAACAGCCCACTAATGATGCCATTTTCCCATTTCCTGTGCTTGATGTATTGTGCCCATGAATAATGGGGCAAACTCCAGGCTCTAGAAATTCATGTTTTGTGGAGGAAATCCATTTCTACGCCTTGCAAAGCAGAACTACAGGTGCAGTGAGCAAGTAAACAGTACCAGCTGCTCCTTGGCTGTGGTTACTTAAAGAGAAATTAAAGACCAAACCCAGGTTTGGAGAGAGTACAGAATCACTGAGAGGACAGCAGTGGATTTTTCATGACTTTGGCCCCAATTCTAGCATCTCCACCATAAAACAGCATGTTCACAAAGGAACTGCAACATACACACATGCTGAATGTCAAAGCTAGTTTCTGCCTGTATTCTGGTGGAGTTTTTTGGTGATAATGTCCTTGTAGACATTCTGACTTAGCCAGGACACTCATACCAGATTCACATATTAAAACTTTAGAGGCTGATATGGTATATGATGTAGAGTATTTTAAAGAACAAACTTGTCACCAAAAAGTAAATTCAAATGTTTTTTAAAAAGTCACATTCCCAGGGAGCCTAATAGAATTCATGATTTTTTTTTTTATGTATAACATGGATTCCATTTTTTGTGAGTAATTTAAGCTTTCAGAAAAGGTCTATAAATAGAGAAGTGTGATAGTGTAGAGTTTATCAGACTAAAGAAGAATATATTACACATGTCAGAGTCTCAAAAACTGTTAAGTAGTTATCTGTTTGCTGTATTCTCATAAAGTGATTCCTTATCTTGTGTCTTCTTATATATCATGTGTATACTGCCACCAAGGATGAAGGGAGCAAAGTATCATTACGTGTGACATAAACAGCAACTAAAAACAAACTGTTGGTTTTTAATATTGCTTGTGAGTCATTTTTGACATTCTGAAAAACTTTTCAGGAATTATAGGGGAAAAGTTTTATTAGATACAATCAGTAATAGGGGAATTTAAGCTTGTATTTATAGTCTAAAGTTTATATTTGGAAATGTTTTTCTACCTATATATCAAATTATAAACCTTCACAACTGCCCCTTTATTAACTTCATAGTAAGTGCCATGGACTGAGATATGTCACTTGAGAATGCAAGAGAACAAATGCTAAGAGAACAGTCAGTGGGCATGTCATGCTATTATCTCTTTAGAATGTATCATTAGTACTGTAGTCCTCTCATAGGATGGTTTACACTGCTGCAGTTGGCTCCAGTGTTGCTGCCCTAGTGCTGGTATTGTCTCTTCATATACCCATGAGTCCTATCTGCTGTCAAGATGTGGGCATAGAGGCTGGATGAAAAGGTGAATGAAATACCAGGGCACATTTCTTGCACACGAGTGGAAGCAAAACTTTCTTTCAAACTGGTCTATTCTGGGAAGCAGCCTTTGCCCAGCTATGTACCATTGCTTTCTATCATATTTAGAATCTGTTATGCCCTTAGAGAAGAAAATGTTGCAAAGTACAAGTTCTTTTTTGCATGATTTCTTCTCCAAATTCCTGAATGCTTTTACGGGTCAATTTGTAGGAAGTAGAAAGGGCAAGACCTCGTGTATTGCAAGGAGCTCCTGCTACTGTGTGATCCGCCTTATCTCTGACTGAGGTGGTACAGAAACAGACAACTAGGAAGAAGCTGTGAAAGGCAACTGTGATGCTTCGTGGGTTGCTCAACACAACACGAGCCCCTGAATGTTCTAACTGGCAAGAGCATAGCATTTCTGTCACCGTAAGGAGCAAGAAATGTGATTTCCAATATAATAGGGAATTTTTCTGCATTCTCCAAGCTCTTACATCTCAGTCTAAACCTTTCCCAAGCAATCCTGTAGTATCACTCTGACTCCACTGTGTGCTTGGTGTAGATCAGCCCTGCCACGTCCTGCTGGCATCTTTGCATGCCCTGCCACACCAAAATCATAGTTGGCTCCTGAATGCCATTTCTAGCCCCCTGCTGTGGACCAGTCTAACTGCCCAGGCCCCATGCATGTCTCAAAACAGATTATTTGGATCTGGGTTTTGAAGGACATCTGATGGCTTCTGAGGACAGGCTAGCTGGGAGATGGGGCTGGTAATTATGATGTGTGTACGATATATCAGGGGAATATAGGAGGCTTATACAGAGCCTGTTGAGAGGGTCTGCGAATGGAGAAGAATGATAGGGCAATTACAGTGAGCAACCTGGCTGCCAGATGGGATCACCCAGGAAAAATCAAATAGTGAAAGGCAATGATGAAAGCATTTAAAGTGAGACAGACAGGAAACTTTCTTGTTTTTGCTTGTTTGGGGTTTTTTATTTATTTGTTCTTAGCAATAAACATGAAATTTTGGTTTGAGTTTGCACGTGAGAAGCCCAAACTCTTCAAATTTCATAAACTCCTCAGACCACTTGCCTAGTAATGGTTCCAGGTAGAACTGAGAGTTGAGGACAGAGCTCTGTTGCAAGGACTTTGTCCTCAGTACAGTTTCTGCTCTTCAGAGTTTTTTGTGTCTGATTTGGCAGTCTTATCCAGGAAGGATCCAAGTGGCTTTCACTTCATTGGTTTTCACTTCATTGCTCTTGGCTTTCTTGGGAATTGTTTAATTGGGTTACTGTTGTCTCACTGGGAGGAACCTACATAAAAGGACTTATTTCTAAAGCAGGGTCTTCCTTGCCAACCTTGAGCAGGCTTAATAAGCAAATGCAGCCCCTTGACCAGCTCTACCCATTGTATCAACATAAACACAATTCTGGGCCAACTTCTTTCCCTGTACCTATACCTTTTGAAAAATAGGAACACTCCAGGATTTATAAGACTGATGCACTGACCCCCCGTAGGTGTCTGAAAAATCTCCAGACACCTACTTATGTGAAGGGCCCTCTTCAAAATGGCATTTCCCTGCCTCCAGTTCCAACTCGTCCTCTGCTTTGAGAATGTGCAAAACCCTTGAGGAAAGAACCTTTACATCTTTCCATGGGACTTACCAACTTGGATATGTTTTTAGGCGAGAGAAAAATAAATACTATCAATAGCAAAGCGATTCAGGAAAAAAGTCCCCTTTTCAATAAAAATCTGTTTTGCTTCTAGCAGGGAGTTGTTTGTTTTCTGGGCTCCAGATTTTCAATCTGCTGGTTGAGGCAAATGCGGCTAATGTATCTGAGGATGAATGTGAGTGCTGGATGCTTTATGGCTGAGAAAGAAATGTTTCTTGGGATTCTCTGTGACCTCAGGCACAACTTTAGAACAAGGTAGTGTTTGCAGCTTTCATGCCTGCAGGCATGTGGGTTCCAATCACTTCTGCTTGCAGTTCTCAGCTTGGGAGCCCACTTGTGTGTGTTTTGTTTTCTTGGCTTATAGAGTTTTAAAAAGTAGCACAGAATGTACCAGGATAAGCTCAGCTGGAGGTGACTAAAAGGAAATCTTGGGGAAACTGGCAGAGAGCTATCCACGAGTGAGAAGGAGGCACAACTGAAATCCTTTGGTCCTCTGTAAAGAAAAGCAATGTCCTTCAGAGGAGTTAAGAGTAAGGTTAAAAACTTGAATTTTTGACCAAGTACCTATGCCACTAATTTCAAAATACAGGGGAAGGTAACTCTCCTTAAAGTACATCTATTAAATGAAGAACATAATAATACTAGTTGGCATCTACTGAACATTTATTATAAGCCATTTATTATTATACTAAGCCCTCTTAATACATTATTTCATTTTAATTCTCACAATAGTCCCTAAGTGCTAAGTACTTTAATTACCACCACTTATAGATCAGCAAACTGCAGCACAGAAAAGTTAAATAAATTGTCCAAGATGACACAGGTGGCAAAGTGGTAGAGCTGGGACAAAAACCCAAGGCATACACCACAATCCAAGCTCTAAAACTTTTGAGGCACTTAATGATTGAGTTTAGGTCTTTGGCAGGTCTATGTAGGAGAATAAGAGACCTCGGTCCCCGAGGGAATTAGTGAAAGTCAGAATGGACAGCCAGCAACTGTTCAGGAGGATAGAGTGGATTTTCAGCCAGTTACCCCTGTGTTTTCATTTTGTTTCAAAGATTTGTTTTGTTTTGTTTTCCTTTGTTTATTCCTCCTTCTGCAAGAGTTAGTATATCTGTACTTCCATTCATTTCCCCAATTTTTCTATATCTCCAATATTTTCAGTTTTACCCCTTTATATCCCACTGTCTTTCTTGATGTTGTTCTAGAATAACACATCCATTGCCCTTCTCTGAATTCAACTGTCTCCTTTAATGTGAGGGTAAAAGGATAATATAGGAGATGGAGTAAGCTAGAGTCACCCCCATTTGTCCTCCTCTCTTCTTTTATTCTCTTTCCTTAAGAAACTGGAGAGATGTTCCCTCTTCTATAAAAAAAGAGGGAGAAATTGAAGTGTTGCTTGTCCTCTCTCCAGGGGCAGCTGCCAAAGCCAGTGAACCATCTACCCTTTGTTTCCATACATTTCTTTATGTGTCTTAAGTTGTCACAGCAGTCTGTCATCTCCTCTCCAAAAGCTAGAAACATATTTTGATTCCTTGGTGTCCTTGAAGGCTTCTGTATAACCATTATATTTTAGTTTATAGTTCTATTTTTTCCTCAATAAGGCCTTTCATTCAATTTTCCAGACTCTATTCAGTATATAATTGCTATACTATGCTTAATTGAAATAATCTGTATTATGGTTCTGATCTAGTACTTTTTCTACCAATGCACAGATCTGCCTGATTCTGCCAAATTCACTCAAGCTTTAAAGAGCTAAGTACTTTGGTCTTGGCCTAGTCTAATCTATGAATCTATAACTGAAAAAAAGAGACCACGTAGAAACAGCTGACATCTGGGAGGAATATTTTTATCAATAAGTATTTTCCTCCTGGGACATAATCATTTGACCATTACTTGCCTGGATGATCCTGTGGTATAATGCTTCAGTCATATATTCAGTGATTAGCAAAGTAAGGTATATTATACTTGGCCTTCTAGAAGCCCAAAATATGAAAAATCATCACATTTTATATTGTTGGAATATATGTGCATGGAATCTACTGGGTGTACCAAAAGTCACCATTCATAGGAAAAATGGGAAATTGTAGCTAAATGTACCTTAATTTACAAAATATTCATTACAAAATTTTACAAAATTTTTCCTTTGTATGGAGACTTTTGGAGTACCCCGTAAATCAGTTGTATTCTGGCTGTAAAACTGGTGGAAAGAAAATCAAAATAAAAAAGCCCTTATCTCCCTTTACAATAGTGTTTTGTGCTTTTCCTCACCTTCACTATGGATTATTAGCCCAGATGCTGCTGCAGCTCAGAGAACCCATCAGTGCTGATGACATCCAGAAGAGTATTGAAAATTAAACAGAAAACTCTTCCCTGCAAAACCACAAAATGCTCTCACACAGACCACTTTGCTAGATTTAACATAAATGGAGAAAATTTAAGAGAGAAAAATGTTTAAAATTATAAAGAAATAGGAAGATTATTCAGTAGAAAGTTTGGCTAGTATGTTTGAAGGCTGAGAGGAAATAAATTGAAACCTATAAAACCAAGAAGGTTATATGGATAAGGTAAGCAGTGCCTGAATCATCAAACCCTGTGATACAACAATTAGAGGTTGTCCTTTAATGCTTAAAAGGTACATTTTATACAAGTGAGGAGTAGTAAACACATTTAATAATGATTTATTCCTCCAAAAGCTGTCCAATGTTAAATGTGTCAGTTAAAAGTATTTAGCCTGTTAAGCTGCAATTGGGATATTAAAAGAAAAGAAGGGCATAGATATATCTCAGATGTGTGATTTTAATAGCAAAGAGAAAAGGCTCAATATTTGCTGCCTTCATGAGAGAGAAACTTTGGACTTTATAATGGTAATTCTTATTTGACCACCTTCTATATTGGACATTTGTGCTGTTTATAAGCAACTCTCCTAAAGAGTGCATATGATAATTACAAGCAAGTAAAATACCAACCAGCCTATTTTATTACATAATTAATTAGTTATAGTTGGTAAAATCTTAGGGGAAAAATTAAATTTTCTCACTAAGATGAGATTTTAGCTAATATCAAATATTTGTCACACTGTATTTATACTTAACGCCTTTGCTACTACCATTAATAATGGAGATGAGTGCTTTACATATGCATGTTAAAAAGGTTATCTGTTCTATTTTTCATAGTATCAGTTAAATTTTCAGTCTATTTTATTGTATGATATTAACATTGAACTACATGGTACAGTACAATAAATATCAATAGGAGGTCAACAAACTATAAAATAAACAACCAGAATAAATTCGATAGATTGTTTCGATTTAGGCATTAAATTTGTTTATCATTTGAGGAATTCTGAGTAGCACTAAAAGTGATTATTAAATCTATTAATTAGATACAAAATACTAATATTTTCTTTTTGAAAAGAAGTCAACAAAGCGTAATTAGTCACACCAATCAACAATGAAGAAATATATGTTTCAGGACATTTGAAGAAATCACAGGCAACCTGTATTCTTGAGAACTATGATTGTGACATAGCCCTCTTTTCCTGGGTTTCACTGACTAAGTATGAAATGTGTGGGGAATTTGTTTACTGTGTGTTTAAACATGGTTAGAACTAGAATCTGAAAAATGTTTTGATTGTACAACCTTGCAATTATTATAATCTAAATATCAGAGGAGTTAATAACATCCATTAATTTCAAAATTATTATGCATCTATTTTTGTGAGGCCAAGCATAAATTGTTTTTGGCAAAAGGAAAAGCTAGTTTTACCTGACTTTTTTTGCAAGGCCTACACTGAATTATTTGTTTTACTCATGCACAGAATATCTAGCTGGGCTCAGCCAAATTTGCTAAGTGTCAGGTAAGGAAAACTGAACATTTTGATAATTTAATATTTAAGCCTCCTGTCTTACATGGAGTGTGAATCAATTTTAAAAACCAGTTTTATTTCACTTATATTTTCCTGTAAATTAGGAATTTGAACTCTAAAAATTGGATATAATTCTGATTTCATGGTTCTTGAAAATTGGCTACAATCTGTGGAAAATATAAAAGTTCAATTAACTATCTAAATATTACATTTAATATTTTATCTACATGAGGCCAAAAGTCTATTGTGGGAATTTGATAATTCTCTTATGGATTAAAATTCTCTTTTACCTAAGTCTGTTTTCTCCTCATTACTATTTCCAACAACCTTTAAAAAAAAATACTGCCAGTCTGTTTAAGAATTTAAGTGAGTTTATGCACTCAACCCTCAGATTTAAAATTATGAAAACATACTTTAAGACACATAATGTTTTAAGTGATGATAAAATGCAAGCTATGTGCTTGTAGTGTAAAAGTCATGGCATATGCATTTGCCATAGAGTCTGGGATCACCTTTGCCACCTACCATCTGTTCTTTTTCACTTCCAAGTTTCTGTTTTTCTTGCTTTTGACTGACCAGTTGCATAAATACTTTTGGAATAAGCTTCTGATTAAACACCTACATGTAAAACTGTTAATATGATTTGTAAAGCAAACAGAATACCCAATCGTTATAACTTTCATTTAGCTTTTGGGAAAGAACAGTCGGCTTCCATATTATAATCATACTGAATTTTTAAAGTGAGTTACCAACCACTGCTTTCCTTACTCTCTCTAATTAACAGTTATTAGCACCTAAAGAAAGTCAAAAGAAAACAGGCAAACTGTGATCTGCCTTCATATCTTCAGTCAGCTTTTGAAAGTCCTCCCAACTGCAAGTGTCTCAAGTAATTACCTAACCACTCACGTACATATTTCCCTAAATGAAGTTAGTAATCATGGAGGCTAATCAAAAGTTCACTGAATCAGCAGGGAGTGTTATAAAGGTATTTATAAACCAAATAGGTGTTTTCTTTTGCTTTCAAAAAAAACTGCCAACCTCACTGATTCCAAGGGGGAAACCCGAAAGCCAGCTCATAGAGAAGTTGTGAATCTGCATACCTGACTCTGAGAAGTGAGGCAAATCTGGGAAAAACTGTGAATCTGGCATGTTGAACATGATAGAACTTTCTTTCATGGATTTCTGCCTTTCCCCTTCTCCAGTAACCCCTCCTGATGGACTTGAGAAAATTGTGTCAGCTAGCGATCCTGGTTGGAAAGCCATCCCTTTGACGTGTTAACTGCAAATGCATTACTTGTATTTTAACAGGGACCTCTAAGGCCTAAAAGATTTCAAGACCTAAAAGACTAGTGGTTGGTTGGGGAGAATCTCAGGAAATAGACAAATCACAACTCTTTGAAGAGGTCCATCGTGCCTGCTTCCCTCTTCAAAAGTATTTCAGAAAGTTGGAAAGTTTTCTTTTTCTCTATTTCCAGCTCTATCTATAGATTTTCCCCCTGTAAATGTTTAAGGGACATTCAAAGATACTGCTACTTTCATCATAATATGAGAGAAAGTAATGAACTTATGATTTCATTATCAGAAGAAATGGTTTACAGTTAAAATCTGAAAGCTAAATATATGTGGAAATGGAGAGGTGCTTTTCTGAATTTTTAATAAGTTTCCTGGAATACTATTTAACTTTTTAAATTAGCACTGAACTCAGACATCTAAGGTAATTTTATGATTATATTAAGCCCATTTAAAATAGAATCCACCCACTGTAGAATTTTTTGCTTTAGAATGTATATGCACATTTACATGCATGTTTTTAATTCCTACACATTTCGTCTCTCTCATCAATCCTAGACCCTTTAAAAAAAAAAGACTTTCCTAGCTTTCCTATAATAGACAGTAAATAAAATGTGAATGTTATATTTTACTCAGAGTATAGCTCAAAGACAAGAATCACCTGGAAACTTATTAAAAATGCAGAATCTCAGGATTCACCCCAAAATACTGAATGCTAAATCAGAATCTGTATTTTAACTAGATCACCAGATGATGTGTGCATATTAAAGTTGGAGAAATGCTGCTCTGCCCTGCCTTAAGAGAGGCAATGTAACATAGTGGCTGGGAAAATGGATTCTAGATCCAAAATACCTGATTCAAATCCCAACTCCATTGCTTACCAGCCATGTGGCCTTAGGCCAGTTTCTTACCTCTTAATGCCTCAATTTCTTAAGCTATAAAAATGAGAATATTTATAGCACCCACATCTTTAGATTCTAATGAGGATAAAATATGTGTAAAACACTTCCAAAAGTACTGACACATAGCAAGTACTATTTAAGTGTTAGTAACTTATTATTAAATGTTATGTTATTTATTATATTATTATTGAATATTATCATTAGATATACTCAATATTATTAAAAAGGGACAGCCTTTTTTATGCTTTTTGAAAAAATGTCTTGAATAAGTGACATCTAAATTACTAAGAAAATAACAGTAGTTTGAGAATAAAAGGTACATATTTATTCTGTTTTTTTAAATTGCATGTTGTTAATGAAGCCAAAGCTGTGGGTTTAATCCCCTTGTCATTCTATTAGCTTCTCATGGGATAAAAAAAACAACAAAACAAGGAATGAAATCCATTTTTCCACTGGAGGTTTCAGTAGAGAAACTCTACGTGCCCCCACCCACTGCCGAAACCCCTTCCTCTAAGCCCTGCCAGCCTACCTGTGACCCTAGGAAGCCATCTCACAAATGATCGGCATTACCTAAAAGTGCATATGAGAAAAGAAAAAAGAAAAATCTGTCAATCACAGCACCAAATAAGGACCAGAAAAAACAGGAGGGGATGGGAGTTAAGTTGCGGAATGTTATCACAATGTTTAGGCCAGTTATAAAAACCTTATAGTCACTTATAAATAGTTTTTAAGCCACTTGTGTTTTAAAAGTACGTTTTTCCATTTTATATTTTGGAACAGACTGACCTCCCACCTATACTCATTATGGAAGCCAAATCATAAATCAGATTTCATGTCTTTTATTTGGAATGCATTTTCTAGATGATACTTTAATTTAAATAATTGTGTTTTGAAGTGTTATCTTAATGCTTCCATATTTTATCCACTTTTTCTATGAGATTTAACCATTTGTTAGTAACACAGTGTTATATCTGCAGTTATACTATGTGGTGAATGTGTGCATAGGTGCGTGCTACCCTATCCCAACAACATGGAGTACAGAAGCTGAACTGGGCTACTGTATCTCTGAAGCTTGAATCACTTATCACATGGTGAAGGGTGTAGCAGCTTGGCAGTCTGAGACAGCGACCTACAGCATTTCTGAGTCTTGTCCAACAGATGGGCTTAAGCAGAGAAGAGAAATACTAGCATGAAACTAATGAGCTGAAAACCATAGGGACCAGAAGTTAGAGATAATTCTAAGTGGAAAGTGGGAGACCGAGTGAAGCTTTTTTATAGGGTCTTTGTGCTTGGGTGTGGTAGGCAGTGAGCAAGTGAAGGCACCAACCTTAATTGAATTGCCTGTATTTGTAGGTATGCAGGTAAAGAGGGCAGAACCTCTGGCATTGAAGAAGAGAAGCAGAGGCTCTAGCATTGAAAAATGATGAAAAATCCAGTTTATGAAGGAAATTGCATGTCAGATTTTTAAATATTTTTATATTATATTCACTTTCTAACTCCAAGACACTGAAATTATCCAAACAAATAGTTAATAATAAGGTCAATTAATAACTTGAACAAGATAAGCAAGGATTCTTATTTTCAAGATAAACATTTGTATTTAACAAATTTTATATATTGTCTGTATTTATTCTTTCTAAAAAGCATGTTTTCAAATAATATCTTCATATTTATAAAGAAGCATGTATAACTTAAGGAGCGTACCAGAATCTGCCCCACCTCCTTCCACCATCTCTTACCCCTCCCCCCACAAAATATCATCTTCACTGACTTTCCACAAATTTGTCCTCTTTTCTGTCCTGGCCTGAAATGCTCATCATTAGATTTAATCCTTTGTTAAATAGCAACTAAATAATCATTAAATATAATTACAGAAGACTGTTACATTGCGTGCCTGTTTTCTGGAACTAAAAGGAGGGCTGTGAGAATTTCTCATTTACATATTTGAATAGTGCCTGGGAGTTCATAGGCAATGATGCAGGATAAAAAAAATTCCCGTGGAACGGAGACAGATTTTGCCTACTTTGCAGTTTTCTTTTGGCCTAGCCCAGTCCTATTTATAATTCTTTTTTAGGACTCTTGAGCCACTGACACAAAATACAGTACTCATGAATCAAAGGTTGGATAAAAACATTGCAGGTATGATTATATAGCCAGTACAAACAGAGAGATTGGAAATAGGATATGATTTGGCAGTTTAAATTAATTAAATTTTAACAGAATAGAATAAATTTCTTTTCATTTAATGTTGTTTGGATCCATATCCTTACTGAATGTTTATGTCTATTTATTCTATCAGTTACTGAAAGAAGGGTATTAAAATCTTCCACTATGATTATAGGTTGTCTATTCTGTCTTTCATTCTGCCTATTTTTGGTCATGAAGTCATGATATGAGCCACATTTAAATGCATAATTGTGATGAATTCACCCTTTTATCATTATGAAATATCCCTCATTATCTCTAGTAACACTCCTTAAAGTCTATTTTGTCTCATATTAATGTAGCTTTCTTATGCTATTAATATTTGCAAGATTGGTCTTTTTTCATCCTTTTATTTTCAATATATCTTTGTCTTTGCATTTAAAGTATACTTCTTATAGACAGCATATAATTGGGTTGGCTTTTTTATCCAGCCTTGTAATAATGGTCTTATAATTAAAATATTTAATCCACTTGCATTTAATGTAATTACTGATGTGGTTGAAATTAGATCTATTATTTTTCTATCATTTCTATTTGTCCCATGAGTTTTTTGTTTCTTGGTTCCTCTATCCCTGCCCTCTTGAATTTTAAGTCCTCTTTTAATTGAACTTTTTGTATGCCTTTTGGCATTTATTCTTAGTGATTGTTCTAAAGATTGTATTATAATATGTGTCCCTAACTTACCAAAATTTAGAGTTAATGTTGTATTATTTCATGTAAAATATTAGAACCTTGAAATAATATAGTTCCACTTACCACCCACATCTTTTGTGCTATTGTTGTCATATATATTATATCTACAAACATACGAACCCCATCGTTTATTCATTTTTATTTGTATGTTATATGTTGTTTTTCTCTAGCTACTTTCAAATTTTCTCTTTATATTTGCTTTTCATAGTTCAACCATCATGTGCCTAGATGAGGTTTTCTTTATATTTATCTTGCTTGGGAAGTTCAATGAACTTTAGAATATGTAAATATGTTTTTCACCAAATTTGGATTGTTTGGGAAAATTCTTTGTCTCCTCCCCTTCTGAGGATTCAATTACATGTGTAGTAGACTGCTTGATGTTTTCTCACAGATCACTGAAGCTCTGTTCATTTCTTAAAACTGCTTTTCTTGTGTAATTGAGATAGGATATATTGATTTATTTATATGTTCATTGGCAATTTTTTATGCTACCTACAATCTAATGTTTATTCCATTCAGTGAATTTTTCATTTTTAACATTATAATTTTAGTTCTGAAATTATATTTGCTCTTTCTTATAAAGTTTTTAAAAATTTTTTTATTTCAAAATATTATGGGGGTGCAAATGTTTTTGGTTACATCGATTGCTTTTGTAATGCTTGAGTCAGAGTTATAAGTGTGCCCATCACCCAAATAGTGTACATTGTACCTGTTAGGTAGGTTTTCACCCATCCCCTCTTCCCTCTTCTCCCCTGGTTGCTTTCCACTAAGTTTTACTTTCCTCTGTGTACTTGTGTGCTCATCAGTTAGCCTTTTTATAATTTCTATTGCTCATGTACAATCCCACATCTGTTCATTCATTATGATCATATTTTCTTAATGTGGTGAAGCTGCTTTAAAGTCTTTGTCTGCTAATTCTAACATATGATCATCTTGAGGTTAATTTCTCTTGACTGATATTTCTCTTAATGATGAATCATATTTTTCTGTTTTTTTCCCATATCTTATTATTATATTGTGCATGATTGCATTGTTTTTCTTTAAAGGGTGCTCAGTTTGTTCTGGCATGGAGTTAAATTACTAGCAGATTGTCATTGACCTTATCAGGTTTGGTATTGTTTATTTGCCAGGACATTCTATTTTGACTTTGAGATTAATTCAGGAGTTTGCCTCTTACTTTAAGAAATTATTCTTATTTCTAAACTGTGATCTTTCTGGGATATCAAATACCTTGAATGCCCAAGGTACTCTGTGAGAGCTTCTATCTCCATAGCAGTCGATGTCTGCCTTACAGAGTCTCACCATACATATGAACAGACCCATCCTTAGAAAAGGACACATAGTGAGTGCATACAAACTTCCGTCTTCTCCCACCATTTCCAAATCTACCAGTGTAAGCTCTGTTACCTTAAGCAAACACATTTTCTTTGTGCCTTCATTTTCACATATTTTAATTTGAGCTAAAAATTTTCTGAAATTCCATCCTGATTCAAAACAAAACAAAAATGTTTTTAATTTCTTTTAATAAATAATAGCAATAGATAAAAGCTATTTATATCTTCCCTGCACCTATTAACATTTTCAGTTCTTAGAATTGACATAAAGGAAGCCTAACTGGGAAATGATTAATGATTCTTTGGGAGAGAAGAAAGTGGGAGAGTGAGATGACTGAGTAATAACAGCTGAAGCAGTACTAACAGAAGCAGCTGTTTTGGGCAAGGCTACTTTTTTTGATGAGAATAAACTTAAATCAAGTAATTAGACATTAATGACCACCTTTCAAGAATGCAGAATTTAGTGTCAAACTGACAATTGGTTTTCATGTTAGTTCTACTGCCTCTAAGCTATACGAACTTTCAGAAAGTTCATTTCTCTTCACTTTAGTTCATTCACATATATAAAACAGAAGCAAATGCGTGCCAGTCATATGAGTGGATTTTTTTTTTGCCTTATAGGAAATAAAAAATTATTCTAAGCAGAGAGAAAATAATGAGGTCCATTGATAGTGTAAAATGAAATTAAGGCAAGATTTATGTTGTTTTGAAAACACTTGCACGTGTCATAATATTAATAAGGTTAATATTATGTTAATATTTTGCTTGAATTTGTAGAAATATAAATTTTCAAAAAACATCATCTATTGCCAAAGTATTTTTTTTCTTGTTGTAAGAACACTTAACATGACATCTACGCTCTAAATTTTGTAAGTGTACAATACATATTGTTAACTGTAGGCTTCTAAGTTACATAACATGCTCTACTTTACAGAGTCAATGTGACAAATGAGAATGCACATGTACTATAACTGGCACAAGGTATGGGCTCTCTATATGGGTTAATTACTGCTCCACATTAAGTACAAAGCCCTGTGCTCTGCACCTGATGCTCTGATTTGTTTAAGACATTGTCCCTGATGACATTCTTTGTTCTGTTAGTGTTTTAAACTATAGTGACTACTAGAACCTGCTTGAGAGTAAGTTATAAGTATACTTTTTAAATACACATTAGAATTAACCCAATGTATTTCTTCCTGTTCAAATATCCTTTTGAAACATCCCAACATTGACATCTTGGCTTGATAATTCCCAGCTGACTAGACCTTAGGAGAATATATAAATTTAAAATCTCTACTCTAAAATCCATGCATGTCCTTTTATGAAAAAATAAGACTATTTCTCACAACTCCTATAGGAAGCATCAAAGACAGTGTTCCTTATGAGCTCTGTCTTTGTTTTCTATTATTGTTAGTATTTTATATGTGCCAGAAAGATTGTCCCCAGTCTTATGCCAACTCAGGTATATTTTATAAACAGCCATTATGAATAAATCTTTTCAAAGGCTTTTAAAAAGAAAAGTAAATTAGTAAATTACATCAATCATTGGCCACACAATTATCATTTAATACCTCAAAGAACTCAATGAGGCCAGAATAGTATGATTTCCTCTTACCAAAACTAGGCAGCTTTTACCCCAGTAAGCTAGTTACATGAAGGTGTTCAGTGGCATGGACCCTGTTTTATTATTCTTCCCATCTTTTATGCCTGAAAAGCCAGTCTTCTTGACCTGTATCTTGTTCCTAGGGTTTTCTCTAGAGTCCTTCTTACAGATGGGAATCACATCAGCAACCTCCCAGTACTCTGACAAGGTGACTGTTTGCAACAACAGTTTACACATTTGGCCAGCAGCTCCACAATTTCATCCTTGACTTCCTTCAAAATTCTTGAGTGGATGCCATCTGGTCCCAGTGATTTATTTATGTCCAATTTGTCAACTAAACTTGGAACAACTTATCTACCCCTTATTTTTTGATCTATTACCTCTGCCCTGTGTAATTCCAACTTTATTCCTTTCTTTCTCTCTTTTCTAATCATTTTTATTGCTCAAAACATCATCATGCTAAAATAACGTTTGCCATTTCATGAACTTTGCTTAATACTGTATAAAATCATATTTCATTTTTGTTACTCAAATTACATGGTTGTGCTAAGTATTTCATTTTGTTACAGAAAATACATGACCAAGATATAAATAGCACTTCTAGGTTAAATTTTGGTATAAGTGATAACTGGGACTGAGCTGTTGTATTGAAGGAATAGAAGGAAATAAATGTTCCCCAGTCTGTCCCTATATTGTGATAACTAACCATTCCCACAGAATAAGAATGGGGCAATGAAACAGGACTTTCAATCAATATGACCTTTGTCAGAAAAGGCAAAACTCTTGTTTCAACCATGGTAGGTTGAGTCAAACAATACAGATAAGCATGCAGTTTATCCCCCAGCGTGGTTAAGGTTTCATTTTGAATAGAATGCTCCTGAAAGAGGCTGGGTATATTCTTAAACTTTATTTGATTTTTATTTCTCAAGAGAACAGTTGTTTGTTCTGATGGTTCTTCCATTTCATAAATTTACATATTTTCTATTTGAAGCACTTCCCAAATTTTTCACTTCATGGAGTAATTCTTTACTTCTTGTTCCTCACTTCCTGCCAAGAACTGTTGGTGTGTACTGTTTGGTAATTGCCACTGTTAAGCCCTCTGAAGGGCCTTTATTCAAGTGTTAGATTTAGTGATTCTAGTTACTGTTGTTCTGGTAGCAATAAAAAGGCAAACGATGAGCAGGCTTTTCACAAACAGCCCTTTATTGGTGCCAACACTACCCTGGACAAACTCCACCCTAAATCGTTGTGGCATGCAACTATAGAAACTCAAAAAAGGTTTTAATAATAACAGGAACTCCAAAGTAACAAAACAGCTAGTGTACCCCAGTGTTCTCTGGCATCACCATCCTGAGAGGACAAATTAGGTCACTCTAGTGCCTGCTTCTGCTAGACTCATCTGCTCAATAGGACCTCAGCTCCCTTTCTGAGGCCTTCCCACAAGTACTTCTGGGATGTAATAGTGTGATCTGTTACCATTTGTCCTTATGCAAGCTCAGCCTAGGTCTTCAGATGCTACTTGAGTGTCCCACTGTCAATGTCCTCTGCCCATGAGGTTACCTGAGGCAGCCTCACTACAGCCCTGTTCTGATAGTGTGCCGCAGACTGCTAATATATATGCTGTAGGTGCTGCCTTTCATTGTTCCCAAAGCTGCCAGTCTTCCAGACGTTTAAGTGGCCTTGGATTCTCTGCAAAGGTTGAAAAAATGCTTAGCTCTCCTGGACCTTTTCCCTGAAAAAAAGCAACATTGCTCAGTCTCAGACTTAATCTCGGGGAATGACATCTTTCCTGAAATCAGCTCTTTTAGCTTCTCTTTTTAACTCATCTCTCCCTAGTGGCTTTAAACTAGATCAAAGGTCTGAGTGGGTACATATGCCAAGATGTTACCCCATCCCAATCCTCATTGTCCTTATTAGTCCTGTGTCTCCTTACATACACACACACACACACACATGCCTGTATGCATATTAACTAGTGAACATAGGCCAATAGATTCCCAGAAGGGATACACACCAGTTATAAAAAGCAGGCTTGCCCTTAATATGGGCTCAGCAAAGACATCCTTTCTTATTAGCATCTATCCAAGGTTTCCCTTGGCAAACAAAATATCCCTCTTTGTAGTTAATAAAAAGAGGACTAATCTGCCAGCTCTTTAAGAATTAGAAGGAGGAGCCAAGACACTATAACATGGACTTTTAAAATACAGATACATATGTGAAAGCATTGCATGTACACTAATTCACCCTCTGGAAATTTCAGACTAATCAATATTTACTGAGTTAATGCATAGCCTACTAACTATGATGAAATTCCTAATTTCTGGACAGTTTCTTATCATTTTGGTAGGGAGTAATTCCTTTCTGACCTCCCACTTATTTCAGTATTCAAACCTTACTTACTGTTTGTCAGCAAAGACAAAAATGATATAATTACCATAACTACTACTATTCCTGCTTTCACAATTATTACTACCTTCATCTCTTCTCATTTACTATGTATCAGGCTTTCTTATAAGCACAATCTCTTTAACATGTCATTAAACCCCATAACATTTTGAAATAGATATTTGCACTTTTCAGATGAAAATACTGAAACTCACTGTACCATTAAACTTAATCATCATCAACTTACGTAAAGAAGGAGATTGGTTTACACGGCACCATCTAGTTCTGTACTTTCCTATAGGGTAGCCACTAGGTACATGTGGCTATTTACATTTAAATTAATTAAAATGAAATTAAAATTCATTTTCTCATTTGCAGTGGCCACATTTCACATGATCAATAGTCACATGTGCCAGCAGCTACTGTACTGGACAATACAGAATCTAAAACATTTTCATCATCTAGAAAATTCTATGAGATAGCACTGATAGTCCTTCCTCACCATTGCCATAGTTGTTCTCCTTGCAGCTGAAAGCATCAGTGCCCTGAGATTTCCTGCCACATTCATCTTTTCTGCCTTCTAGTTCCCTTCCATTTGGCAAACTGACCCCAACAAATGTTAACACAGCTTTATTTATTTGTGGGTATATGTTCCTTTGATAGCTTTCATAATGCACTTGGTTATTGCTTAGCAAGAAAATATAGAATGTCAGATATTCTTCCAATTATGAATATTCCCTTTACTAGTATCCAGTTAGGTTCTGCTCTTTTGTTGCCATTTCTTTCTGCATTTGCTGTAAATTTTGTCTTAGGGTAAATAATAATGTAATCTCCTAGAAAACATTTTAAATAGCAATTAAGCATCTCGTGGTTACAAATCATGCCCTTAACTCAACTGGAGTGAAAACAATTTGCAGAGCCATGACCCAGTCCTCAAACACTCAAAAATGAGAACCACATCACAACTGCTACCTGAATGACAGTGATTAAAATGTGCCATCAAGGGTGAAACACCTCTCAATTTCAGAGCTTTTTAAGTGTGGGAAAAAAATTTATCTTAGAATAGGTAAAATGTAAAAGCTTTGAATCTAAACTCTACCGCTGAAGTCTGTATGGCTATAGCCAACTTATCCAACCTCTTCAAGCTTGTTTCCTAATCAGTAAAATAAGCACAGTAATGTCTTCCACACAGGATGGTTGTGTTGACAAATAATACATGTATGTAAATGACTCAGCATTTATTAAGCACCTTTCACATACTAGGTATTGTGCAGTAGGTTGGAAACATTTGGATGAATAAGACTTGCTCTTACTCTCAACTCATAGTCTAGAATGGGAAACACACATGAAAATAAATAGCATATTATAGACTATTAAGTATTATAGTAACTAAGTAAAAGGCCGGGGGTGTGGCACAAAAGAAAGAGTCATTGATGCACCTTTGAAGATAGGGGTAAAGGCAGCTCAGGGAGGGTCCTCAGAGAGGTGTGTGAATTTGAATTCATTCCTCCCTCCTTCAACTATGAGTGAATGTCTCAGAGCAGAAGCAATGAATAATTTTTTTAGAAAATTTGTTTATTTTTATGAATTGTTAGGAACTAGAATGAAATATTATTTCACGAGTCTTAGTTTGCTTCAAAATAAAATAATACTTTCAGTATATGTATGGAAATGAGAGGACAGATAGCAAAATCCTTACTCTGGCCCTTCCCAAAGCAGCTATATGTAATTACTTACCAGAAAGAGTAGATAATGGATTTATACTTCATTTCCTTGTATTAGGACTTTATCTTTTTTTGGCAAGAAAAACAAGGATAAGACCAGGTGCCGTGGCTCACGCCTGTGACACTTTGGGAGGCCAAGGCGGGAGGAATTGCTTGAGGCCAGGATTTTGAGACCAGCCTGAGCAAGAATGAAACCGTGTCTCTATAAAAATAGAAAAATTAGCCAGGTGTGGTGGTGTACACCTGTAGTCCCAGCTACTAGGGAGGCTGAGGCAGGAGAATGACTTGAGCCTTTCAGGTTACAGTAAGCTATGACGATGCCACTATACTGTACCTGGGAGACAGAGTGAGATTCTGTCTCAAAAAATAAAAAGAAAAATGAGGATATACTGCTAGGTTTTCAGTGACCACCTGTCTTAGTCCATTCATGCTGTTATAACAAAATACCTTACACTGAATAATTTCTAAACAATGGAAATTTATTTTTCACAATTCTGGAGGCTGGAAAGTCCAAGATCAAGGCACTAGCAAATTCAGTGTCTGGTGAAGTCCTGTTCCTTGTAGATGGCACCTTCTGTGTCTTCACGTGGCAGAAAAGGCAAAAAGGGACAAACATGTGTTTTTACATGGCATAAGAGACAGAAGGGCCTGGCTGCTCTCTAAAGCCTCTTTTATGAGGGCCTCATGAGTTAATCATCTCCCCAAAGACCCCTACCTCTTAATACCACCACAGTGATGATTAAGTTTCAATATGATTTTTGCAAGAACACAAACATTCAAACCATAGCACCATCATGCAATGCTTTATAACTATTACCTCATTTAATTCCCACCAACTTAAAATTATTTAGGAGACAACAAAGTGTTGTAGATAGAACACACCACCCTAAACCATGACTAATATAACTTAAGAAACCTATGGAGAATAAAACATTCTTACTGATTATAACAAGTCCTAAATAAAATGATTTCGTATTAATTATGCATACAGTGTTGAAGCATTTCATTAAATTAGTAGTGTCAATATTTATTTTTAATGGCATGTGTAACATAAGTGTATATATTTAATATGTAACTCTAAACCAAAGTTTCTCTTTTATAATAGATAACCTCTGCACTTTGGGGATCAGCCATGGCTTGCCACACTGCTGCCTCCCTCACCTGTCCCACATCAAGTCCCCAACATCATGCATTGTCTGTGCGAATCTTTTGCTTTCTTCCTTTAGAATTCTGCTAGCTAATTTTCATCATTCCAACATATTCCCTTCACTTCAGATCATGTTATACTTTGTCAAAAACTCCTTTGATGTTGTTGCTTCAGATCTTTACTCTCTCTCACATATTGGCCAGGTCATGCCCCCCACCAGCTGAAATCCATGCTCACTTTTACCCAAGATGGAGGGGCCCATTCTCCTCTGTTCTGTTCCCCAGAGCTGGAAGTCACTTACAGCCTCTTCCACTAGTAGTCCTGAGTCCCAGAGATTCCCATGCATCTTGGAATCATGATGCCTCATCACCATACAAAGGGTTTGACTATGTACCATCTTTGTCCCCAAAGATGAAATGTTGAAATATTAAAGCTAACATTTCAAATTCACTTTATCCTTGTAAAAGTAATTGTGGCCCATATTAATCTGTAAGCAGACGTTCTCTAAGACAGTCTTAGAGAACATAAGCTCAAAATACTCCATGTTCTCCCCATAAAACTCTCTAGTCCCACCAGCTTTATTACTACCACTACTGACAGATCCTCTTACTCCTGAGGGTGTCTTCTGAATGGGGCATGGTGCTGCTTTGGATATCTTTGAGACATTTGCCAGGAATGCCTCTTTCCATTTTATACCTTAGAACGAGAAAATAAGGGCAGACAAAACATATTTCTTGCTAAATTACATAATGTTTTCCTTGCATAGAGCTAGCCTTATTATTTTGGTCTTGGAATATTATGTTATAGTATCTGGTACATACATATATACAGAGAGATTGAATTGTTGTTAAAAATTCTCTATTTAATATATTCTGTACTCAGAGTTAGCATAATGTCTTTATTTAATTTTTGGATAATTTATAAACATTTTGAAATACAGTCTACCTAATTTTGAAGACTGTGCCCTATTTTGATGCCTTCTCTTCAACCTCAGTGCTTTACCGAGCAGTGCAGCCTAGCTCCTTTTGATGTAATTAAGGTCAGTGAGAATTTGTACAATTCTATTTGTCTTTCTTTAAATTCCCTACTTAGTACAAAATAACTATGAAGATATAATTTTAATTGCATTCCTGTTTATCATTAGCTGAAAATAGAGGAAGATGAGGCACAGGCTTTAAATGAAACCTTAAAATAATTCTTGGATATACATAAATAAAGGCATTAAAAATTTTTAAAAGACTGGTTTCATGATTTGCTAAGTTGGACCTTTTTTATGAAATTTATTATCATATAGTTCTGTACCTGTCTCACTTAGGTTAAATGAGGGCATGTATTTTTCAGATAATAGAATCAGTGAAAATTCATTATTTAAATGTAGAGAATAATTATTAGTTAGAATTCCTGAAGAGAGATTTTACCAACTCCCAGTATTTACCTATTTTGTGTATTTTACATTTGAGTACAGTTAAAAGCAAAAAATTAATCAAAATTAGTTTTAAACAATTGTCAAACCTGTTTTTGTTCTGAAGCCTGATTAGGTAGGTCACTTACCTAACCTAGGGGATGCAGCGCTGGGTCTGACTAATTTCCATAATCAACAAGTAGAATATATTTCTACCTCTTCTAAGCTAAGGAAGGGGTGGTGGGGTGTACAAATGCGTGTGAGTGTTTTCAGAAAAAAAAATTATGTTTTATTTCTATTTCCCCCTCCTTGGGTCTTTTAAAATTAAAAGTCTTTGGATTTTGTCCTACTAATAAAAGTAATATATATTTTACATAAAATTTAGAAAATAAAAAAGTACAAAGAATAAAATTAAACTCAAGCATAATATTACCATTCAGAGAAAAGTACCCTTATATTTACTGCATTTCCTTCAAGTCTTTTGTCTATGGTGTTTTTGTTAAACAAAATTAGACAGTTACTCTGGTTATACTGTTTGATATTCTGCTTTTTTTTACATAATTATATATATATGCATATTATATCTTATTCTTTTCCCCCATGCCACTAAATATTTTGTGCAATGTCAATCAAATTTTATCATATTCAATTTAACCACTCCCTTATTTATGGACATTTATGTGATTTCCAACTTTCTAAAATAATGCTTCAGTGAATATTCTTGGACATAAATCTTTCTAGGTATCAATTGCATTCTAGGAGTGGAATATTTAGAGAAAAGATTCTCAAATTTGCATCTCTGTGAATTAACTTGCTATTATTTATGTAGCTTCTTACTAAAAATCTGTGATGGTTGGAATATGTTTCCATTGACTCAAAAATGTACTATTAGAAATTCACTATTTATAATAGCCAGACAATCCTTGGTTATGTCTAAACACAACACAGATACTGAGTAAAAGTTAAAATAAGTCCTCAGACTTCTACAATCTTGCTTTCTCTACATTCCACTGAAACTTTTATAGAAAGTTATCTTTGGTCTTCTATAATTGCAGCATCCAAAAATTGCTTCTCTTCCTTGGCCTCTGTGTAGCGTGTGACAACACTGATCCTGTGACAAACACTTGTTGCCCAAGAGCCCCCACAGACACTCTCGCCTGGTTTCCATACCTGCCAATGGTCTTACCTTCTTTTGCTGGTTCATCCTCCCTTGCCTTCTCTTTCAAGGCTACACGTTTTCTCTCAGCTCCCCTAACCACCCCCTTTGCCTCAGCAACCCCTGTTACAATGACTCCCCAATTTATGTTTCCAGAGAAAAATTATCTTTGAGCCTCACAACCACACTTCCAACTGCTTATTAGGCATTTCCACCAATGGCATCTTAATGTCAATAAACGCAGAGCTGAACTTACTCTCTTTTTCTTCCACTCTACTTCACCCAAACCTCTAATGTTCCTCTAATGTTGTGATAATTGAATAACTATTCCTCATAATGTTCTAAATGCAAATCTGTGTACCTGTGAAATATAAATGAATATGGATAATTTCAGATACCATTTTCTTCCACTAATGGGTTGAATCTTTTGTCAAATTCAGTTGATCTGAATTATAGATAAGGCCAGTGCAATTTATTTAGACATATAAATTGGTCTTTACACAGATTCGAATGTTAAAAGGTTTAAGTGCTAAATCTAGAAAGAGAGGAACCTTAAAAGACTATTTAGTCCAACTTTTTCATGGACAAGACAGCTGAGGCCTGAGGAGGAAAACTGGTTTTGCCAAAGTCACAGCTGCCTGGTGGCAGTCTGGCACCAGGAGAGGTGTACCCTGACTCGGGTAACAGTGACTTTTTCTTTAACCGTGCCTCCCTCTGCATGCAGAATAAAATCACTGGAATAATAAAAAGTTGTCATTTATGGAGAGGGATTTCAATCTCTGAAGGACAACAGACGGTGGAGATGGTGGCTAGCAACCTTTTCGAAGTATTTTTATGTTTGTATTTTAGGCTTCAAAAATTGGAAATTTGTGAATAATCAAGAGACACATTGGGCTGAAGTTCACATTTGTGGTATTTCTGCAAATAAGAGTTCTTATGACATTCAAGCATAAAAGATTGGAAACAGTGTTTTCTCCCTCAGATAACAAACTGTTCTCAAATATTTTGGAAGTGCTCTTTTGTACGTACACAACCTGAATGGTTCCCAGTTGCCTATAAAATAAAGTCTAAACTCTTAATCACATAGAGAACATCTCACAATCTACCCCTAACTTAATGTTGAAGTTTTATCTTCTGCCACTACTCTCTTCCCTCACCCCGGGAACCTGCTCGAGTCCCATTAAACTCTTTGCCTTTTCCCAAAATAACATTTCACACCCTACTAATACATGCCAAGCTGTTTTCTCTATTTTAAACATCCTTCCTTCCCATTTTATCCCTCCTCCTTAACACGCAGGCTCCAGCTCATTCTGCATAGCCCAGCTCAGATGCCACCCATTACCTCCTCTGCAAAGCCTCTGGAGCACCCCAAGCAAAAGGAATCTCTCCCTTTGTGATTCCGGAAGCACCCTGACCACTCCTGCCAACTTCCTTAGAGACAGTTTTTTGCCTGTGAATCTCTTTGACCTTAGTCTGTGAATCTTTTCAAGGACAAGCTGCTGGGTCTTAATCACCCTTGCAGCTCTAGCACCTAGTGCCAAAGCTAACTCAGAACCCCTTTTAAAGGATTGATTCTTCAAGGAATGATGAAATGTCTCTTTTCACTGATTCACTTTATTTTATCAATCATTAGGAGAGGAACCTTCTTAGATAACAGTTAGTTTAGTTCCAATGGTTCTGTAGATTGAAAGCAATAAATGTATTATTCTCTTACACTGCCTTAGAGTCACACTTGATGATGACTTATCTCCATTTAAGATATTATTACAATAAAGAAAATATTTTTAAATTTCTAAAGCTTTAGGACCAAAATATATATTATCATTTTAAAAATATAATATTATAATTTACAGCCGAGTATGATCATTACAATATCTAACGTAAGAATATCTAGTCTTACCTGGGATATTAGCTCCTTTCTCCTTACTCATTTAAATAAAGCCAAGAATTGGCGTTTGATGTACATAGTTATATATATACCCCAAAAGCTTTTTATATAGTACCTTAGGAACTATTTGCATTATAGGGCTATCAAATGGCCAAAATACATTTAAACTTATCTATGTTCTAACTTTATATTTCAGCTAGAGCTCCACAGGAAAATATCAATTAAGACTATTTGTTATTCCATACAAACCCAACACAAGAAGTCACCCTCCCAAGTGATAAATTGTCACCTTAGTCAGAAAATACTTACAAAAATGCTTACATTTTAATTGAATTTTTTCCCTTGAGCTTGTGACTTAAAGTAAAATCTAGCTGATCCATCAGCCATTATTAGTTTTTAGCCTACTGTCAGACTTTAGCTATAACATGTATATTGTCTTATTGTTGGTATACAAAGACCATTCTAATAATAAGTATCAAGAAAGTTGATTCTTGCACTTGATCATGCCATGTTTTTTAACTCTGGAAAATTCAAAGATAAAGTAAGTGTCTCAGCTCAATGACCCAGGTTTATTAGGTCGTGTCTTCTGAAAATGAATTCAATTTACACACTGCGGGATGCTACGTTAGTACATAATGTAAAGTGAAATGCTGTGTTGCCAAGTTGTGTTATGCCAGTCAAGTTCTGGATAATATCACTCAATTGGCTTAATTGGCTTTGAAAAGGGGCTGTTGCATAGCGCTCATTCCTTCAATGCTCCCCAAAATTTAATTCTCCTAGTAAATAAATGGCCAAAATCTCTCTGCTGAAATGCTTTTTAAGTGGCATGATATTTCATAATAATAATGCATACTTCTCTGAGTCTAGGCTTTTTCTGGATTGTTTGTATTTGTTCAATGTTAAGCATCTGTCTAAGGCATGTTACTGACCATCAACATTAACATGTTTAATTATCCTAATATACTAATAATCATATTGTTTATATTTATAATTTCCCTCCCCAACAATTACTAAAGTTCAAATATATTATATTCCCTTACTTACTAGGTTTTATTATCTTTGAATTTTTGACCAAATACTGCCTAGCCATCATCCTACATGGTCTTCTCTCCCACAGAATCTGCCATAATTCTTCATTTGCTTTTATTTCCTCATGTAGTGATTCCCTTCCCATCCTATTCTTTTCTCCCTAAGCTTTGCATCCTGTTTCACAGACGGGCAATTGATTCATCCATCCATCCATCATTTATTTATTCTGGATTAATTTATTTATTCCTTCCACAAGTGTGTATTGAGCATCAACTATGCTCAATAGGTGATAAGAATCACATGGAAGAATATCCATAGTTAACTGAATAAGACTAATGTTTTAAGCCAAAACATTTAGAATCTACACTCTGGAAAAAAGGGCAATATGAAATGTTTTCATGAAAACAAAAATGATTGAAACACAACCCTTGCCTTCTAGGATCATTTAATCTAAGAGGGGAGAAAGACATGTTGACAAATGTAAGCTGTGCCACAGAGAACCAAGACATTCATTCTGGTGATTTTGCATTGCAGATTCAAAATTTTATTTTTGTATTCATAATTTTACTCCAGTTCTAACAGCAGACTAATTATAAAAGGGTCCAGTTTTAAGCCCACAGTCTGTAAAATCTACTCTTTCTTATATTTCAACTCCTGTTGTACCTATTTCTACATCACACATTTTAATAAATCTTTTTGTTTTCAAATAGTAGAAGCAGCAGGATGTGAGAATGCAAAGTTAAAGCACCGCTGGCTCCCCTTACTGTTCTCTTTGCCCTCCTGTGGTCTGTGGACCCTGGACTCAGTCTCTCAGCTCCCTTTCTTTGTATGTAATACATGTTCCATTAACTGATGGAACAACAGGCACAGTATACAACTCTTCCTTTTTCTATTACTCCTAATCAAATATAAAAAACACCTTAACCTTTTATAAGTATACTTTTTTCTACTAAATTTCTAGAAAAATAGCTTAATTAAATAACAGATTTATAAATTTACAAGATAGTTTAGTTCTTTTAATAGCAATGGATGACAGACTGGGGTCCAGACAGGCCGAGGGAGCATATGTCAAAAATTCCTTCAAGAAGTGTGGAGCTAGATCTGTATGTCTCGTCCATATACACGTTACTCTTTTGACGATAGCTTTCTGTATCCATTTTATTGTTTATCAGATATTAAAAATGAAACTTTAAACATGAACTTTGAGAATCTGACCCTTAAAAAGATTGTTTTATACCAGAAGATTAGAATGATATGGGTAATAAAGGTCTTTATTAAAAAAATAAATGGATTAAGCTTTATGATTCTATTTTCCTCACTGACTCACTCTACCTCTTAGTTCTTCAAAGTTAATTAGTTTTGAATAAATTGATCTTTTCTGATGCTCCTGAGATTGGTGGGAAAGCACAGGCTTTGGAATCTGATGGTCTTAGATTTAAATTACTGTTGTATGAGTTTAGGCAAGTTCCTTAACTTCCACAGGTTTTAGCTTCCTCATCTATAAAATGGAGTAATTTCTCCCTCATTATTTCAGACATCTGTTCATTCATTCAACAGAAATTTATTGAGCATTCTATATGCTGGAAATCATACTGAATGTTAAGGTTATAATGATAAAAATTTTTTTAAAAGATAAAAGGTCCCAACTTTCACGGTATCTATAATATAGTTGGGGATATAGACAGATACAGACAGACAAATTGTAATGGATCATGATATGTATCATGATTGAGAGGTGCTATGAAAACACAGAGGAAAGGTAAATAGAGGTTGTGAACATTGAATAAAAAATAATGCTTATAGTGTCAAGCAGGCCTATCTTAGTAGACACTCAATAATATTTATTGTTGGCCAGGTGCTATGGCTCACGCCTGTAATCCCTAGCACTCTGGGAGGCTGAGGCAGGAGGATTGCTTAAGCCCAGGAGTTTGAGGTTGGAGTGAGCTATCATGATGCCACTGACTGCACTCTACTGGGGAGATAGAGTCAGACTCTGTCTCAAAAAAAAAAAAAGAAATTTGTCTTTAGTTTCTCTATTGATATTCTAATTTCATCCTTTTCACTCCTCCTTTCCAACTGTAAGGTAAATGCATAGATGTTCTATAGTAGTATTGTCCAATAGAAATATGACATGGGCTACATAAGTAATTTTAAATTTTCTAATAGAGACATTAGAAAAAGTAAAAGGAAACGTGAAATATGTTTTAATAATACATTAATACATCTGCTTTAACCCAGTATATCTAAAATATTATCATCTTAACATGTAATAAACATAAAATTATTTTTATAATTTTACATTATATATTTTACTAAATCTTTAAAATTTGTTGTGTATTTTATACTTATAGTACATCTCAATTTGAACCAGCCACATTCCAAGCTCAGTAACCACATATGGCTAAAGGTAGATTAATTGGATGGCACAGGTCTGTCTATACTCTCAAATTTACCAGGGTTATACTTTTTAAGAGACAGTGTTCTGTAGGTACTATAGTTAGCATCTAATAGATCTTTAATTAATAAACCAGCATCATTTTCATTCTTTCTCCCTCCCTCCTTTTCTTAGGTACTAGATATCAAAGATAAACTAAAAGCCATGAATCATGCCCCTACCCCCAACACACAATATAGTGAAGGAGAGAAAACAATAAGTAGATACTTTGCAACGCATGATAATTGCCATAGGACAGATGAAATGTAAATATGTTATATTCTTGAAAATTGCTAAAGAAGTGATTTTAAGAGTTCTCACCACAAAAAAATATGTGAGGGAATGCATATGTTAATTAGCTCAATTTAGCCATTCCACAATATATACATATTTCAAAGCATCATGTTTGTTGTACATGAGAAATATATAGAAATTTTATTTAAAAATAAATAATAATGGACTATAGAAATGATCCCTGAAGTTACATAATGTGTGCCTTGCCTGGGCCACCTGGGGATTGGACTCGCTTGAAGCTCTGGCATGTGGGGGGGGAGGGGTGGTAGGGGCAATGTATGTAACCCTAACAATATTTGTACCCCCATTATATGATGAAATAAAAACAACAAAAAAATTTTCAAGCCATTTACAAAAAAAATAAATAAATAAAATAAAAATAAAAATAAATAATACACTTTTTAAAAAGAGAGTAAAAACTGTGTATGGAATTAGGCTATAAAGGCAGACAAAGAAGTCACAAACTACCTGGAGATGTCTGGAAAGGTCTGTACCAAGCACTTAAGGTAGAAAAGTCAGACTACCCTTTCCAAGTCAGGTTTTCCTGCTTCAGTAAAAATATGCTTCTTAACTTATTTCCTGCAACAAAGTACAGGGTTCCCAGGATTGGCCTCTCTGGTAGGTAACACAAATGATCTCTGACATACTAGAGGAAAACCAGCTCTGAAGGTCCTGTGATTAAATTTAAAACACAAATGCAACCCAAGAAAAGACACTGCTGCCCTTACTGTTGTGTCCTATCGAGTACAGGTTGCAATGGACTTTTCCTGTATTTTTGTCAATATGCAAATCTTTCTTCAAAGGACAATTTGAAGTGATAGCTCAATTTCTTGCCAACTGGAAACTCATTGTTGTTGGTAACTTGACTGATTCTTTACTCAACTACTCAGCTTTTGAAGATCTACGTCATCCTCATTGAGTCCATCAGCCTCATGATGGGACCAAAAGACACAGGAGCATGTCGTGGTATTGTGAAGCCCATAAAAGAAAATGTTCAAAGACTTTTGACTGGTAAAATAACTTGGATTTGGGAAGATAAAAATACTTTTTAATAAAAGGTGGCTTTTTATTGATTAGATCTTTTTCAAAGTCTGGGTACCCAGTGAAAAGTTAGATAAATAAAAAGTAAGAAGTACATTGATCCTCTGTTTTCCCTCAAGCCCTCTATCCTGTGACAAAAGCATATTTAACTGAATTCAGTGAATAGAACATCATGTGAACAGAACCCAAGTCTGGCTTGGCCTGATCCAGGGGAAAGACTGCACAACTTCTCTAGATCCTTCCTTTCCCAAAAGTGCAAAATTCCTACCTGCATTGAGGTTGTGGAAAACTTATTTCAAAATAAATTCACAGTGTTGTTTTACCTTAATGATCACTTCTTAAAGTGTATTTGTAAAATAAATTTATAAGACATATATTTCTAGATCTGAATATTTAGGAAGTTGTCACTGCTTCTTCAGAAGAAAATTTTGTGGGCTTTTTTGTGCTGTATGTCTGTGACTTCACAACATGATAAACACTTAGAAAATGCCCATAGTATGTATAATTTTATGTAGTGTTAATATTATAACATGGTCATGAATTCAGAAAGATGTAACAGTATATGTCACTAGACTAAACATTAAATCTCCCTTTCATTGTTAAAAATGTTTATATTAGAGCTCACAGTTTTATCTTTATTATAGCTACAGTAAGTTCACAGCAGTGCTAAGTGTTTGGCACTTGGGAAAATGGCTCTCCTAAGAGAAAGTAAGAACATGCATCTATAAAAAGTGGCTTACTGTAAAGTCTAAGCTTATGTAATGTAGGAAATGAAAGTAATGCTAATTAGTCATAGTTTAAACATATAGCAATCTATGAGAGTGGTTAATACCAATCTTCCTATAAAAAATGACCTTCTATCTCTCACCTTCATAGTAAACTCATAAATCACTATGTATCAGCCAGCAGAGCCACTTTAAGGTCATATTTTTTCCTAACACAAGTTGTTTTGCTATACTATATTTTACTAGTACAAAGGGAAAAAATATGGAATTAATTTTATGTTCATGTTTTCAAAGAAAAATGTGCACTCTGTGTGTGTGTTTCAAGTTTACAAACATTTGAAATTAAACTTACATATAAGGACTGTCTGTGAATCACAGCGGGAAATACCGCTCCTAGTTACAAAGGTTGTATTTAAATACTTTTCTATTTGGAGCAAGTTACTACCATCTGTGTTAGAATAAAGCTGGAGGTAGGGAAAAGCCAGAAGATGGATCATGGACTGTTTTGCCCATAAATAAGAATTGAAATGCTTATTTGGAAAGTCTCCATTTTTTTCTGATTCATTAATATATCTGTAATTTACTACCTTTTTAATATATTGGAATGCCTAGCTCTAAGATGAAGAGTCAGGTCATTTCTAACAAAAATAATTTAGATTTATATAATTATTTTTCAAACTTTTACCTATCATAAGCTAATGACTAGAGAGGTACTTTTTTCTGTGGCCCTCTGTTTGAAGACAATTCTAAATTAAATTCTGGTATTTCCTTAAATTATCGACCATTTCTCTGCATATTACAGTATATTACTTATCCAAAAATATAAGTGATTTTATCCCCACTGAAATGACCATTAGAACCAGAGACAATTTTCTTTCTGCCTCAGAAAGTATCTAACAAATTTTGACACTGAAAACAGTATAATAAGTAATTCTTTTTGACTTAAAAGGAAACTAAGCCTATGTAAGTTAAAAGTTGAATCTATATTCTACTCAAATGAACTGATGCAAAGTTGTGGTCTGAAATTATCCAAAATTTTAAGAAAAAATACTATTTATGGAAAGTATGTTCTCGGTACTCAAAGAATTCTAATTCTTTGAAGTTCACAAGTGAAGAAGGAAATCATTAACACATTAATTTGATTGTTTAAAAAATTATGTCATAGAAAAAGAGTTGTATTATACAATAAAGTCAAATCAAATTTGATAATATATGAAATTATACCAGAATATTTTTAAAACTTGCTTTTTAATATTTTCCTATATATTACAATTTACACAGAAATTTTCATATATTTACTTACATACCAGTACACATATTTTATATATCATATTTACATTAAGCATATATTTATAAATACATATTATATAGTATGCTTAACCATTACTAATACATGTAGGTGCTAATATTGTTTCATAATTATTGAGTAGTTTGCTATTTAATTTAACCAAGAGTTAAAATTAGTTGATTGGCTCATAATTTTTATCTGTGTTTTTAGGTTTATGAATCTGGCATCAGCTTCACACATTAAAAGCCTAGGAAGAAACCAACCACTACTGAAATGCTAGGTTTGCAACACCAAATACATAGTATTGTTGCAAAGTTTGTAACACCATCAGCAATAAGAATATTTTAGTATGATGTAGGCTGAAAAGCCCAAACACCTAAATTGGAGGAAAGAATATGACTTACACACACGTGTGCACATGCACACTCACATAAGCACTGTGTTAGACTTTTCAAAGAACACACAGTAGTGAGAGACAGGTATGTAAACAAATGACTTTAATATAATAGAATCTTTGTAATAGAATGTGCGGTGGAAACAGAGGCAGTAATTCTGTTGAAATGGAAGGACCAGGCTCAAGATAAAGGTATAGAAGAGGAGAGCCTCTGCAGTCTAGAGGATGAACAGGACTCAGCAAGACAAGGCAGAGCACGCTGAAAAAGGTGATTTTTAACCTGCTGTCTAGGAAGGAGGGAAGAGGGGAGAGAGGAAACGAATGTGTTATAACTACTTAACCTTTACCCCACTTACACCCTGTTAAGTGTTTTACTGCTTACCTCAGTCTTGTGCGCTGAGTATTGTCGTCCCCATTTTTGGACATGAGAAAATACTCATGCATATTAAATTTTATAAAATTTAAAATGAATTACTATAATATCTATTCCTTTCATTGATTTATTCTGTAATAAATTTTGCCCATTAAAAGAAGTAAATGTAAGTGCATAGATAAAATCTTCCTCAAGTTAAAAGTGAAGGAAGAAATCTAAAAGGGTAAAAATAAGAGACTGACAAAGTTTCTGAATATATATATGTATATAACAACAGCCAAAAAAGCATAGAAGAACTTATATAGAAAGACTGTCTAAAAAGATAAGAGCACTAAGATGAATGGGCAAAGGATACAAAAATTTGTTCAACAAAAAGCAGAGAGAAAGAAGGGGAAGGAGGGAAAAAGGGAGAGAAGAATTTCAATGTCTAATAAACATATGAAAAAATATTTAGCCAAACTATTATCAAAGAAATGAAAAAACATAAACATATGAAAAAATATTTAGCCAAACTATTATCAAAGAAATGCAAATTTAAATTTTGAGAGATTTCATTTTATACTTGCCAGGAGTTGAAAGGTTTTAATCCTCAATCCCTGCGGTGAGGTTGAGGTTGCAGGTGCATATTGATGATTCCCAACTGCTTGGGGGATCCATCTATCCTTTCGTTTTATTTTCCTCGTACTACAGATCCATCCTAAAATATACTGGGTTTTGTTGTTTTATAAGTCTCCAGGGAATTTTGTTACTATTCCTAGAGGAAAAAAAAGCACCCTAGGGTTTCACAGAGCTAAGGCTCCTGAGAGTTAGGAAAGGTGTTATTCCTTAAATCAATGGAAATGAGAAACCACTTTAGATAGGGGCTGACTCTTGAATTGTCATGTAAGAACTTATAAATATACAGAAAAAGGAAGTCTGCTTTTCTTAGTCTTATATCCTGATTTACATTGACTATGACAGTAGTAAAGATAAGACTCTCAAAAAGAACTGACTGACATCATGTTAAGCAAGAGGATGTCATAGGAAATAATATACATGAACTTAAATTTCCTTCCCCCAAGCCAGAAAAATGCCCCGAAACCTATTTAAACATGAATTCCTAATAATTTAGTCCTACTACCAAAACATTTCTCCCAATCGTGTGGGGATAATGAAATCATGTATCATTTCCAACCTAAAAATAACATGGTAGATCAAGATCTTATTGATAGGCTAAATCTGTCTCAGACTAATGCTACTCATCATCAAATATTGCCCACAGAATTTTAGTGTAATCTGAGTGATTTAATTAAACCACATCCTCACATCCATCAGGGAAATGCAAATCAAAACCACAATGTGATATCACGTATCTTCAGTGAGAATGGCCTTTATCAAAAAGTCCCAAAACAATAAATGTTGGCAAGGATACGGAGAGAAAGGAACACTCTTACACTGCTGGTGGGACTCCAAACTAGTACAACCTCTGTGGAAAGTAATATGGAGATACCTCAAAGAGCTACAAGTAGAACTACCATTTGATCCAGCAATCCCATTACTGGGCATCTACCCAAAAGAATAAAAGACATTCTCTAAAAAAGACATCTGCTCTTGAATGTTTATAGCAATACAATTCACAATTGCAAAGATGTGGAAACAACCCAAGTGACCATCAATACATGAGTGGATTAATAAAATGTGATATATGTATGTATACCATGGAGTTCTACTCAGCCACAAAAACCAATAGTGATCTAGCACCTCTTGTATTATCCTGGATAGAGCTGGAACCCATTCT
>VBSM01003176.1:37631643-37738855 GCA_008086735.1 Cheirogaleus medius | reverse complement strand
GATACGTTTATTATAAAAAAAAAACCACATCCATGAACCTAATTATCTCTAGACCATTTTTTCTTTTATTAAAAAATCATGTAAATAAAACATAAGATCTGATTATATATTTAGGTGTTTTTTTTTATTTCACTACATTCATGTTCACAGCCCTGGTAACAACTGATTTAAAAAATCAGACCTGCACACTAAATAACTAATTTTAGTTCGATAAAGATTGACAACGTATTATAATCTATTTTATGAAAGATGATTTGGGCTGCATTTAGTTAAAATGACTGAAGTAAGTAGATAATGGAGTATTTATCTATGTTGGAAGAGAACCTAGGAAACATGGCTTTCTGCTGCTTCTGAGAAGTTTTAACTAGGAAGCCTCTAGTCACAACGGACCATTATGTTTCTAATTACCCTTATTAACAGAAGAAAAAAGAACTAAAAGATTTTCTCTGGAGAATCTTAGACAACCTGCTGTTTCCAAACAAGCTCCGTGGTATTGGTCAATACATTATGTATTTACATTTATCATTAAGAAGAACCATGGTGAATCAGAAAACTTAGCATACCAAATGTAATCAGGCATTTCTTCATGAACAAAATGTGGAATATTATCATCTTTTCTACTTAAAAGAGAAAAACTGCCAAACCAACAGCATCCCTACATGTTTTTTTGTTGTTGTTGTTTTGAATTGTTTTCTTGTTTTTTACTTGGAGTGTTCAGGGTCTTAAAAATCTACTTAGCTGATGCATAATGATCAAACTGTTCATGTGTTTATGTTTATCCATTGTAAATATTATGCCTTTTTTTGGTAAACTACTAGCTCCTATTACCTCAATTGATGCAAATAGTGCTTTTTACCAGAGTATCGACACTTAGCATTCTATAGTTGAAAGCCTTCTATGTTCAAAAACATTTTCATGCATTTCACAGCATATATCAGGAAGATTTCTACACTTAGCAATTTCCAAGTTTTCTAACCTTGAGCGTTTTCTGTTTATGTTTGTATGTGTGGCATTAGGTTGAAACGGTCTTAATATTTTCTTTGTGAGTGTGTGTGTGTGTGTGTTTGTGTGTGTGTGTTTATTCAGGGTGGAGAGTGTGAAAGCATTTTTATTGGATTATTCCTTGGTATTATCTAATTATCTAAATTTTCATATTCCATACTCTTGAGTTTTTGCTCTTTATTGCATCTATCATTCACAAGCTCTGTCATGAATATCCATTTTTAGTCACATTTATTCCAAGTCTCATATTTGAAAGAAAAGTATTTTACTGATTTAAAAGTAACTGGAAAGTATTGCCTGGTTTCAAGAGAGTAAAATATTTAGGAAAATGAAGGAAGCAGATTGGCCCATTGTCAAAGAAAAATTGTACCAGATGGAGTTAACAATTAAACAGGCAAGGAAGACTTTATTCAAGACTAATGCAATAGGGGAGAGAAATAAAATTCAATTGCCCTGAAACAAAAATCAGGAGGATTTTTAAACACTGGGGTGAGCTAATGGAAAAGTACTGGAAGACTTTGGGTGAGGGGGTGGTGAATTTGGCCAATGTGATTAGGCCATTTGTGCTTGCTGATTGGCACTTAGGAAACTTAGGCTCCTACACCTCCAAGGAGACTAAAAGACAGGGACCCTGTCTTTCTTATTGATTACATTTCAAAGGGATGGCTCCCAAGTTCTTGAGAGAGACTTTCCTGGGTTATAGAAGATTTATATCTCAAAGAAAGGAGAAAGAGTTTACAATTTGCAAGTTTTCTAAAAAAAAAATGTGCTAAGAAAAGGGAGGTTTGGGGCCTATAGTCGAGAAGAAACCTTTCTAAAATTTAATCCAGCTGAGGGGAATGTTAAGGCTGTCTTGGTCACCATTATAGAAGTTCCAAATATGATAAACAAGAGATAGTAAACTATTAATAATAGTTAACAAGAGATTTTCTAGACAGGCAGTGTTATGAGGCATGGTTGATACTGAGAGTAAAGTCAAGTTGAGATGTACGACTTTTAACCAGCATCCTTCAGATCTAGACATGAAACCCACATTAGTTCACCCTCAAGTCACTTCAACTCTTATTCTCATAATGCCTGAGTCAACTGAACCCATGATGCTTGCTGTTTCAGTTTCTGACTTGGCTTTGATCATGGATTATTTGATCCAGTTTGACAGTCCTTTGAAGAATCTTCTACCTGATTACAGCATGTAAATAGCCAATTTCTACTTTTGGCTTTTACTCACACAGCACACGTACTCACACATATAATTCAGCTTCATAAAGGATTTATGCCTTCTTTTTTCCTCTTTGATATGTAATTAGACCCTTGTATTTCATAGACAATGTTTAATTTTTAGTTTATAATATTTATACTACTTTATATAATTACCAGAGGTGAATATAATAACCTCAGCCCTCCATAAATTAGAAATAAAAGAGGATAGAAAAATATAACATGTTGCCCTCTACTTATGTTTTGAGACTTCTTAATATTTGGAAACTTATCTGACACTGCATGGAACTCCTTTCTGCTATGGTGACAGAAGTATGACCATTGTCAGTCCTAAGTAGACATGAAATCATGTGATAAATGAAACTGAGTCCCTGTCTTCTTGATTTTTATATCTCAATCTTGGAAGTTTGTAAATTTTAAGAAAAGAAAAGTAAGGCATGTTTCAGTATCTGAGCCCTAACCAAGGTTTCTTTGAGTTCCTGGAGGATTACATTCATAAGGTCATTCCTTGGCTCTAAGTTCCTGCCTACCAAAATCTTGATTTCACTCACACTTTAATTTGCATGACTGCTTTCTTCTGCAAGCCAATCCTGATAGGCAATTCAGCCCTGATTCCTTGATCTTCCTAGAAACAAATTACATAAGACAGTACAGGCAATACACTAAAGGAATTTATTGATGGTTTGGGCAATGTGAGCTAAGGTGTGTCCACATGCAGAAATTTAAAATGTAATATTAAACATTATTTTTACAAATACTTTAGCCACCTTGACACCAGTGTATTTTCATAGGCACAATCCTCCTTTGCCTCTTCTTTTCCTTATCCCCAAATTTATCTTCACTTCTCATGCAAAGCAATTTAGCTTTTCTCTTTTGTCTCCTTTTAAGGCTTTAGGGCATTACTTTTTATAACCAATGAGCATTATCAAGGTAGTTTCCTGAATATAACCATTCTCATGGAAACTCTGTTGCCAGCTATTAAAATAACCATTTCCATCCCTTTTTACCATTTTATATCCATTTTATAGGGTTATGAGGGTCTGGGATGTCAGGACCAAAGTGCTGCAACGGTTAGGTCTGGAGCCAAGAGAGAGACACACGAAGCCTCAGGTGTAGCAAAATGCTATTTATTTGAACATCTGGGTACAGATGGGTAGGGGCGGAAAAAAGCATCCACACAAAGAAGGGGAGAGCCTTGGGTTTTATAGAGGGTTTTTTCTGGGGGGAGTAGAGTAACCGAGCCAGAACAGCCACTGTAATGAATCCTTATCGAACAGCTATAGTTCCTGGGATCCCACCGTCAGTCACATCCTGCAACTCCAGCATTGGTTACTTGTTAGCAAGACAACATATTTTCTCGATCCACTTTCTTATCAGGAGGGACCTTTGTTTCCCTCTTACATTCCATTCCTTTATCTCCCTAGAAGTCTGGTGAAGGTTACATGCCTAATAGCAAGTTCATATAAAATTAATTGTACCTAAAAGCTAAATTTCTAACTAGGAAGCTAAATGAAAATATTCATCATTTACTTAGGGCACCGCTTTGCCCACTACTGAGCTAATAAACATAATTCCCTCTCCTAGAGCCAAGAACAGAGATTTAACCCTCTATTCTTTTCTTTCCTGGATTCTATGTATTCCATGACCCTTTCAGATATCAGATCACCCTCTTCACTTCAAAATAGTTTTGTAACATTTTGTATTTCGAAGTATTGATAATCATTCATTGATTCAAGAAGAGACCACTTACTTTGTATGAAAGTACCATGGATCTCAAGTGGGGCTTACAACAAGTAAAGCAAAACATAAATATAAATAATAAAACATTGTATGGTAGGAAATGCTAATAAAGCAGAGTATTGTATAGAGTGAAGGGAAGGTGGTAGCTATTTTAGACAGCATGGTCAAGGCCTCTGGTAAGCATGTGATATTTGAAAAGAGACTTGAATGGTGAGGAGCCAGCTATGAAAACATCTAAAGAAGAATGTTCCAGGTAAAGTAATGTGCAGAGATAAAAGTCCTAAAGAGGGACTTGACTTGACACATTCAGAGAACAGAAAGAAAAAAAAAGTATGGCTGGAGTATAGAGAACAGAGAGGAAAGTGGTAGAACATGAAATCAGGGAGATTGGCAGGAGTGGAAGGCCTTGTAGGCCCTGTATGGAGTTTGGATTTTTTCCTAAATCACATTGGAAGGTTTGTTGTTGTTGTTGTCATTATTGTTGTTGTTTGTTTTGGGGTTTTATTGAGACAGGGTCTTGTTTTGTTGCCCAGGCTAGAGTACAGTGGCATCATCATAGCTCACTGCAACAACCTCCTGATCTCAAGCGATCTTCCTGTCTCATCCTCCTGAGTAGCTGGGACTAGAGGCACATGCCACCATGCCCGGCTAATTTTTTAGAGTATTTGTAATGGGGTATGATTTATCTGATCTGTACCATTCTAAAATCACTTTGCTATGTGGAGATTATATTTTATATTGTCTATCTTAAAATTCATCTTAAAGAGTCATCGTAAAAGTATTGTTGCATCCTCTCTAAATTGTCCTATAGACTAATTTATTCAATTCATGTTTCCTGAGTACCTACTATCTTCCTGGCACTGGGATAGACCTGGAGATTCAACAATGAAAAGCTTATTATTTCTACACTCAAAAACATACAGTCTCATAGAAAAGGTTTTGCTCTATGTTCTATAGACAGTTAATATTGTTCACATTGTCTGCATTCTTGTAAGAATCAACATGACTGTCCATGAACTTTTCACTGGATCTTGGATGATGATGTCTATTTTTGGTCTCATGCTATCTTCCTCCATCTACTTTATATAAAAGAAACGTTTAAGACATATCTCTATTTTCATCACATTCTTGCCATTCTTTTCAATTTCATGATAAATCTTCCAAGTGTTTTTTTAGTAAGAACACTGAATTTATAGTAGAGAATAGAAAAGGAATAACACCTGTATAGAACTTTTCTCTTAGAGTGGCATTCCAAGTTAATTCGACATTGGAATTATGTTAAGTAAACTGGGAAAATGTCTATCATCTCAATCACAGACTAGAGTATCCGCGTTGGGTCATTTCTACCTCTTCCCCATAATGTACGGCAAAGTGCAATGAGTGCAGACTTCCCCCTTGGACCGCTGTTCAAATGCCCTATTACTTGTGGATGCTGTCTGACCCCAAGGATCTGGGTGAGGAAGGTGAGGGAATTCTGTGGGCAGAACACTGGGAAAGATGCCAAAAACTGGAGGAAATGCCAATTTTCTGTTGGGATTGAATCTCAGTAAGCAGAGGCTGGAGCTTTCTCTGCATTTTTGACCATTTGTCTCATTTCCTCCTTTTCCTTCTTTTTTCATTGGACTTTACAATTTTAAGGATTTTTTTCAGTCTGTTGCTCTCACTATCTCCTGTTCCCTTTATTTTATCTGCACTAATTTTTTCTATTTTCTCTTTTGTTTTTTTCCATAATGCAAGAATGACTTGCATGAAATAAGAATCACTACAGGACCTATCTGTAAAAATCTTTAAAGTTGAAGAAAAGACAAGATAGCTTTCTGAAGTTTCATTCCTCTTGAAGCCAAGAATATGTCTCAATATATTATTATCCTTTAAAAGAAGTGGCATTTTGACCATGGAACATTTTAGAAATGATTACATATTGTATCTTAAAAATCCAGCATTCTTGTAGATCAAGTGCTGGTTAATGTGAATACCTTAGACTTTCTCTCACCTTTGTAGAAAGAACTTTTTGTTACTAATAAAGTTAGCTAAAATGCAAAAGTATAGCTATAGAATCTTTCAGATTTCATAAGTAATATGTGCTCTTTTCATGGCTGTCATCATACACATCAAGGATTTATTTGAGGTAAAGTCTAGATGCTGGGAATACAAAGATCATTGAGAAATAGGAATACAATGATCGATGAGTTGTGTGGTCCTCACAGTCCTGGCTGTCCAATGGTGGGAAAAGATGAGAAAATCAGCCATTATCCTACAAGTTTTAAAGGCTGTAACATTTGAACTGAGTTATAAAAATATATAATACAAAAATATAGCACTGGCTACTTTGCTAAGAATGGTGATCAGGAGATACTTTTAAAAAGGGAAATGTTGAGCTGAACTGTAAAGGAAAGATAGGGGTTAGATGAGAGAGGGAGGTGAGAAGTGGGTCCCAGGCAGAGGAATCAACATGTGTAAAAGCCAAGAGTCAAGGGATTGTAAGACAAGGTCTGAAAGGTTTGCATGGGAAAACAGATGCTCTTGGGAAGATGTGATCATGGCAGATCATGGCAGACCAACCCTGTGAGCCATTCTAGGAGTATAGGCTTTACCAGAAAGCAAACGGAAAGGCACCAAAACTTTTCTAGTAGGGAAGAGAATGAATGGATTTGCATTTGTCCAGTATTCACTGTGGCAATGGTAAGTAGGATGGTATGATGGTTAATTTTATGTATCTACTTGACTGGGTTAACAGATGCCCAGATAGCTGCTAAAACATTATTTCTGGGTGTGTCTGTGAGATGCTTCCAGATGAGATTAGCCTCTCTCTTTTTGAGCTGAGTCATCCATCTCCTCCTGCCCTTGGACATCAGAGCTCCTGGTTCTCAGGACTCCAGTCTTGGGTTGGAGTTATACCCTCAGTTCACCTAGTTCTCAGGCCTTTGGACTCAGACGGAATTATACCACCAATTTCCCTAGTTCTCCAGCTTTACTCTTTCCCTCTATAGAAATTTTTTTTTATTTTAAAAAATCATTTATGTTTACCACCAGTTCCCCAGTTTAGTCTATCCTCTGAAGAAATGTCACACTTACCGACATTATATTCACATATTCCACAGACACTTTATTATGAATCTGTTAGGGTATATACTTACAAATATTGTGCTTCACTCTGTTCTATCCCTTAGGCAATGTCATGTGCATATTACTGTAAACAGAACAGTGAAGCAAGAATGGAATAGTAATGTCTTGCAAGTTACCAAATCTGTCATTTCTTCCTTGTCAATGTCTCTCACTTTTGTCCTTTCCTCACTTTACCCACTGTCATTATTATCCCAAAATGGGATCCTAGTCACTTCCTGCCTGGAACACTTTGTCAGAGTTCTTGAGTCAAAAAACCAAAAACAGATTCTTCTTGATTTATGCAGAAAATGTATTTATTGAAAGACCACTGGGTAGCTTACAAGAAAGGTGGCAAATCCAGGCTTTGACAATGAGAAAAAACAAAGGGGGGTTCCATAGCCAGACTCCAGCCAGGGTCATCCACAAGGACAGTGCAGGGAAGATACTGCTCTCTCTCTCTGGCCAAACTGCCATAGCTGCCTGCAGAAAAACTCTGCTGCCACTGGAAAAGATTCTCCACTGTTGCTGCTTTCCTCCTGCATCTCTAAATCCAGATTCAAAATCCTAGCTGGTTGGATCTGATACCCAAACCTAGGCCAGATACCCCAGTTCCCAAGTTTTCAGGGAAAGCATGTATCTGGGCTTTTCAACTTCTGCAGTAGGAAACAACACCCACCTTGCATTAAGACTTGTACTGTGAAGAATTCTCCAAATAACACAAAGGGTCAGAATCTGGTGAAACACACTTGCGTTTCGTCCACAGAAATAGAGATGTCCCCTTGAATAGAATAACCAACTTACCTTCTGATTTTATATCATTTACTAGTATATTCCAAGCACTGTCCTGGAAATGGACACATTCTATGTACTGATAATATAAATATCAAGAATACAAGTACCTGAAAAGTCTTTCCCAAAATATAGATATTATGATTTTCCTCTTTTCTGACCCCAAAATGGTTCCCAATTACTTAAGACTATTCAGTGTTCAAAAAACATTCCATTAATTGGTCTACATCTGCGGTCCGCAACTCCCAGCCTGTGGCCCAGTACCAGTTCAAGGCGCATCACTGCCTGAGCTCCCCTGACCCCGCCCCCAGCTTCTACCCCCCATCTGTGGAAAATTTGTCTTCCATGAAACCAGTGTCTGGTGCCAAAAAGGTTGGGGACCACTGATCTACATTTATTAATATTAGTCCTTTCTGTTATTATTACTTTCTAGCATAAATTCTCCATTCCAACTAGGATAATTATCTTACAATTTACATACATCACTTTTGCCTATTCTCTGCAAGAATATTTATACATCCCACCTACTTCTCTCCAGCTCTTACTTGAACTCATCTTATTTTTTCTCCAAATAGCACTTCACTTCTATCCTTTGCCTTCTTCATGATTCTACTTGAGAACAGCCATGAAGCCATCTTAAATTATTATGGACATTATGGACTCACACAATATTTATGTATACTCATCATACCTGCACTTTCATTCATAAATATTCTTTATAGATCCATTTCTGCTTTTACCGATAGGTGTTTTTACCTCTCCAAGGAGATTGTAAATTATTCAGAGACAAGGATCATGTCTTCTGCTGTATCCCTTCTGTCTTAGTTAGCTCATTAAATGTAGAGTCGACACGGTGTGTCTGGAGAACAGCTGCACATATGTCTAGCCAGTTTCAGTCTCACCACGCACTTACAAGGAATGGAGGGTCTTACATCCTTGGTTTGTTTCATTCTCTTCCATAATCGCTAACCCCAGGTAAATCTTATTTATCATTTTACAAATAATGCAAATTTCATATCACTGTGGAAATCAGCTATGGATGATTTGGCACAAATTCACAGTCATTACTAGAAATTACCTCAAGCAAATGCCCAGGTGATGCCAATAATGCCATCTTTTTAGAGGAAGGGTGGCATTAATATAAATTAAAAGAGTCAATTTCTGTACTACACCATATAATCTTTTTATGTTTTGCAAAGTTAAAACTGAAAAGAAATGGGACTCATTTAAGATTCTGATTATTTTGTCATTGTCACAGAATGACATATTAATTGGGCAGTAAACTTGCAAAATGCCCTTGTGAATACAAACAAAATGTGTCTTTTGTAAATTAAGTAAAAAACAGATGCCTATTTCTCACACAAAGTTCCTTTTTGATGCTGTCAGAAACAGTACTTTTTGAGAGAGTGAGTTTTGGCAGATGGCATTACAATTCAAATAAAATGAAATAGCCTTCCAAGTGCATCCATATTTCCTTATATGAATGCCAGAGGAATTTTTAAAGTTTCTAAATGTTTCCCTCTGAATGTCCTCATAAATATAACTTATGTTATTGCATAAATACTGAATATTAAATTATGACTCTAACCATAGCTGATGTCAACCGTATATTGATATGTTTCTGTATAACCAAAGCAGATATTTATTGTATCTGCTGATACAAGGAATCCAGTACAAAAGGACTTGGAAATATTGAACTTAGACTCCTGTTCAAGAGTGATGTGGAGTCCTGGTGTATTCCTCATACAGGGTGGGTGCCTAAGAGCTGTTGAGCACAGGTGGCCAAGTCTTTCCTTACATGTGGTTCCCCACATTTTCATACTGATACTTAAAATGTTAGAAATCCTAATAAAGGACAGTCCAGAGGGGTTTTTAAAGGGATTCCAGCACTGCCATCTCCCACCCTCAGCAAAAGAAGTTCTATTTACAACACTGAGAAAATTAATTTCCCCCTCATAGAGTTGTTATAAGGATCAAATCAGATGCTTCATGCAAAGCAACCATCCATAAGATCAGTGTCTGATACATAGTACCAATAAATTATATAAATTGCAGCTAATTTTAGTACTTCCTTGGTGCTAAATAACTGAGATGAGGCAGGAAGGGACATGGGAAATGTGAAAGAGAACATACCAGGTATGGTGTGATAGGAACATAAATAGCACTTGCTGAAATTAAATGCCATTTTTTTCAAAATAGAGTTAACTCCCCTCAGTAAGAAGAATCATGAGGTAAATTTTGTCTCATATTTCATAACACAGCTCAAGGGGCAATTTTCTATAAAGCATCTTCTGTCTACTCCAGTCTCCACTGTAAATGGCCATTCCTTCATTTGAGCACCTGTGCATAATTTTAGCATAACTTGTCCAACTCACCTGTGAGACAACTTACATGTGTGCCTCCCCATAACCATATGCAGTGAACTCCTTTGCACAGAAAACTGTAATTCCATACCTCTTAGCACAGTATTCAATAAATGTTGAATAAATGAATATAAATCTTATGATGTTTAAATATGGAATTATCAGTGAATAAAATAAAATAAAGAACACTGATCCCTGTCTCTCTCTATTATTAAATAAAGCCTGATTAGATAAATGGAAATGAACCAAATGGTATCTGAAAAATCTCTTCTATTTCTCTGTCTTAAATAGTTTGTTGATTCATATGTATTTTTCTAAAACATGTGATATTGGGTACCTTCATTTACAATAAATTCTGTGTCTAATGAGAATTTAAATATATTGCCCTTAGAAAAATAATTTGAGAGAAAGTTGGGATCTGAATGATTTTGTCTAGGTCTCAAATATGAAAGAACGAGTTTGAAACTATACAAGGTGGTGTTATTTGCAAAATTAAACTAAGAAAGCTTTAAAATCTTGCAAGTATTCCTTCATTCATGGTTTTGTAAAGTGTATTAAAGTGTAGTATTATTAGTCTGGTTGTTAAAAGCACACAGTGTCCATATGGGGAAATAAAGCTACTAAAAATCTATGCAATGTAAGCATAGAAGCAATGTAACTAAACCTTAATGCTTTCTTTTCACAGTCTTTACTAAAACATTTTCTCTAATCCGTGTGTGCTTTTCTAACCCCTGTGTTAGGGCAATCAAAATGTAGGAAGTTAGCTTTATAGAATATGGCCAATATCAACTTTTTCTTCTACCCCTCCATCCCAACCCAGAATACTTGGAAATATCTGAAACAGGAAGCAAACACTTCCACCACAAGAATCCCCAACTGAATTAACTTATATGGAACATAAAATTGCAATAATGGTATTAATGTTATAGGAAGCAAAAATTCCTTATGCTACCCAAATATCTATCTAGGGTTGCTCTTCAGAGAAGGTACAGGACGCTTTATCTTTCCCAGTGCCACAGTGGACACATAATCTCATTTACTCCTTTAACAAACACCTGCGTTGAGCACCTAATGGTAGGTTCTGGAAACACAAAGATGAATAAGAGATGCTCCTTGTCTTCAAGTTTCTCACCATGAGGGAGACAGAAAACAGATGGTCATTACATATTCTTCAGAACTCAGTAGCAGTCCCTTTTCTCAATGGTATGTTATATTCTTTCTGTGTCCCTCATTGTTTTCTCTTTTTCTTTGCTTCCCATGGAGTCCCTTCCAGTCTGTCTTGTGGCATCTGGTCCTACTGAGTTTTTCAACTCTCATCTCTCACTGTGGAACTTCCTAAATCACAGCAGTTTTAGAACTATCTAATTTGTGTCTGTATTAGGTGGCTGAGTCTAATATGTTAATTTTATTAACACTGATAAAGTAGCTTTCAGATTCTTCAGCATCTTTTATTTTCCAAATGAGAAAATTGTCTTTTTCTAGTACTGCCATTCGAAAACACAGATTTTATCTTTTACTTTCAAGTATTATCTCTGAGTAACAATAATTGATCTTTGAGGAGAAATAGTGGATTTTTTAATCACTTAAAATTTTCTAAAAGAAAAATGTCACCTGATCAAACAAAGAGAATGTTTGAATGAAAATATCATTATTATCTTAATTATAAGATAATATATTTTATCATAGTCCTTGTTACTTCGAGGACTATATTTGTAGTACTGGTTTGATTCTGATTTGTGAACTAAACAAAACAATTTTACTACTTGTTACTTTACTTTTTTTCTAATAAAAGATCATACTATAATATCTTTGAAAAGAGTCATTTATATGTATATTAAATAGAGAATGATAATCAGGCAGAATTGTCTTTGTTTTCAGGAGGTTTTTTGTAATGGACTCCAGCTGAATCCCTTTGTACTGGGAGTGTCTTCTTTATAAATCAGGCCCCTTCTCCCAGTTGAGGCCAAATTGCTAAATGTCTCTTTATTCTGACCCCTTCAAGCCAAGTTCCCATAAGAAAAGAATGAAAAGTCTCCTCTTACTCAATACTTTTCCAGTCCTCATTTTCCACACTCAGTGTTACTATTCTTTTTCATATTTCAAATATTAATAGTTCCAGGAAACCTTATTCTTCCAACAATTATGAGGCAAATGCACTAGTGATTTTTACACACTGAATTTGGACGCAAGTTCCTTCATTACTCACTACTCCATCAAGTCCTATAGTTGCTGCTGTTACAGTTGCTACCGCTGATGACGATGATAACAGAGCAACACAACAGCACTAGCAGCAATCTCAGTAGTACCTGCTGTTGATTGAGTGCTGAGCATGTAGGGCACTCTACATTTCTATTCCTTAACGTCATGCAGAATAAAGAAATGGAGGCTTATCCAAGGAAACCCAACATTCAAATCAGATTTGTCTGACCACCAAAGCCAGTAATATTTTTGTCAAATATATTTACTTAAATATTTAACTTGATTTTTATTTAATGCTAGTATACCCAGGTTGGTATTTGCAAACTACAACTCAGATGTAAGAAAAGATTTTGATTTTGATTTTATGTAACTAATATCATCTTGCCTTGGAGCCTTCATTGCTGGTGATGGATGGTGAGAAGACTTAAGCTTGCCAATGAAATCTGTCTGTCTCTTTTATCTTAAATCAGCATTATGTGGGGGCAGAAGTGCAAATATTCTGTCAATTTTAAGGCTGAAATTCCCAGGCTTTTTCTCCGATGTGTCTCTCCTCTCTTTTTCCATCCAAGATGGCCTAAGTAGTAAGAGGAATGGGTAATCCTGTGGTGATGAGGGTAGGTCTGTGGTACACCTGCTGTTTTTTTGCCTTTACTGGTCTCAGCTATAGTGTGGCTTACACCTGATCAAGTTACAGTGCTTGCCTTTTGCCAAAGTTGTAAAGACTCCACACCCTGAGTCCTCATCTCCAAATACTACTTCCAGCCAAGGCACGTGAATGTCACACATTGATTCTTCAATCCCTGTCTTTACATTCTCGCTTGAGCAGGCCCAAATCCCCTAAAATAAATGACTGCTTAAATAGAAGGAAAGCCACACACAAGAAATTATGAAAAAGAAAAGTATGTTAATATATTTTAAAAAGTATTGTCACTCTTTATACTAGCATACCAATTGATATGCCCTGTGTGTATCAGGGTCGATTCTGGAAAAGCAAACCAAGAAGAATCTGAGAACAACTTTAAAATGTAGCCTAAGACCTCGACCCAGTAATTATATCAGTTAATAGCAATTTAGTTGGTGATGTTCTGTGCACAAATCAGTATTTTCAGTGCTTTTTGCCTCTAACGGCCATTATGGCCCTTTAGAACTCTCTGTTAGAACTCCCTTTAGAACTTGCTCTGCCTGGTACCAGTGCTGGGGAACAGTTTGAATTTTCACATGTAGAGTCTCCCAAAGTTGCTGAGTCCTACATCACATCACACTGTCACTGCTCAGTATGATATGCACACAGTCCAGTTGTTACCACAGATACAAATCACAGCTCCACTTGGGCCTTTAACATTTCCTGAAAGCCTGGCATGTATAACCTACAGGGCAGCCTAATTTGTGGGATTGACTGGCTTTTGCATGCTAGGTAGCCGAAGCTGAGATAGACTCTGACAGCTTTATAAAGGTAATATTTTTCACTGGGGTGAAGTGCTCTCCAAGAATTACCCTGTGTTTTAGGCATTGGGATACCTTGCTGGCACAGCAAGCATCGTGTTCTCTATTCCAGATCTCTCTATATTTTGTGGATTTCTTACTGTGGGGAACATTAGGAAATCTTGCCTACAGTTTTTTCCATGTTCCTTTGTTTCCTTCTACCCTGAAGCTAAGCTCTAATGCAATGCATGCTGTTAATTCCAAATCCTCTTTTTTTTTGCTTTACTATATATATCTCACTGTTGTATTTTATAATTTTGTCGAAAGGGATTTTGTGTTCTATCAAGAAGAGATTGCATTCCCTATTCCTGATATCTAACTAGCCCTTCTGTCCAAGAATGCTGCAGAGGTGGGACAGAGCTGAATAAGCAAAGATTCATATAAATCACTGTGGCCAGCAAATTATTTGGAATAAATATTCTGTCCTATGTACTAGGTGCTTACTATTAGAAAGCATTATTCTGTTTGTGTGTGGATCAGGAAATTCAGGATTTGTACTAAAATTGCACTGCTTCCCTCTTTAAGCAAAATACCATATTTGAAAGTGGATACTCATATATGAAGACAGATGCCAGAACAATGTGCATTAATAGATACTTTGTTGCTTTTTATAGGACTGGTACTATGATCATTCAAGATTAATTATAACATAGCTGAAGGTATATTTGTTACATTTACATCATTCCTACTCCCCAAATTTAAAGATGCTTATGTCCTTTCAAGGCAATATTCACTGCACTATATTGCCATGATGGAGGAAATTGTAATTTCAATATCTCCACTTGGGATCCGGCTACAATAATCTGGACAGGAAATTATTTTGGTAAAGAACATTTGAACAGCCCTGCATACACATCTGGCTATATAAATACAATTTAATTGTTTAATTTGGACATTACTTTCATTAAATTTTAATAGGCAGCAGTAGTGCCTTAGATTAATATCAAATAGGGAGTCAGAAATCTCATTGTTATAGTTACACACTAACTAGACAGCTCCCTCTTTATATGCCATGGGAAAAGCATTTCTCTCAACTCACATTACCTTTGACATTCTGCAATCTGTCTGTGGTAGGTACAGATAAAAATTAGACATTATCTGCACCTGAGCCATGTGTAAGAGAGAGCACTGTGAGCTTGGTCAACTTGTCCATTCTGTTAATATTTGAAAGCATTCCACAACACAAACCAAAAATATAGAAGCCTTCTTCTCTTTCTTCTCCTACCCAAATGATGTTGACAATTAGTAATTTTATTGATTTTTCTTTTTAAGCATGGTTATGGGTTACTTTTTCGTTCTAACAGAAAAACACAGTAGACTCAATAAAGTAGGTGCTGTGACAACCCCACATCACCCCAATTTGACAAATGCACAGCTTGCTTATCTATCTAAGCATGCAAGTCTCTTGGGATCCATGAATTTCATGGCAAAAGGAAAACTGATATTACCATTTGGTGGCATGTAAAATTGTCATGATGCTGCTTATGTCCAGTGTTGTGGAAGGTGCTTCAGAAAGCATCATAGGTTTTGCAAATCTTATCTGCAAATTTTAGTTAGCAGCCCTAGGTTTGTGCTCAGTCTGATTCGTTTCACTGGTCTAAGTGGCACTTTAATTAAACAGTGCTCTGAGACTGCATATTAAATAGAAAATGAAATTAGGGCCTATTTCTAAGTAGAATTCAGTTTGTCTAATATAATAAACAAAGGTAAATTATAAATTTCATTTTTCTAATTCCTTACTGTATTGATGTTAATATTCGGTTGGCTCCAGAGATTTTAAACAGTAGTATTTGCTTGCATGTGTCCAATTCATTACATTTAAAAAGATTACTTCAACAGAAAAATGATGTCCATTGTGTGACTTTATCCCCAAAATATACAATTGATAAATGTGTTGCTGACTTATTGTATCAGCATTATTTAAATCAATCATAATTAATTATACCTATGAAATGTAACAGCCTGTGATTCTAAGCTCTTCAGAAACTACCTCAGGGTTTAGTCAAGTAAAATATACCTGTACCTCTCCTAATCATATATATCACAAATTGTAATGAACTAATAACTGTGAAATTATTTGTTTAATGGCTGGCTCTACTTTAAACTATCCAGTCCATGGATGTTGTGACTTGTCACTCTACCCTCAAGCCTAACACAATACCTAGCTGAAAGTAGATTGTCAATAAATATTTCTGGAATGAAAAAAGGGTCCCATATCTTTCATGTTACATTATGAAAGATATGTTAAAATAATGCCATTGGTAATGAATTGCAAATTTTACTTAGACTAATATATATTAGAACACTTTGAACCACAAAACCATAGAAGGTGCTACAGAGAGTCAATCATTTGGGGGCATAAAAATAAAACAACAATTACAGCCACCACAAAAAAGCAGGGCAAAATGTGGCCATTTTCCTCAGCTGTTTCTCCTAAACCTTATTTAAGATCTTCATTGATAAGGTGAAGTGGAGAATTTTTTAAAACACAATTTTGCCAGGCTCAGTGGTGCGTGCCTGTAATTCCAACTACTTGGGAGGCTGAGGCAGGAGGATCGCTTGTGCTCAGGAGTTTGAAGGCAGCCTGGGCAACAGAGAGAGACTCCATCTCTAAAATAAAATATTTTTTAAAAACTTTAAAGCCAATTTTGAATTTTTTTCCCTATATAACTTAGATCTTGATCTTGACTTCCTGGAAAATGGTAGCTAAATTCTTAAAACTGTCATTATTTATCAATTTTCACTTTGAGTCAATAATTAAAATATAGGTACAGTCCAATATAGAAGAGCATGTAATGAGCTATTTAGCTCCCAGTCCTTGCACCCTTCTGGCTTCCCCAGTGGGAGTTGCCTAATTCACTTAGCATCCTAAAAAGACTGACCTCACTATACAGGAAAATATTAAAGTCTAAGGACAAAGAAGGCTTTGAGCCCCTAACCTGCCCTGGACCAGATATCTTCCCTCTTATGAGCCTATAGGCCAAGATTCATCTACTACTTTATCTGTAAACAAGACCTTGCAACCTGAAGTTAAATGTCGTTTCTAATCCCTGAAAGGTAGCAAAACTCTGATAGAACCTCCCTGCAGAAATACTTGCTTCAGTCCCTAGGCTTTAGTTGGTCTCCTGCTGCAATGCTTTTATGCCTGACACTCCACTGACCAAGCCCAATTCCCAGTGTCTACAATAGTTCCGAGATCCTGTTATAATTATTTGGAATGGCAAATTCCCAGAATGAATGGAATCCACCTCTTCAGGCCCCATCATACCCAAGGTTCTTTTTATAGAAGCCTCAGACATCAGCTTTCTAAAGTAGCTGTCAGCTTAAGAACAAGTATCAATTGGGGACACTTTTACCAATCCTGTCTTTCCGGGGGTCTGGGCCACCCCCTCTGCTTCATTAATTCCAAGTTAGGCCTTAGGTCCAAATCACTAAAGTTAATGTTTCCATCACCCCATATATTTGAGGTTTTATTACTGCAGCTTTTTGTTCATGAGGATTCTAAACTTCAGACCCACAGGGTTTCCCAGTGCAAAAAAAAAAAAAACATAAGAACTAGTGTAAATTAACCCCAAGCTCCAGAAATCAGTATCCTGACAATCACTGCCAAGAAATCATAACAAATTGTGCAGCATTATAAATATGGCTATTTCTCAGGAACTCAACAGAGAAACAAAAGGAAACAATAAGAGCAGAGAAGGAGAAGGAGAGAGGCAGCTGGGGGAGAGGCAGTGGGGAAGGAGAGAAGAGAGAGGATCAGGATCAGCTGGAGGCAGGAGTGACTTCCCAATGCAGGGAATGGGTGAGTGAGAGACTTTAGTGGCCCAGATCCCTACCATGGAATCATGCAATCCTGGCCATGAGAGAACCCCTCTACCCTCCCAACCACAGAAACTAACATAGGGAGCTGGGGGAGACCATGGGATGAAACTGCTCCAGGGAGGGAGCTCACACTGTGTCCCACATCCTTTCTGAGACCTAAGCAACTATAGCAAGGTGATACTTTCAAACCTAGCCTTTGGCAGACTGCATGCTGTCTTGGGGCACAGCAGCTCCAAGACCGAGTTACAGAAACTTGGGCTGTTGTTTCTGGGACTGGGGAGCAATCTAGGAGCACTCCTACAGCTGGGTTTAAGAACCAAGCAAGCATGGGCTGCATCTGCTGGTGCTGGGAAGTGAGCACCACAGGGACTGAAACTGGCACAGGAACTAGCCACAAGTTGCTGATGGGACTTGGTTGTGAGCTAACTAGGGGTTCCTGCAGCTGGGGCAGGGGCATGAGCTAGGCACAAGCTACTGCCCCCAGGCTGGGGAGCAAGCCCTGTTAGAACTAGAGCATGAAACAGATGTGCATTCCCCACCCACCAGCCCAGGCTGTGGCCACCGAGAACAGTCCCACCCTCTCCAGTGGCAGGGTCTCAGCAGACTGCTACCACCTGGGGCCTGAGGATCACCCCATCCCCAGCTAGTGCCTTCTCTCACCATTGGGGGGCCTGAGCACAAGCCCACCCAGTCGATCCTTATCTCCCAATTTTAATACAGAGCACCTAGCCCAGGGTCCTGGGGATTGCTTAACCCAAGCCACCACCTAGGATACCTTGTACTATTCCCGAGGGCCTAACCTCCTGGCTGCTACCAACTCAGCAGGCTCCTACCTACAATTGCCACCTGTAGACCTAAAGACTGGCCCACCCAGCCCATTACAGCCACCACCAACATTCATACATACCACTTAGGACCCAGAGAATTGTCCCATCACTGCTACTGCTATCATCCATGCCATGCTGGGCTGCCCAGAAGCCCAAGAACCCACCCACCCACCTGCCACTACCAGCATCCAAGCAAGCCATGTAGAGACCCAAAAATCAGCCTGCCAGTAACCACCAACAGAGGTGCCAGCATACACTACACTAGGGCACAAAGACAGGAACAGTCAGCCCATCACTGCTACCACTGGGGCCTGAAGACAGGCTCCTCCGGCATCCCAGTCCCCACTACAACTTCACAAGAGCCTTCACTAATAACTGTACCCTAACAGACTGAGGAAATCATAGATGCCACTAACACTATTTAAAGCCAAAAAAATCATACAGAGACAACACTACTGCATGCACTCAGAATCAAAGCCAAAGTACCCTACCCAGTCAACACCAAAGATACATTTTCAGGAAAAAGTCTTCCCCTATAAAAATAAATTCAAAATTAGGAAGAAGTGACTGTTATATCAGATGTACAAATATCAATGTAAGGACATAGGAAAAAATGAAAAGCAAGGAAATATGATACTTCCAAAGAAACACATTAGTTCTACAACAATAGACTAAATCACAAAGAAATTTTTTGAAATCCTAGATAAAGAATTCAAAATACTGATTTTAAAGCTCAGTGAGATAAAAGAGAATTCTGAAAAACAGTACAAAGAAATCAGAGAATTCAGAATGTGAATGATAAATTTACCAAAGAGATATATATTTTTAAAAAGGATCAAATAGAAATTCTGAAACTGATAAATTCATTAAAAGAAATACAAAATACATTTAAAAGCTTCAACAATAGATTAGATCAGGCAGAATAAAAAAGTCTCAGAACTTGAAGATAGGTCTTTTGAAATAATCCAGTCAGACAAAAATAAAGAAAAAAAAATACGCAAAGTCTTCATGACATTTGGGACAACATAAAGCAATTTGAATTATCAGCATGCCTAAGGGCAAAGAGACAAAGGATTAGAAAACTTATTTAACAAAATAATAGATGAAAACTTCTCAAGTTTAGCAAGAGACGTAGACATTCAGATAAAGGAAGCTCAGTGATCTCCAGGCAGATACAATGCAAAAAAAGTATTCTCCATGTCACACTGTAGTCTGACTATCTAAAGTCAAAGATAAATAGTGAATCCTAAAAACAAAGAAATGTATCCAGTCACCTATAAAGAACCCCATGAAACTAACAGCAGATTTCTCAGCAGAAACTTTACAGGCAGGAAGAGAATGAGATGATATATTTAAAGTGCTGGAAGAAAAATAAACTGTCATACAAGAATACTATATCTAGGAAATTTATCCTATATAAATGAAAGAGAAATAGTCTTTTCCAGACAAGCAAATGCTGAGGGAATTCATTACCACTACACTGGCCTACAAGAAATGCTCAAGGGAGTCCTAAACTTGGAAGTGAAAGGATGATGTTTGCCATCATAAAAACACAAAAAAGTTGTAAAATTCATTGGTAAAGCAAACACACAAAGGATGAAGAGAAAGGATTCAAATGATACTACTACAGAAATCCAACAAACCACAACAATTAATAAAAGAAAAAGTAATGAACAAAGAATATCTAAAACAACCAGAAAACAATTAACAATATGACAGGAATAAAGCTTCACATCTCAATAATAACCTTGAATGTAAATGGAGTAAATTCTTCACTTAAACAATATAGAATGGCTGAGTGAATAAAAAAATGTTTCCACTATATGCTTCTTACAAGAAACTCACCTTACCAGTAAAGACACAGATAGACTGATAGTAATGGGTTGGAAAAAAATATTCCACACAAACAGAAACGAAAAGTAAGCAGAAGTAGCTGTACTTATGTCAGATACAACAGACTAATTCAAGAACAGTAAAAGAAAGACAAAGAAAGTCGTTATATAATGTTAAAGAGATCAGTCCAGCAAGAGGATATATGTACTCAGCACATGATCACTCAGATTCATAAAGCAAATATTACTAGATATAAAAGAGAGTTAGGCTACAGTACAATAATAAGAACTTCAACACCCTACTCTCAGCACTAGACAGATCATCTAGCCAGATGAAGCTGAAGCTGTGCCTTCCCCAGACTGCTGCTTCTTGTTCTGCTCACTTCCAAACCCCCTTTTTGCAATTCTACATAGTTCTGTGTTCTGGTCACCCAGGTCTGTTATAAGCAATTTTTCACTTGGGATGGAAATTTATCTTTCTGAGGGTGATTTTGTCTGTTTTCCCACCTAACCCTGCCCCCAGGTTCCCGGCCGCCTTTCCTTCTTTCCACACACTTTCCACTGTGACACCAACTGGCTGTGCTGGATTGGGGCACTTATGTCACTACTTGCATATGACTTATGAAGTTCATAGTATTTTATTTCTCCTAATTATGTTGTAAGTGTAGGTTATGGGTGGCTTTATTGCTCTCTTAGAAGATATTTAGAGTTTTTAGAGGGTAAGTAGAGAGGTTAAAATGTAGATGTCAGCCTTTACACTATAGGAGCCCAGGATATTCCAATAAGTATTTTTAAATGAATGATGATGATAGATGGATGGGTGGATTAGCATAGACTTATAAGTTAAGAGAGAACCACAGATGCATATTTCAAAGTCCTCAGTGTATAGCTGCTTCCCAAATCTTTCTTAATAACCAGGCCTTTCTCCAGAGTGCTAGGAGAATAAAGACAGACATCTATTAGGTTCATCACTTTTTGATCTTATAATGCAGCTCGCAAACTTAAACCAAATAGTACCCTTTCTAAGCCTTTACCAGACAACATCCTTTGTTATACCATGCTTTCTTGCCACCATCACTTGTCGCTATCTCAAATAGATAGACCTGTCATATTTAAGTTAGCATTGCAACAGTTCACATCTGTATTTGACAGCTTTTTTCCAGCTAGAAAAGGGACCCTAAATACCCAAAATATTTTTTTATTCCAGGATATTATGGGGATACAAACATTTTGGTTACAAGTTATGACTTTGCCTCACCCAAGCCAGGGTTAGAGGCGTGCTCTTCCCCCATACAATGCTCACCGCATCCATTAGTTGTGTTTACCCACCCCCACCCTTCAACATCCAATGAATATTACTACCATGTGAGCACCTTAGTGTTGATCAGTTAGTACCAATTTGATGGCGAGTACATGTGGTGCTTATTCTTCCACTCGTGATACCTCACTTCGAAGGATGGGCTCCAGCTCTATTAAGGATAATTTAAGAGTTGCTAGGTCACCATTGTTTTTTATAATTGAGTAGTATTCCATAGTATACATTTACCACATTTTATTAATTCATTCATGGATTGAAGGGCACTTGGATTGTTTCCACATCCTTGCAGTAGTGAATTGTGTTGCCATAAACATTCGAGTGCATATGACTTTATTATAGAAGGTCTTTTTTTCTTTTGGGTAGATGCCTAGAAGTGGGATTGCTGGATCAAATCGTATTTCTATTTTTAGCTCTTTGAGGTATCTCTAAATTATTTTCCACAGGAGTTATACTAATTTGCAGTCCCACCAGCAGTGTAAGAGTATTCCTATCTCTCCACATCCTCACCAGCATTTGTTGTTTTGGGACTTTTTGATAAAGGCCATTCTCACTGGAGTTAGGTGATATCTTGTTGTGGTTTTGATTTGCATTTCCCTAATGATTAGAAATGTTGAGCACTTTTTTATATGTTTGCTGGTCATTATTCTGTCTTCTTTTGAAAAGTTTCTGTTCTTGTCCTTTGCCCATTTATTGACGGGGTTGTTTGATTTTTTCTTGTTGATTTTTTTGAGTTCTATATAGATTCTTATTATCAGCCCTTTATCAGATAACAGGCTTAAACCTAAGGCATGAAACCTTAAGAATCTTAGAAGAAACTGTAGGGAAGACTCTTTCAGACATCAGCCTAGGCAAAGAATTTATGAAGACCCCCAAAGCAATCACAGCAGCAACAAAAATAAATAAATGGGACCTGATCAAATTAAAAAGCTTCTGGACAGCTAAGGAAACTATCATTAGAGTGAATAGACGGACTACAGAATGGGAGAAAATATTTGCTTTCTATATATCCAAATACCCGAAATATTATTGAATACATATTTCTTAATGCATCAATATATTTCAAGAAAACCTTATCCATTTCTGGTTAAATTTGCTAAGATGTGTTAAGCAATACATTTATTGGAAATTTTCTATGCAATTGTATCTTTCATCAACAACCTGCACACAAAATCATGGTCAGTATTTTTTAAATCCATTAAATACTGTGGTAATTAAATACTCAGGTTGAATCCTTTTGATAACATGAATTAAATGCCATCACTGTAAAATACAGCTCAGCCAGTTCTTCTTTCCACTAAAAGTAGTAAAGCTCCTATCTATATCCACAGCTCACAAATGAAGACTTCACAACCTGCCTTTCCGTGGTGTTGACAGGGTTCAAGCTGTACCATATAGACAATATTCGAGAAAGATGAAAGACAGTGCAACATAAAGGAACAACATTTTCTATTTTCACTTTTAGGTTTTTTAGTTTGCTCTTTGGTTTTGGTTTACTAAGTTATTTTCCTGAATGAATGGAATAAAGTTCTCTGGTACAGAGGAGCAAGTTGGAGTTTTGATGTACAGGAAAAGGTCTGAAAGGATACACGCCCGCTTTTCTTTACTATGTGGGGGAAGGGGACTGTGGGTAGCTTTCATTAATATATGGGTTTTGTTAAAAAAATAAAAGAATGCATTTAGGATTTACTTTTATAATAACATGCATTTTTGAATAAAGGAAAAAAGAGACAAAAGTATAATAGAATTTTTTAGTAAGCAAAAACTTCTCTTTTATATACTTTATTCATGCACTGGATCTTTTTTTTCCTTTTTCTCTTTAACTCTAAAAACATATTTCTTGTAAAAATTCATACTAAGGAATTCTAAAACTCCTATAGGCTACTTAGGAGCAAAAGTTGTATGACTTTTCCAGCAAAATTTAGTTATATTTCTCAATTTGTATATTAAGTACACAGCAAAAATCTAAAATATTGGATAAAAATATTTTAATATGAGAATTAGCTATTACCATATGGTATACTATATATTATTTAGCGTAGGAAAACTTTGTATGTTTCTTATTTTCTGCTGTAATGTCATTATCTCAAAAACAATTGAAAAAGAATCTCAAAATAAAATAATATAGGATTGAAGGAAATTATCCCTCATTCTGGTTCCTGTCTCTGTCTTCAATATCTTAGTACCTTGCATGATTCCTAAATTGGTCTTCCTTCCTGGTTTAGGAATGAATTTTAAGCTGCCCACCAGACTGGGCCTCCACATAACCTTACATGAAATAGCATAACCCATGCTTGCTATGGCCCATATAAGACACTACCTCCCAGGAAGGGAACAAGCCTTCAGATTTTGCACTCCTGTTATAGAATCTGTGTTTTGTAGGACTCAGGGGCAGCCATGCTTAAATATAAATTTTGTATTTACCTAGTTTTTCCAGTGAGCAGAAATATAGGACAAGAGAAAGAAAATAAAAGGTATAATACCAAAGTCATTTGGTTGGAAGTATCTGTTGAAAAAAAATCAACACAAGATAAAGGAATAATATAAATGCAGAAATCCCACATTCTCATTTTGTTTAAAAATCCAACTCTATCCAAATGAATTGTGTTATATGCATCTGATTGCACATTAATAACATGTGAGTAGAAGCTATCTAATTGATAATGAAAGTAAGTGAACTAATTTTTTTAATGTTTTATTTTTTAAGTTATTTTAGGTTTCAAAAAACTTGCAAAAATAATACAAAATGTTTCCACATACCTCTTACCTAGCTTCCCCTAAAGTTTGCATCTTTCATAAGTATAATTACTGAAATTAGGAAATTAACATTCATATAGACTATTAACTAATCTAAAAACCTTATTCGAATTTTGCCCGTTGTTCTGCTAATGTCCTTCAGTCCATTATCCTATGATGCATTTAGTCATCATGTCTCCATAGTCATCTTCACCCTGTGGTAAACTTCAGTCTGTTTTTCTCTTTCATCACCTTGACACTTTTGAAGAGTTCTGGCCAGTTACTTTATTAAAGGTCCCCCATTTGAGTTTGCCCTGTGTTTTCTAATGATCAAAATGAGTTGATTTGATTTTGGCAAGAATACTATAAAAGTGAGGTTGTGCCTTTCTCAGTGCATGATATCAGAATGTTAATATCATTTTATTGATGTTAATCTTGGGCCAGAGCTATTGTTATAGATATTATTTACAAAGCATTAGATCATTGATTTGGAAGGTTAAAGAGGATCTATTTCATGCTGCTGAAGTGTTTTTTCCTTATTTTAAAAGCTATTTTTCTTGTAATTATAATAAACATGTTTGTGGCACCTCCCATCCATAGCCCTTTGGATGGGCTCTGTATCTAGGAAAGGGGCACAGCCCATGGGCCATACCTGATTAACCTGTGTGTGGATCGTTAACCTGAACAGAGCCATCGACTGGCCAAATGAAGTGTAATAACTTGGGTCTATTTTGAAAAAAAATGAACTGGGCCAGTGAATTTTTTCAAGAGATGGGATATAGAATTGGGGAACTGAGAGCTCAAAGTAGCGATAGCAGTGCTTGAGGTAAAAAATAACACAGAGCCAGGTATAGGACGAGCATTTCAGGATGCATGCAAGGTGAGCAAGTAGAAGTAGCATATCAGTGGAAGAGAAGGAAGGATATCCACAGAAAGAAAAGGAACTGAGAGAAAGAGACACAGACACACCAACATAAAGGATTTACTGTAGTTCAAAGACAGACAATGAGAGACAGATAAAAGGGAGCCTTTTGAGATATCTTGATATATTGTATCCTAGGTTCCTTATAGCTTTCCAATATTTGGGCCCTATTCCATGAGAAACACAGTCTTTGCGGCCAAGTGCAAAGACTTGCCTATAGTCTTTGGTGCTTGCCTATAGTGATGCTTGCCTATATAGTCCCAGCTACTCAGGAGACTGACCAGGAGCTCCAGGCCAGCCTGGGCAACTTAGCAAGACCTCATCTCTTAGGAAATGAAAGAAATACTGTCCTTGGAATTTTACAAGTTTCCCGTTTGCAGCCTAAAAACTACTTTTTGTGAGCTAGCATAAAGGGGTCTCAATTTTCTGTAATGAAAATGTACCTAACTAAAAAATAAACGAATAAAATGATATTTGGAAAGCATAATTAAATTTAAAAAAATAGCATGATGACTGTGATAGAATCCAGGCAGAGCTAGGTGCCCATTTAATCTTTGGATTTTATTCCAGTTTTACAAAGCTAATATGACTGACTACAAATTAATCTAGACTTTTGCACAGATTTTGCAGGGTAGGAGTATCTAATCACTGAATTTGCTCCATGGTCCCATGGCCTGAAGAAAATCTCAATTAAAGCAGTTCTTATGCAGCATTAACCTTGCTGATCTCAAGTGTTTGTTTTTCCTGGTTGCATAGTGTATGTTATTCTTTCATCAGTGTGACCTTAATCATCTGCAGATTTGTTAGCTATTGTTGAATACAGTATTCTAAATAACCTAGGACCCAAGAGCTCCAAGCTACATGCTTGCCTGATTGGGCAAATAGTACACTATTGAAATTCTTTTTCTCATTTGTTAGCTTAATTTAAAGAAGAAGTGATTGGTTTTGTAAAGCTAATTCAAGTCCAAATAGCTTATTTTTACAGAGAAAGATAATTTTTAACTTTCTTAACTTTTCATCATCTATGTACTCTTCAGTTTATAATGTTAAGAAGTTTATTTTATAACTCTCTCTTTATGAGTGAAGAAAAATTTGTGAACATTGTAGGCTTTTATTAGCATTCTAGCCTAGATCTTTCTTTTTGCTTTACAAAGAAAGTATCTTTAAAGGGAATATACACAAACATACATGTGCACATGCACCAACACATATATGCACATATATACCACACATATGCATTCATATATACACATACACACACACACCTTTTTTAACATTGCTTGTAGATTTTTACACTCATTCTGACATGATGAAACAATTCTATAATACAAATAAAGCAATATATGTATCTATTATCAGTTTCTTATAACATCTTTCCATCAATCCCTTGAAATATTTAAAATGAAATGAATGACAGCTCTTTATAACAGAAAGTTAGAGCTACGGTGTATCATTTTGTCTCAAAGTGTGAGTAGAGGAGTACTAACAGTTGATCTGAAAATACAAGTGTTTTCAATATATAATTTTGTTTCAACATGAATTAATAATTTACTCTGCAAATATGAAACAAGCAAGCAAACAAAATATATTCATATCTTATGATAAGCAAAGCAAATTCCCCCTAAAGTCCAAAGACTTCATGATGGCAAGTGGGAAAGCATGTAATAAATTTTTCCCAGGACCTTTGGCATTGTAAATCTGACAAAGATAAAGAATCAATGAACTCTGTATTTCTGGAATACATGGCTTAGAATGAATAATTTATTCATAAAACAGTCAAAGATGAGGAATAAGTAAAGGAATAGTTTATATTATAAAAGATAATTTTAAAAATTTGACCGTGAAATACTTTCATATGACATTAGCATTAAGAAGTAATGCTTACAGATACTTACTGTATCTATAAGTTATCTATGTTAGGCTTTTACTCTTTATGTTATTGAACATGATTATTTTCTGTGTTATTATATTTGTGAGATATTAAACCCATCATAATTATGTATCCATGTATTGAGCCATATGAATAATAACTATCCATAATATCAATTACTGTCCTCAGTATAGTCTTTTACTTTAGCTGTTTGTAAAAGGCACTCAGTAGATACTTGTCTTCTTTTTAATAGCCAACTTCTCCAATAGCTTGGGGGATTTGGTGAAAACCATCTGGATAGTTATTCTCTTTAATCTAAACTAAGTGGGGTTTATGCTGTGTTAAACAGAGTTTCTGAATTGGTATCTAAATTGGTTAAGATTACTGGACCCGGAGTACAGGGATTGTCAATCCTGAGTTATTAGGATAAAATGAGTTAGTACATGGAAAGGCCATCAGTACTTGAACCACAGTCAATACTCAGTAAAGTTTGCTCTTATTATCATTCTGAAAGAAAGATGTCTTAAGGTGTTCTACAATTTGGTGTTATAAGTTTATTAAAATGTTCCTGTTAGTATGGATCATGTGTGTTTGGCTGCAGAATTATTCATGTGTTCCATTATAGAGTGCTTCCCCACCTCTGCTTAGGCAGGCGTCCTCAAACTACGGCCTGCAGGCCACATGCGGGTGTTTTTGCCCGTTTGTTTTTTTTTACTTCAAAATAAGATATGTGCAGTGTGCATAGGAATTTGTTCATAGTTTTTTTAAAACTATAGTCCGGCCCTCCAACATTCTGAGGGACAGTGAACTGGACCCCTGTTTAAAAAGTTTGAGGACCCCTGGAGAGTGTTAAGGAAAAGAAGGCATTTGTATCCTGTTAACTTTCTAAAATTGGAAAAATTCTAGGTTCTAAAACCTATGTGTCCCTAAAAGATTTGATGAGGAATTGTGGATCTGTATTTAATTTGATGGCACAAAGAAACAAAATCACTCATATACTCCCAGTGAGATTATAAATTGGTACTCTTTTGTGAGTGGGAAGGTGGTAATCTGGCAACATATATCAAAACCCATAAAAGGATTTATGCCCTTTAATACAAAATTCTATATCTAGGAATTTGTCATTACTAAAGTATTAGAAGATGATAAAAGATTTAGGCTTTAGTAGGTCCAACACAGATAATACATGACAAGTGATATCTGAAAAGCCTCAAATGTTCAGTAATAGAAGGTGGTGGAATTACAAAGGCTCTGGCCATACCACAACTACTACTGTGTCATCTTAAAAGTGATATTGCACAGTAACACTCATTCACATTGAAAGATGTCCTTGATATTTGGTTTAGTAGAAGTATTAGGCTATAAAAATAATATGTACCATATGATATAATTTCTTTAAAATTATTTGTTATTAATATGCATAGAAAACTATTTTGAGGGATATTCACTATTAACAGTGGTTATCTCTGGATGACAGGATTGCAGATAATTCTGATTTTCTTCTTATAGCTGTGCTTTGTGTACAGTGACATATATTACTACTATAATAAAACTTTTTTTCACTTAAACATACTATTTAAGCATGTCAATATATCTTGTTTCAAATTCTATATAACTAAAATTAATATATATCAAAAATATATTCCTATTTGTAGGAGTTAATAATTATAAATGCTAATTATATTTGGAAAACAATATTATAAAGCAAAGTCTAGTTTTCAAACAGTATGTGTTTACCTATTTTAGCATTTATAGTATTGTTGATATTTTAAGTGTGTGTGTATTAAACTTAGCCATGGAGAATTATAAATATAAACTATATTGTCAAGGAAAGTATGTTCACAAATTTAGCCTTTATTTTAAAAATATGCCCAGAGAGTATATTGGCAACATTCAAATTGTGACCCATGTGGGGTTGACAGCAAGCTAACTATCTCAAATAGTGGGGTATCAGTTGAGAATTTATAATGTCTTTGTTTCAGTCCTCAGAAACAATTTGCTGTCCTCAGAAATATATTTTGAAAATATGATCTTCATCCTGAAATATTTCTTTAACAATACAAATAAATAAGAGAACCGTATGCACTTTCAGGAAAGTGATTTGCCTTCTGTATTGCACTAAATGGTGAAAATAGGATGACGCGCCATCCTACTGCTTGGCATGGGATAAATGGCTAGACCCAGCAGTATGTCTGCAGAGAAGAGAGCTCTGTGTTTTAACTGCCAATTTTCAAGTCAGTGCTTCTTATAGTTTCTACAGTATGTGTCTGAAATTTGGTGCTGATTCTGAATGCTTTATTCCACTTTGGTAGACCATTTCTGCAATCCATGAACAATTAAATTATATTACTTTTTATTTGAAATTGTGATATCTGTTCTTTATTTACTGAAAGAAATAACTCTTTATTTTTCAGAGCTTCCATATGGCTGGGAAAAAATCGATGATCCCATTTATGGCACTTATTATGTTGAGTAAGTCTCTAAGTGTGATATTAACTTGTTATTAATATGTTGTGAAATTATGTTTGTATTTCATTTATTGAGCATGTGTGGCTAACAGCCCCTTTATTTCCCTTTTATCTTACTTTGAAGTGTCCACAAAGACTGTAGCAGCACTAGCTAGCTGTCTCCTGCTTCTCCAGCTGGCTAATTTGTCATTCCTTTCCTTTGACTCATGATTCTAAAACACCAATTGGAAAAGTGTGTTTCGCACTGTCCTCTAAATGAGTGATAATTAAAGATATCGAAGTAAATGCCTTTCATTTTGTAATCAAAATGTTGGGAGCTGACTGGTTGTGCAAAAGAGATGTTCTGTTTAACCAGATTTCAAAGTCAATTAAATGAATCAGCCATACTTTCCAGTTGAAGGATAAAATTAATTTAGCTTTTTTTTTTTATCTTGTAGGACCTCCTTTCAAATCAACAGTATTCTTTCAGTAGATTGAACTTTCATGTTACCTATTGGAGGTTGCATTGTATTAATGTATCTTATTTTGGTATAGCTTATTCTCTCTGCATACCCTTTTATTCTGAATAGAAAATATATTAGGTGTTCAATTATTTACACTTATTTTTCTTAGGGAAATCAAGTAATATTCATAATTTTCAAAAGTTAAATATGTGACTTATTTTTCCAGAACCCCTTCTTTTAATAGAGAATTTAAAAAAAATTTTTTTTATCTGTTATGTAATGCTCCTAAAGTTTTTTGGGTGAATAACAAAGCCTATATAGTCCTGTGAGAAGTATACTACCCAAGAAATGCAGAGGTTGGAAAACAAAAAACTTTTCCATTATTTATCAAGATCTTACTCGGTTTCCCCTAACCATATTCTGTTTAGCACTAATTATCTAGATGGCCAAGGGTTACAGATTGATGGCTTTAGTGTTAAATTGTTTTTGTAACAATATTCAAACAGTTACTGAGCTTTCATTATGTGTCAAGCCCTTTATTGTGCTGGATGCGCAGAGAGGTAAGACCTGTGTACTTCCTGGTCTTGAGCATCTCCCTCATGAGCACTTGTCTTGAATGCTTTGACCCACATTTTCATTTGGAAAAGCCCCAATTTTGGCCCCACAGTCAGTCATTTCCAGATTCACAGTTAAGGTGAATTCAGCTCATTTGCCACATGCAATCTTCTGACATAGTATCTCACATCTAATGTCATGTGGACACCCAATAGATAAAAAAGTAAGATAAACACATAGAGGTATCTCTAATCACAAAAATGAAAAGGAAATCATTTGTAAATAGTTATAAGGTCTCTGAGTCCCACTAGATTGCTAAAATACTCATATATTTTAATAATAATATAGCTGCAGTATCTGAATACATTTAATGTTAAATGTTTACAAGCAATACTAGCTTTTCTTAATTCACTGAATCAAACTGCATGGTGCCTAAACCTATTACATCTGAAATCCAAGACAATTTTATGTAAGGAAGGAGAACAGAGTGTAAGACATACCATACCTTGTTTTTAATACATTTCCTTGCAGAATAGTTGAATAAGAATCCTTCCTTAGTCCAGATATTAGCAAATGCCATAAAGATCCAGATAGGAAATATTTTGGGGGGCCACATGGCCTCTGTCACAACTACTCAGTTCTGCCATTATAGTTTGAAAGCAGCCATAGGCAGCACCTAAATAGATGGAACTATGTTTCAATAAAACTTTATTTTCAAAAACAGGCAGCTGGTTGAATTTGGCTTGCAGGTCATATACTGATGATTGCCCTATTCTTATTCTTCAGATTGTTTTTCCATGTCCTCATCTCCTTTTAAGCTTCCAAATGCAGGAAGCAGTATTTAACTCAAACCTTTCTTCTCTGCCCTAATCATCTATCAGAGAGATGATACACCCACCCATCAGAAAGCTATGCTTCCTACCTTCTTTATCATTGAGATATGTGTTCTTCAAGTAAAGATCTGCTGGTGGTAGATCCCGTATAGTCACTGATAGAACTGGATATTGACTATAACCCTAAAAGAAAATTTCCTTGCTATCTTTATACTTCAAGTGGTTTTTATTTGTTTTTGCTTAAATTATACTTCCCTCTACATTCTCTACTTTATTTTCCATGTATCACAGCCATAGTCAGAAAATTATTTATAATTTAGTCAGTCAAGTCTTACACAATTAGATCAGATTGACATGTTTAATAGTTTTAGATTTCAAGTGATTATGAGGTCATATATATAGGTCATAGTGAGTTAAAATAGTTTCACTTCCTTCCAGTTACATCCAGTTCTGTTATTTGTCATGATCTTGTTCCCATTACATGATTTAATAAAGCATACCAGTATCAATCATTAATTGTGTAGGTATATCAAGCCAAGGAAAAAACTGAGACAAATGAACAGATAATTCAAACTTAAAGATAATGTTAAGTAGAGTATCATTCCAATACTTTTCAGAAACATCCTTTTGGAAAAATTCATAAACATAATTAAAATATCTCAACTTATTCTATGTAATGTATACATTACTTGAAACGAGGGATATCTTCCACCCCAACAGAGACAACTTGTCAAATATTTTAATTGGAATACATCTGTTTACATGGTTTGTTTTGACTTTCTATCTCATCTCCATTCCACTATTATTTCAACAAGGTATGTATTTTCTCTGAATAGCAGTCTATTTATGGAAACTATATGAATATATATATAAACATGGAGGTTCTTGATTACTTCCAGTCCAGAGAGTATTTTTGCTGGGGAAAAAAATCACCGAATTTCTTATAGTCAATTATACAGAAAAGCAGTAAATATCTAGTCTGAGTTAAGACTTAGTCTTAGCAACTTTTTTAGTTTACATATCATAAATATAAAATATAAACTGCCTAGATTAAGATGCTGTTTATAATTGTAATGGTAACATTAATGTCAGCATCTTAAGGAATTATATATTTTAAATTTGCAAAATTAATATTTAGTTAATGTAGCAAAACACAGTTATCTTTTTTGTAAACATATAGTCAAGAAAATGTTGATTCACTGATGCTGTTAATGACGATGAGCACTAGATTCTCTGTAGAGCTATGATTTTTTTATGTTTAATAACACACTGTTTATGCAGTTGAAGGTACTGTTTACATGATGTGAAAAATATTCTACCATCCTGCTCAGTAGCAAAAAAGCCTCTGTGCATGGACACTAGAGGTCCACCTTAGCAGTTAACCACTCTCTTCAAACAGACCAACAATTGGGAACAGAAGTTACAGAGTGGGCTCCCTTTCATCAGCAAGGGCATGCCAGATTTAAATCTGTGTTGTGTCTCTGGCACAGTTGCACAAATTTCACTCTCAGCTAGGCAGGCAGATAGAAATTCCGGCAATCAAGAGCAGAAGAGAATCTACACAGTTAGAAACTGACAAACCTGGATTGGACAGGTTTTGACCACTATAACCGACTTTACCTACTATGGCCAATTCTCTCCTCTGCAAATTCAATTTCAAGATTATAGGTTTAATTAAATATATATTAAACATATTTAATATATTCAAGAACAAGAAATGTTGTCGTCGTCATCATCATCATCATCATCTTGTCATCAAAATAGTTAACATTTACTGAGTGCTTAGTATGTGCCATGAACTGGGCTAAGTGCTCAACAGTCTTTCCCACATTTATATCCTCTCTATGGTGATAATGAGCTAAATTGCCTTAAGTTTACAAATGAGGAAACCTGGCTGCAGAAGTTAAGTGACTTAGCTGCTACCACACATTATGAGACGAAGGGCTAAAATTAGGACCCAGGCAGTGTGACCGCAGAGCCCAGACTCCAAACTCTTGTTCAAAGTGCCTCCTATAAATTTAACATTTCTCACCCATAATGCTCCAAACAAGCCTTTGAAATACATCACTAGAGAAGAATAAGGGATTCCTCAAGAACAGCCCCCCCCCGCCCCCCGCTTCTTCTAGTGCTGTTTCATGCAGGACACCTGACAATGGGAGGACCGTGAAATGGCTGCTCCCCACGGTCTGAGCCACCAACCCCATTGCCCAGAGTGGCCCTGGACATCACGGTCACCAGGAGCAAGACCTGAAAGAAGAGGAATCCTTATTGTGTGGCTCTTAACATACGAAAGTCAGCACTTCTTTGGAGCAGTAGAGGCAGCACACAGCTCTATATTTTAAAGAACAATGGGCCTCACGCAGTACTTTTTAAATTTTATCTGAGTCAGGGAAAACAGACCAAGTTTCAACTCTGGGCAGCAGCAGAAGGAATTTAGCCTGATTTTTCCTGACAGACACCAAATCCATGATAGGTGTAGCACTTAGCAATGTATTAAGAAATCCTAAAGCTGCTAACTAGAAATGTAACTGTCACTGTTCATAAAGAAAGGGAAAAATTTTTAATAAAAAAATACAAAATGCAGAGTTGAACAGCTGTGACTTTTGTATAAATGTGTTTTGCTCTCCTCTTTTGTGAAATTATGTCTGCTGGGTACATTTTGGTTTTAATGGCAGTTACACAATTTGCTTAACTAGCTGCTGGTCCAGAAGACACAATTTCCTGGGACAGTTTTCATGCAAAGCTGCCTCCTCTGGCACAGACAGAGAAGCAAACCATATAACTATAGTTAAAATGATAGTGAGGACTGGCAGATGTGATTTTCATGTAAAGGTTTTACAAGTTTTTTATATGATGTCACACATCTGCTACTATAAAACATTGCTTGTGTGCAATTCCAGAAAGCATGAAAAATACTGCATAATATCTTCAATGTAACATTTAATATAAAAGGAAATCACATTCATTTCATGGTTAATGGTGAGTGTCTGTCAGGATGTGGCAAGTTGGAAAGTGGTTAGGGAGGACTTTAACTCAATATCCTAGCTTAAGAATGCTTCTCCCCTCCATGCCTTTGAGTACTTTTCTAAATTTTCCAAGAAAAAAACTTCCTGACTTTAGAATTTTAAAAAATTCAGTATACATGTAAAACATTTCCAGTTAAAAATGAACAAAAAAGAATACCTTTTTTTTAAAATCTTGCGCTTTTTTTGGAGAATTTTTTCCTATGCTGAAAATTAGTTTTTCAAACCATTTCAATGTTTTCTTCAATCTTTAAAACTAGAAAACTTTTAAAATGCTTTTTAAATGGCTATTTAACAAAGAAATATTTTCTTCAACTTACAAATGTATGTAATGGAAGATACTAAACTGAGATGACACTGTTGGTGAAGTTGCTCTGTGACTTTCTATGCTAAGGTGAGCTCTAACTCTTATAAACAGCATTTGAACATATCAGTGGTTATCACTTAGTGGCCAAAAGTATTTGCTGCAGAGTTGCACAGTATGCTAGCCCTGCAGCTTCCCAACTGTGAGATCCTGGGTAGGAAAGTTATGGAGAAGATGGAAGAGGAGGAAGAAGATGAAGATGAGGAGAAATAAGGGAAGAAGGGGACAGAAGGGGAGGAATATTTATTATGCACTTAGTACATGCCAAGTATTATTCTAAATGCTTTATATGTACTAGCTGATTTAATCCTCACAGAAACCCTGTAAAATCTGTATTATTATCCCTATTTTATAGATAAGGAAACGAAATATAGGTATTTCCACAAGTACTAAAATAATAGGGCTAGAATTTGAACCTTGGCAGTCTCATTCCAGAGTTTGTATTTAGCACTTAACACAGGTATGTAGTAAGCTCTCATTAATGTTAGTTATTTTTAAGTTGTGTATATCCCAATAATATGTACAAGGCCTCTCTTTTTGGCATTACTTGCTTTTCCAGTACTTTCATGATTGTAATAGATTCCAAAAAGTAAAAAATTCTAAGGGAAACTATTTGATTTGGAATGGAACATATAACTTAATCTCATGGTTAGAGTGTGCCACATTGAATAAAAATAGTGTTTCTTTAGAATTATTGATAATTCCATAAGCCATTGAAATTGATGAAATAAGGACTGAAGAATGTGATGTTTCCATGGCTTCCAAAGGGGTTGAGGGTTTAGGGTAATTCATAAGGAAGTTATATTGTCATTATCTGGAGTACTTGTCATCTTGTATTGTCATCTCTGGGAATTCATGATAATAATAGTAGAAATAGTAATGTATAAAACACTATTTTAACTTTTAGTGTGCTTTCACATCCATTATCCCAGATGACAGTCACAACATTTACAAATGAGAAGACCAAATCTCTGAGGAGTTAAGTGGGTTCTCCAAGGACCTACAGCTGATAAGGTTGAAGCCATGCCTTATCAGCCATGCCCATACCTTGTAGAACAAAGAAAGGCCTCTTGATAGAGTAGCTATGTTTTTATGTTAATAAGTGTGTTCAATGTTTATGCTTTACACAGTATTTTTCTATGTTTATTAAACAAGCATAAATCAGTAAACTCCACTTCACAGTTGAACAAAAGAAACAAGGATTTCAAAATAAATATTGGATACCCTACCTCTAACCAAACTACAATCAGCTTTTTTTAAATTAAATTATTTAGCTTTTAATTGACTTATTTCACTTTTTACCTCCATCCAGCTGACCCAGGCTGATTTCATAGTTTGTGGCATCACTTCTTTCAGCCTGGAGAAACCAAGTCATCAGGCCTTATGAGACATATGAGTCCCTGAGATCCCAGTAGGAAGTGAGACATCTCCTAACTCCACACACACGCTCTTTACACCATGTTAGTTTCAAACTATTTCTTATAGTTTCAGAAATTTCCAATAGTTTGAAGTTGATGATTCTGACTTATCCCCTCTGTACTACTCACTCGTATTACGTAAATTTCAACTGGCTATTGATTTACTTTCCTAATACTATGGGTCAACTACAGATCAGTTGAAAGGCTTATGGGTTTGGTTTGGTTTGGTTTGGTTTGTTTTGCTTAACTCTTCATTCCAGGGTCCCTCAAACATTTTTATACCATGATCCTTTCAAATGAAGTGAAGTCTCATGTCCATTCTCTCTTCTTGCTACTACCATTTACTCAAGATGGGGATGCCCCTCATCTACCCCTTTCATGAAGTTAGAGGTCATTTTTGGTGCTGTGAGACACTTTACCATTACTAGCTCATTCTAACATGATCAACATTTGCTGTGTATCCTAGTCACCCTCCCCCAGCCATAAAGGTCTTTCCAACTGAAGGGAAGAAAACTTGACTCTAATTAAACATATGAAGGCTGTCTGGAAAGTATCTAGCCATTGTTAATGTATTTTTCATATTACATGGCTGGATACTTTCCGGATAGCCCTCGTACCTTAATTAGCAACTGTTTGATCTCATAAATTACTTAACAAATTTTCTGATTCCAAATACAGAATGTTTTAGGCACCCAGAAGTTTAAATCAGTTTACTTGTAGATGGACTTTTACAAATAACAATGAAGTATTTGCCTTGACTTCAGGGTTACCTATAATTGTTATCTTTTTACAAACAATTTTTACAATTCAAGTAAATTATTTTCTTTGTCCTAAAATCAGTAATAAGGGGAAAAGGAATGATATATTTGTAAATAAAGATGATTGTCACATTAAGACATTTGGGGGGCAGATTTTGTTTGTCTTCAAGCATTTTTTATGAATCTAACAAATTAAATAGGGCTCTTGTTTAGGCACTTCTGGAGAGGTTAAGCTTAGACAAACAACACAATAGTACACAAAAGCAAGGAAACTTTCTGGCCAAGGGCAACAGCATGAGGTACACGGTCCTGAGCCTTCCTCATCCCAGGGAGAGAAGGCAGGAACGGTCACAACTGGAGACACCATTCTGTCTGTGCTGCCAGAGAAGGACCATGTGTCTTCCATTTACTTCGTCTTTTTCATAGGACGATGAGAACTTGAGAATGGCCTTGTGAAGGCAGGGAGGACATCTGAATTTGAGGGATTGTTGCTCAAGGGAGTTGCAGGCTACATTCTGAGCTGGATGTAATTTGCATGGGAAGTGGCATTCCTATACCAAGAGGACCTAAAGAACTCTAGGAAGTGCTTTCCCTCTTGTTGGAAAAGGGGACCCCTGTCCCAGGTAGCTCATTGCTAGACAATCCAGAGCACACTGCCAGCACCATTTATTAGACACTCCTGTTTGCCTCTCGCCAGGGCAATGTCACATAGCAAGTACATAATTGTTATTCATTATTTATGAAACAGTTCATATAGCTTATTAATTTTCCTCTCTCCAGATTAAACATGCTATGCTTCTTGTGCATGAACTGCAAATTGTTTCATGCTAATAGCCTGTACCATTACATACTTTGGAGTCATATCTTAGACTAAGATATGACTAAGTTCTAAAGTTGTTAACACATGAAGTGAAAATTGCAAAGTCAAAATTATCCTACAAATGCTTCAGGATCCCGTCATATTGGAGACTAGCATACTGAAACAACATCATTGTTTTTCCTTTGATGTTGAAAAAAAATTCTTTCTGGAATTAAAGTAGTTGGTGGCATTTAGGTCTTTTAGATCTTTAATAAACACATAACTTGAATCACATTCAGCTCAGAAAGATGCTAACACTGTCAAAGGTATGAAAGAACTTAGTCAAACTGAGGAAGTGCAGATTTATGTCATTCTTTGAGCACCCTCTGATTGGATAAAACAGATGATGGTTACCCTAACTAGGCAAAATGTATTGCTCCCTCACCCCTACCTGAGAACTATAATTTATCTCTTTATCAATATGTGGATACTGTTTTTCAAAATTCCTTTTGTGTGTCATGAACCACGATGTTAGTAATAGCTTGGGATTTTTGCATCCATGATTTAGAATTTACAGGTTAGGAAAAAATTACGTTTAACCTCCCTGGCTTTTATCTGTGAAATGAGTGGTTTGGATTAGGTGATTGCTGAAGTCTCTTCTAGCTCAAGGAATATCTACTGCACTTCACGTTAACAAGAATGAAATTAGCCATTTTTCTGTATTAAGCCTCATTATTTTCTCATTATGGCAGCTGCTGATCAAAGAATACTTAAAATTTTTAAAGCATTTTCTTTCAATCTCTACTGTTAGTTTGGCTAGACAGTAACTTATATGACCATTCTTTTATTTTACTTTAATTATTTTAACATTCCTATCTTATGAGTGTTACAGAAGAAAGGCTTCTCAGAAGAGTGGATTTTTAAAATAGAATCTTCTTACCAAGCTATGGAAAAAATAGAAATGCACTTGATATCTAAAGAGATGAGACTGATATTAAAATTGTCGTTAAAGGGCAAAAAGATAAGGTATACATTTATAAACAAAAAGGATAAGAACTATATTTTTAACCTCTGTCAAAGCTGAATACATTTGAAGGGAAAATTGTTTTCCATTTTTTATAATAAAAAGTGACATCACTAAGCATTATTTATTACTAGTGTTTAACAGATGACTTCATATTTAACTAGATGAAATATTATAATAGACTCGGCTAATTGTATAATAAAAATGGATGAATCACAGAAATCTTTATCATCAAATTTCACATTTAAGCTTAATCTAGCTAAGTAAGCTGAACTTTAGAATTGTCAAGAAAAAAAATTCTATTTTGTGGCTAAGAAGGTTAACTGGATCTAATAAAGGCAAAAGAAAGATTATTTGTTGTGATAAGCTAATAAAATTTGTTTTTCATAAATTTAGTCTGGAAAAAACTTACCATTAGTTGTCTGATTTCTGAAAGTTTATTAAGCACCACTGGTTGAGTTCATCATAATGTAAAGATCTTAGTTCATGTTTCCATTAAACACAACACTCATCTATGGAGATTGGCAAAGTCCCTTCATTCTATTCTTATTTTCTCCTGTTTTAATTGGGCATCAAAAAATGTGAATATATTTCAGATAAATAAAACCATGGGAATAGTTATCTTTCTTTTGTCTATAGTATTGCTCAGTAATTTGGTTTGGGGTATTGACCTCATATGTAAATTTTATCTCCAAGGAGGTCCTCCTTATTTAATCAACCCAGAGGAAAAAATATTAATAGCTACCACTATTAAGCACTTGGTATGTACTGGCATTTTGCAGAACTCATTTAAAAATCATCACAATGCTTTATAACAGATACTATTATTCTATTTTGCAGACAGAGAAAATGAAACTTAAAGAAGCCAGCTACTAGGTGATAAAAATTGAGTTACAGCCCAGGACAGGCATTAAGTGACTTTATATATATTTAAGTTGCACTTGACTTCTAGATCCTAAATATTCCAATAATGTTAAAATCAACTTGAATTTATACAGTGCTTCCTCTTTAAGCATTCTCATATATTTCATCTTGTTTGCTCCTCAAAACTTTCCTGTGACATGAGTAGGATATTTATAAATGAGGCGGCTGCAGTTCAGAAACATTAGGGAAACTTCTCAAAGATAATGAGTGGTAGACTGAATCTTCATTTGTACCTTAAATCCCAAATGCTGTTTTGGTTTCAAAAATGGGAGAGAATGACAACTCAGACTCATTATTACTACCTTTGAAATTGGATTTCACTTTGGTGAAACCCTGGAGGTACACACGGGATTGAGGGTACCAGGAGTGCAGGTGGCTCCCCCTTGCCTCTGTTTGTGCCCAGGGGTTGATGGTGAATGTTGCACACATGGAGTTAGAAGTCCACCACCTATGGAAGGTGATTTTCATATGAGCATCAGTGGGAAAGTTCTCACTCAGGATTCCACCTAGTTATATAAAAAAAAAAAAAATCCCTTGTTGAGTAAGTGACATGTTTCCATTTCTTTATATTATTTGTTTTAATTGACAGATAATAATTGTACATATTCCTGGGGTACATAGTGATGTTTCGATACATATAATATGTAGTGATCAAATCAGGGTAATTAGCATATCCACCATCTCAAACATCATTATTTTGCGTTGGGAACATTCAGTATCCTCCTTCTAGCTGCTTGAAACTATGCATTATTGTAAACTACAGTCATACTACAGTGGTATAGAACACTAGAACTTGTTCCTCCTATCTAGCTATAATTTTGTATCCTTTAATAAGCCTCTCCATTTCTTATTGTATCCACTGGACCTCAGAAAGACTGAACATGGCCAACAACCCAGAGCATCCTTTTCAAAGTTTGAGACAAGATATACATAGTGTTGTTATTGTTAACTAGCCCCATTCTCCTTCACATACTACTTTAGTTGTATTTATAAATATTAGCACAGAATATCCTCATTATCATTATCATAGTTGTCAGGGACATGGACCATACTCAACTTCTAGAGTCAGTAAGTGCAACAAGTTCAAGAAATTAGTGTTAGGACTAGCCCTAAGGGAAGCTGAAAGGCAACCCCTGGAAGAGACCCTTCTGGTTTGAAAACCATGGTACACAAAGCCAGGTCCCCTGGCTCCTCATGCCCTCATCACCATTTCTTTTCTCATTTTTTCTAGTATGTAAAAAATAAACACATGCATATTTCCTACTGAAACATATTCAGTCACTGTTTCTATGTACATAATCAGTGAGTTCTTAAAAAAATAAAATTCTTAAATATATCAAAATAATGTTCTGTATTTTCACATTTTTGTCTTCAGAAAATCAGCAGGGAATTTAAAATGTTTTTAAAGTTTCCAGTCTCTTAATGAAAACTGATAAAAAGAAGTTGAGAATCACCTGGCTGAAGTATATTACAGATTACCAGACATAGTTCCTATCTGTGCATGCATAAGAATTTTACTTGAAGAGTTAAGTGTATATTTGTATCAAACCCACATAAATCAGTGTTCTTGGACTTTGGCGCTACACGGAGCTGGGCTTGATTCATGCACCTGCCCATTACTGTGAGATCAGCAGAAAATTGTTTACCCTCTCTGAGGAGCAGGTGAATTAAAAGCATACAACCTATTTAGCTGAAGGGTTGGCACATAGTATTTGCTAGATGAATATTAGCTCCCATACCCCTCTACCATCTACTGTTTATTCTCCCTTTATTCTCTCCCTTTTTTACAAGGCTGGCATTCATTCTTCAAACCATTATTTCTTTCAACAAATTGTGGCATCTATTAAACAGAATTTTAAATCTGAATAGGAACTAACTAACTTTTAAAGTGTACAAAAATATCCAGCATCACACCTTTCACGTTCTTTATTTAGAGCTACAGAATGACAAACACAAACTTAGCCCAATGTGGGACATAAATTTGTGTTATGGAAAAGAGAAAACATGTTACATGAGAATGCTTACCCCATTACAGTTACATGAAAATATCATCTAGATTGTATGAAGCTTTGATCTTCTAGTAATGGCATAATTTTAGACATAGTGTGTTAATTATATAAAACTCTGCAACAATACTTATCCCCAATAAATCAATGTATTAAAAAATAACAATGAAACAACTTATTTCCACCTTTCTTTGCTCTTGGTTCTGTTGAACCTTTATCCTCTATTCCCACTACTTTTATTTTTCTCCATGCCTTATTCACAGCCTTCTTATATCGAAGAATCATAGCCTCCTGTTCACACCCACACCTCATGGTCACTTTTAATGGTAAGTTATTGAAAGACTCTGTGCAGATTCTAGGTATCCAGACAATAGATCCTTTTCTCTCCAAAACTCATCAGCAGTATTTTTTAATACTAATAAATCCCCTTTCACTGGTGTCTGCCAACCTGGCTGAGTGGTTTAAGTTCTTTACGTCTCATATATAGGTTCACTGATTCCTCAGTATGCTAGGCACTGGGGACACAAAGGTTAATATGACACAATCCCTTTTGTTTTGTTTTCTAATCCCCTCATCACATTTTAGCATATAAAAAGAATAGCTATATATTTGATTTCCCCCTGGTCTGTCTAGTCATAAAAACTCAGTAGTCAAGAATAATACTTTTAAAATCTTTTTCTCATCTCTGAATATTGGGCTTGGAAACCTAGTGAATTTGGTAGTATATGAAATTGGAATTATCTTCATGACCTGTTGACTTTCAGAATCTGCCAGTCTTGTCCATCTCCCCTCACTAGCATTCTTTCTCTGACTCCCTTCTTCCTGGATAATCTCAGACATCAGTGCTGTTACCCTTGTGATTTCCCACTATTCTGAGTGTCCCTAATAATTTTCTGACTCTCCTTGAAGTCAAGGTACAAAGTATTCCTGTATCCATGGCTGTGTATGTCTGTCATTATATATGAATGCATATTTTTTGGAGTTCAGTTGACAAAGTATGTTGTGACTTCACATTTTTAACAATGCATAAATAATTCATTAAGAAATAACAATCCAACAGTTCAACATAGAGTATGTTATCAGTAACACTCTTCTCTCCTTTCCTGTACATGGAAATGTCTATTTCCCTGGATGACACAATTCTCCAAACTGAGGGAACATCTCTTATTTATTCTCATACCCCAGGCAAGGACAACATCTAGTACATTGGAAATAGCCAGGAAGTGATGCTGAAATGATTGTGAATTCTAGTGAGCACCATACTTTCCTATTTGGTTGATATGGTAAAGCTCATCTTATAATCCTCCCAACTTCAGGAATAAGGTACATCCTCCAGATGGAGACTTTCAAAGGTACAGGTGCTTTAGACTGAAGTCACATTGTATGTAGAGAGATCTTCAAACAAAACAAAACTTTGCACCATCACATGGAGCTGTCCTTCCAGTCTTGTAGCTTCCATCCTCTCCCACACACCTCTTGTTCCCACACCTCCACCCACGCACAATCATATGCAAGTATGTATATGCTGGTCCTATGCTGTAGCTAGGCAGAATTGAATATTACTGAACACCTTTGTATCTACCTTTGTATCTACTGCTAAGCTACTGCTCTCTTCCTAAAATGCCCCTTTCTCTATCCAACAAAATTCTTTCATCCTTCTAGAATCTGTTCATCTGTCTCTTCCTTTGTGAGGCTTTCTCTGAGCCCTCAGACTAAGTTGTCTTTTTTTCCTGTGAGTACTCACTTTATGCATACAAATTTTAGCACTTTTTCCTTATGTTATTTTTTTACCCCAGATCTCCCCAAGAAGATATTTTTCTGGCTCCTTTTAGAATGACAAACTCATCCCAACTTACCCAGGACTGTCCATGTCTTAAAACTGAAAGTCCCACATCCTGAGCAACTCCTTAGTCCTAAGCAAACTGAAATGGTTGGCCATCCAATGTGTGTGTCTTCCCACTGGAGTACGAGACCCGTTGGAGAAGGGATTGTGTCATATTAACCTTTGTGTCCCCAGTGCCTAGCATACTGAGGAATCAGTGAACCTATATATGAGACGTAAAGAACTTAAACCACTCAGCCAGGTTGGCAGACACCAACCAGTGAAAGGGGATTTATTAGTCTTGTCTCCAATACAGAAAGATCTTGAATAGTGTGGTCTTTTCATTTCCCTCTAGTTGAACTCCGTCCTACTAAGTTTATGAATCACTGCTTTTACTAAAAAAGCAAAATCTTAGAACCTTTGATAACAATGACCACCTCCTGCACTCAGCAGTAACATTTTGGAAAGATGCTTTATGGAAGTGAGAAGGGATAGATAAAAAACAATTTTAATACATTCCTAGTGGTTCTGAATTTTTTGAAATTGAGTCTATGTATCTTGTAGGAGGCATCATGACATGATTGACAGTGCACATGGCCATATCTGCTAGGAGTAAAATGTCAAGTTTTCCATGTAATTAATGAATAGTAATGGCTTAGTGATGAATCTTCCTTATATGTAAAATATACATTACAGAACAATATCTTAAATAAACAACTACTGGGGGAGGGGAGAGAGCTCATTTATGTGAAAATACACATTTTGGGAAGCTCAGCCTTGCATGAAGTGGAGGTATGCTTTTCTGTGAGAGTTTCAGTGCTAACATCCTCTTCTCAGTTGGCTGTGATTCCACCTCTCACCTGGACACTAATAGCCCCAAAGTAAATGCCCTCATATCCAGCAAAAGCAGGAGAAATTAACCTGTGAATGACTCAATCTCCCCACTCAAATTCACAAGGCAAATTCATATTCCCCCAGGTGAAGTATGGAATAATGAATGGACATCGTTTATAAAAAGAAAATTATCACTTAAGTGTTAGAATTGGGAAAAAATCTTTCAAGAGGCGGGATTCAATTATTCTGTTTTAAAAAATGCTCTAAGTAAAATAGATTCACTTCTTCCATTTATCCAAAGCTCATATTTAAAATAACTTATTTAAAACATTAGACTTTAATATAGTGCTTTTATAATTCAGCTTTTCAAAGCACTGTAAGGAATACATTGTATTATGTAATCCTATTTTATATTATAATTCTTTTTGTTCCTGTTTTCTCTTCCCTAATAAACTATGTGCCTGATTAATCTTTGTCCCTCACTACAACCCCTACCATTAGTGCCTAGCAGTGAGAGTTTTAGAAATAAATATTTGATGAATTATGATAGTGAGCATTTATTGAGTACTTACATCCAGACACTGTTCTTAAGTCATTTACTCATTTTAACTCATTTAATATGCACAACAACTCTATGAGGTGGACATTATTTTTATCTGACTTTATGGATGAAAAATTCTAAAGCACAAAGAGGGTAAATTATGTGCTCAAAGTCACACACCTAGGATGTGCTGGGCTTAGATGTGAATATGAGCAACATGACCAAGCTCTTAGTTATACTATCCTGACTTCAATGAAGAGAGTTGGCCCCAGAGAATCCTTGTGGGGTTATTATACTCTCTTAGTTTCCAAAGCATGAAGTACTTTTTATTCCATTTAGCCAAACAGCAGTAGAGGAAATGTTATGGAGTCTTCTCAAGGCTTATATTAAAATGAATAAAATATAGACAGAGATGGTGCAATATGTGTGTTTTGCTACCTGTGCAGCTACAGTCCAGGGGTTCAGATGGGAAGTGGTAATGATACAAAAGTGGGGAATCAGTCCTGAATTAATTTTTGTATATAGTGAGAAATAGGGGTCTTATTTTATTCTTCTGTATGTGGCTATCCAGTTTTCTCAGCACCATGAATTGAATAGGGCTTCCTTTCCCCAGTGTATATTGTTGTCTGCTTTGTCAAACATCAGTTGGTTGGAGGTAGATGGTTTTATTTCTGGGTTCTCTATTCTGTTCCATTAGCATATGTCTCTACTTTTATACCAGTTCCATGCTGTTTTAGTTGGTATAGCCTTGTGGTGTAATTTGAAGTCACACAATGTGATGCCTCCAGATATGTTCCTTTTGTTTAGGATTGCTTTGGCTATTTGGGCTCTTTTTTGGTTCCAAATGAAGCTTAAGATTATTTTTTCTAGCCCCGTTGAATAAGATGTTGGTATTTTAATGAGAATTGCATCGAATCTGTAAATCACTTTGGGCAGTGTGGACATTTCAATGATGTTGATTCCATCAATCCATGAGCAAGGGTTGTTTTTCCATTTGTCTGTGTCACCTGCAATTTCTTTCATCAGGGTTTTGTAGTTCTCCTTGTAGATATCTTTCACCTCTTTGGTCAAGTATTTTCCTAGGTATTTTATTTTTTTTTTTTTGTAGCTATTGTGAATGGTATTGAGTCCTTGATTTGACTCTTACCTTTCCTGTTATCATTATATAGAAATGCTACTGATTTGTATTGTTGATTGATTTTGTAATCTGAGATTTTGCTGCATTTTTTTTATCAATCCTTTGAGTCTTTTGGTGGAGTCTTTAGAGTTTTCTAGGCACAAGATCATATCATCAGCAAACAGGGATAATTTGACCTCCTTTTCCTGATCAGGATGCCATTTATTTCTCTTTCTTCCCTGATTGCTCTGGGTAGGACTTCCAGTACTATGTTAAGTAGAAATAGTGACAGTGGGCACCCTTGTCTTGTTCCAGTTCTTAGGGGGAATGCTTTCACTTTTTCCGATTCAGTATGATGTTAGCTATGGGTTTGTCATATATGGATTTTATAATTTTAAGATATTTCCTTCTATGCCTAGTTTGTTGAGGCTTAAATGTAAGTCATGAAACCATGAAACTTCTAGAAGAAAATATAGGAACAACTCTTCTAGACATTGGCCTAGGGGCTAAGAATTTATGACTAAGATCCCAAAGGCAAATATAGTAGCAACAAAAATAAACAAATGGGACTTAATTAAATTTGAAAACTTCTGCAAAGCAAAGGAAATAATCAACAGACTGAATAGACAACTTACAGAATGGGAGAAAATATTCACAAACTATACATCTGAGAAAGGACTGATGTCCAGAATCTACAAAGAACTCAAACAAATCAACAAAAATAAAACAACCCCATCAAAAAGTAAGCAAAAGATATGGACAGAATCTTTTTCAAAAGAAGGTAGAGAAATGGCCTACGAACATATGAAAAAATGCTCAACATCACTAATCATTAGAGAAATGCAAATTTAAAATACAATGAGACACCACTTTAGACCTGTCATAATGGCCATTACTAAAAAGTGAAAAAACAAGAGAGATGCTGGTGTGGATGCATAGAGAAAGGAATGCTTATACACTCTTGGTGGGACTGCAAATTAGTACAACCTCTATGGAAAACAGTACGGAGATTTCACAAAGAAATAAACATAGACCTACCATGTGATCTAGCAATCTCACTGCTAAGCACCCAAAGGAAAAGAAGTCATTTTATAAAAAAGATACCTGTACTGAAATGTTTATTGCAGTGCAATTCCCAATTGCAAACATGGGGAAAAAGATGTGTAACCAACCAAAGTGTCCATCAACTCACAAGTTGATAAAGAAAATGAGGTGTGTATGTATATACACACACACACACATACACACACGGAATACTATTCAGCCATAAAAAGGAGTGAAATAATGTTTGCAGCAACTTGGATGGAACTGGAGAACATTATCCTATCTATGTGAAGTATCTCAGGAATGGAAAACTAAACACCACACATTCTCACTAATAAAGTGGGAACTAAACAGGGGCACACACAGGCACAAAGATATGTGGGACATTGGAAACCAAGAAGAGGGGAGAGAGAAAGGGGAGGTGAGATAAAAACTTACCTATTGGCTACAATGAACATTATTCTGATGCCGGGCACACTAAAAGCCGTGACTTAAGCATTATACAATGAATCCATGTAACAACAACATTTGTACCCCCTTAATATTTTGAAATTTTTTAAAAAATGGGAAATCGGAATTGGGGTCAAAGAAAGCCTAGGGTATTCAAGGCAATCAGGAAATGTACACTCTCTGGATTCATCCAAGAAGCCCCAAAAGAAGCCAGTTTGCATAGAAGGGATGACATACTGACCTACAACACCAAACCCTAAGCCACTCTTCCCACTCCTGATGCTGAGGGGCTGCTCCCACATTTCATCCCTAAGAAAGTGCTTTTCCTTGTGAGCACATTTTTATTGTAACACAACATAACAGCTACTAGTTATCAGCCCCATAGGTTTAGATCTTTTATCACCAAAGTGAGATGGCTTTTTCCCAATCACTAGAATGTGTTGAAAGATTCTATGTTTTGAAGGATTCCTCAGGTCTTTACCCAAATGCAGAATGGTTATATCAAATGAGCTAGCCCTAAATTTCACATCAAGTTCTGACTGTCACAATGTATATTTATTGGGAGGGAGAATAAAACTGGAAAACAGTGAGATCTGCCACCTTTCATGCATGCCTTGTTCCATCCATGCATTTATTCAACAAATATAACAAATATTTACTGAGCACTGTCTACCTCATGCTTTTGAGAAATTAACACAGCCACCTCAACTACCTTGGAAACATTTTACCTGTGCCACAATCTCCACTGAAAAGCTGCTGTCTACTCTCTCCCACATGATCAGTTTTTTTGTTTGTTTGTTTTTGTTTTGTTGAGACAAAGTCTCATTCTGTCACCCAGGGTAGAGTGAAGTGGCATCATCGTAGCTTACTGCAACCTCAAACTTCTGGACTCAAGCAATCCTCCTGCCTCAACCTCCCGAGTAGCTGGGACTACAGGCATGCACCACCGCACCCAGCTATTTTTTTCTATTTACAGTAAAGATGGGGTCTCACTCTTGTTCAGGCTGCTCTTGAACTCCTGAGCTCAAGCAATCCTCTGACTTCAGCCTCCCAGAGTGCTAGGATTACAGTCGTGAGCCACTGTGCCCAGCCCACATTGATCATTTCTAATTGTCAACTGAAGTCAAGATGGTGGGTGCAAAGGTGTCATTCATGACTATGCACTGAGTGCCCCTCTCCAGAAACCCCAGGAAAAACAAGGTGGGGCATGAACAGACTGAAATATAGGCAGAGTGTTGGTGGTTAGAGTCAGATAATGGCCCTGCTAACCTTCCATAGACCTGTCATTCACATACTGATGGGCTCAGTAAGCATGAGTTTTTTCTAATTCCTCCATTCCCTTTCCACAGTGAAGAAAGTGACAGTCACAGTCAAGCAATATCCTGACCTGAGACTACTTTTGGCAGCATATCATCTAATCAGCTGCAAATATTTCCTTCCCTCAGTTGTTGTCTGAAACTTCTGATGGCAGAAGTCCTCTTCAGGAGCAAAATAGCATTTCCTAGTACTCCCCAAGGCCACATACAGAAAAAGAGACTTCCACATAAATCTTATCGGGCATGAAACTCCTTATGCAATACTTCTTCCTACAGTCTCAGCTTCTAACTCAGGGGATTACAACCCTGAGCTGCACATTAGAGACTCCTGGGAAGCTTTAAAAAACACACACACACACACAAATGCCAGTGTCTGTGTACCCCATTCTGAAATTATGAATCAGGTGATTTAGGGTGGCTCTGAGTGTTCCTTTTTTGTATGTTTGTTTGTAAAGCTCTCAGGTGCATCCAGAATTTCAAAGTGCTGCCACATATGAACTTGCTTTAAGTTTCTATTCCATGGTGAGAGGAGGGGGTCAGACTGAACATAAGTGAATATAAAACAGAGAGAGCAATAGAATCTCATCCTTGAATATCCTTCATCCTTTGCCATTTTAATATGGAAACATCTCTCATCAGTATTCTTTCCCTTCTGTAACGAGAAAATGAAGTCGTTAGGATATACACACTACCGAACATGACTTTTACTCCTTTAGATTTGAACATCTAAAGCTTCTCTTAGTAAAATATGACAATGGACTAGATATAATTAAATAGTAACAATTCTTGGTGGCTTCCCAGGTTCCTGTTCTGTATGGAAGCTAGAAGAAATAGCTGGTACTTATCTCACAGAGCCCAAACAATGAGGAAGGATGGCATTTGTCATTCACATCTTTTGTACACATTGTAAGATCCCCAAATCCTTGCTAAAAAGACTTGAAACTATTCATTTTGGAAGCATAAGGAAGACAAGTTTCTATTCAGCTACAATCACATTTCTTTGTGATAAGTCTTTTAGAGCTTGTGAGCATTTTAAGTTTTAAATGAATGACTTCATTTCTGACAATGTAAGTGTTCGTTAGCAATTAGCTTAGGGTACTAAAGCCATATCCGGCTTCCGCTATTTGTGGGGTACAAGGCATGCCAAACTAGTTCATTAGTATTTTCACTCTCTGTGAAGTCTAGAAACTCACTTTGATGGTGAATGGAATATTTTCAACATAGTGTCTATGAAGCAGGTGGCTACACATTAGCTTTTCTAAGAAAACAATTACATGCAGGTGGCAAGTTGTTGAAGGAATCCTATTGTATTTATAACTATCCCAAACAGTTCTTGTAATGTATTTTCTAAGGATAAAGTTATGCTTATGATAAACAATGGCCTAGCAAAACAGAGGTGTAGAACTGATAGGAAATGAGAAGAACTGATATCCCAGTATATTTCAAAGCTGTTTCTTGGTTTCTTGAAACTATTGACATAAATTTGAAAACAAAAGTCTTACACACTCATCATTTAGTTATTTAACGAATAAATTATTGTCATTCATTGCATTAGATGCTCAGTATACAATGATAAATAACGTGTACCTTGTATACAGGAGTGTACAATCTAGGGAAGGAAATAAGCATGAAATTCAATCATTTAAATGCCAAGATAAAGTTAGTATAGCCTGTGAAATTCATGATTGTAAAATTGTCACTTAAGATGTTGCAACTACATCACAGAAACCTCTTTATTCAAGACCTGGAAAGAATGTCACAAAACTTAATAATAGGAGTACTGTGTCCTTCTGAACAACTGGCTTGGGTTATCCTGAATTATCTGAAGAGTATAATTGGTTTCTCTCTCTTGTTGAATTAGCAACTTGAAGCTCAAAGCTAATTTGCAACATAACTCCAGTAAACAAATAGGACCCCATGTTATCAATTTTGCCATTGACCTCCCACTTAGGTTCAACTAGCTTCACCCTAATTTTGTTTACTTTTGTTGTTGTTGTTCTTCTATTAAAATACCTCAAGTCCTCTTAATAATGAGGCAGGATATTAGAAAATAAGTGAATAAACTGCAGTGAGAGAGATCTATTAAAGATTTTATGAGAGCCCAAAGGGAGGGCCCATCACAAAGGCTGAGAATGTGACTGGGAGAGGTTAGGCAAGGAGTCATGGGACAGGTAGGAAAAGCAGCATAATAATGTTAATAGCAGCTGCAGCACTTCAAATACTAGGATAAAGAGTAACTATAGCTTCAAAAATATTGACTATACCTTACACTTGTGAGATTCTCCCTATATATCTGTGGTTTGCAAACATTTCTCTTGTCCTCACAGCAACCCCATGAAGTAGACATTAATGTTCCCATTTACAGATGAGGATACTGATGATTGGAGAGTTAGAAATTTGCCCACGATACCACCTTAAACCCAGACTGTCTTGCTTCAAGTGCTGTGCCATTGGTATACTGAGTTTCACATGAAAAGATATGAGGTTTGAAAGGGCGTTGACTGTCAGAATAGCTCCAAGTATATCCAAAGCAAAAGGACACATGAGGTGGTGCAGTCAAAGGTGAAGCTACAAAAATAAGTAAGGGCAAAATCAGGAATAATATATTTTTAGGTAATAGGAAGTTTTCAAAAGGATTTTAGTCAGGAAGTTACATGATAATGGAGAAAAGGGAAGAGAGGCTTCGCTTCCAAGATAGAGTGGCAGCATCAGAGATTATGGGGGGAAGAAGCTTTGAAAGCTCGTATGTTTCATGTGCTCACATAGCTTACTGTACACCACAGCCATGGTGACTCCCTGGTGCACAAGAGTATTACAGAAGCATTTTACTGCCAATGGAAAATCATCTTACTTAGATAAATTTACTTTGAAGCCCTTACAGGTGAGTTTCATGAACAAAGAACATTGCTATAAGCACCATCTTCCTAAGTAGCACCAGAGGCAATCAGAGCAAGGTCCTGGTGCTTCTAAGTTCTCCCCAAAAAGCCTTTCTTATGACAACTACCGTTGTCACTGCAGTTCAGGGATGGCACAAGTCTCACATGGCTCCCCAGTGCTCTGGGAACCAGAGAGAATTTCAGGGAAGTCGTCAAGTTTCTTGTTCTCCCCCGGGGAAATTCATGTTCATCTTTCACTCAAAATGATGACAGTGATGGTGGTGATTAAGATGATGATAGTGGTGATAACAGCTAGTACTAATTATTTAGCATGTCTGTGCTCAAAACCATGTGCTAATTATTCATTATTTCATTTAATCCTCACAACCACTCCAGGAAGAAGGCAATATTATGCTTGTTCACATGACAGATTAAGAAACTAAGACCTCAGGTGCAATAACTTGCCAGAGGACACGTAGCTAGTCAAGTGGTAGAGCTGGAATTTGAAGACAGGACTGATTGATTCCAGAGCCTGAGTGGCAGACAGCTACCCTAGCCTGCCTCCCATGAGGAAAGAATTAGATGGTGCAGTGATCTTATCATGTTTTTGGCAACTGCTTTTCTGTCTCACTAGAAATGATCTGATTCATAATAACGAAAATTGGTTGTTGAGATTTCACTTCTTTTATCTCCTTTCCTTTCTAATATGTGCTTTTAGAAGACATAGTGAGTGGTTTGTGGTAGGGGTGGTGGTATGTGTGCATGCCCACATATTGCCAATGTGAAGTCATATATTGAAAAGAGAAAGTGTGATAAGAGATCCATTGTAGAAATAGACATGGTCAAGTCCCAACCTCTCCACTTACTAGGCGTATGATTTACAGCAAGTCATTTGGCCTCTCTGTGTGTCAGTCTTGTTGCCTTTAAAAGGGGGATAATTAGAATTCAAGACTAAATATTTATGAGGATTTCCTGAGGAAAATTATATATCGTATCTTGCCCAGAGTTAAGTACTCAGTATTTGTCAATTACTCTTCTAACTCCTCTTTCCTCTTAATACTTTCATGCCATAATTCTATTTTGATTTGTATAAATAACCAAAGTCAATGCATACACCAGCCCCTCTCATGGGGCATTTATGTCCTAGAGAAAGAGCAGCATGAAGCCACGACTAGGCAGGGTTGTTGGTTCTTACTCTCCCCATAGATGAGGAACTCTAAATTTCAAACAGCTTGTTAACACAGGAATTCATAGTTTTCTTCTACTGCAAGCCCTCAGTTTAGCTGGGCCACAGTTGCTTCAAGCCACTCTGTGTCTGATATCTATGAGTTTGCCATATCACCATGTGAATATGAAGTTACTTTTGATTGAGTCAGCATTAACTGTCCTACATAGGTATTTTGTAACTTCCATAAATATCCTTGGGCATATTTCTCCTGGATTCCAGCTCTTTAATAGGTCTGACTCTAAAAAGTGTGAACTCTGGTCGCTACATTCTATCAGTGAATTTACCTCACATTTATCCTGCTGTTTACAGGGTCTTTGCAAAGGTTGGCCTTAGATGACACTCTTTTTTTTCCAAGATCATGCAGTCTAAATGTCATTTGTTGACCATTTAGTTTAATGCATCAGACTTATCTCAAACTAACACAGTAGACCAGAAAGCAGGTGCACATTCTAGTTCTTTTAGCTGAAGCATGCATAATGTAAATACAATAACATATGATAGAGCCATTGAGAACTCTGTGCTTGTCACAGAAATGTGTATTGTACCCAGGCCAGCCCTGTCAGAAGCCGGACCACGTGCTGGGTAAGACACTTGACTATAATCACATAAGGTGGCCCTTAATCACCTGCTCTCAGTAGAGCCATACATATGTTCTCTTAAATGACTTTGCCCCACTGTTATCCTAATTTGAAATTTTCTTTTTTAGCCACATAAATAGAAGAACACAGTTTGAAAACCCTGTCCTGGAAGCAAAAAGGAAGCTACAGCAGCATAACATGCCCCACACAGAACTTGGAACAAAGCCCCTGCAGGCCCCAGGTTTCCGAGGTATGATACCATGTCAGCATGCGATGTTTCAGAGGAGAAATTGTCTGTCAAACTGCCCGCTCTTCAAATTTGTTTGTGGCTTGGACCATTTTGAATAATTGGTTTGCTTTCCCCAAACGCTCCCATTAGCTTTAGCAGGGTGTTTGTGTTGTCTCTAAACTAATGCCTTTAGCAATCACAGATGAAGCTAAAGCCTCTGGCGATCCCTTATTGGAATTGACGGCATGTTGCCAGGTGGAGATGAATGGGTTCTGACAGTGGTACTGTAAACTGCACAGATTCATAGAGACTCATAAGTTTGCCCTCTAAAGCCCAAATGCAAGAATGAGGCTTGTTCTCCTTTGTGACAGGAGACAGCTCCTCATCGACATTACCTAGGCCCAAATCCATCCGCCCCTTCGCTGTCCGGGAGAGGTCGCGCAGCGTGAATGACTTGTCTTATTATCAGCGCAACCGAGCAGGGAGGCCCTGGCTCTTTGGTACGTCCCAGGGCTGCGTGCTGGACCTGACTACACCTGGTAGCCACGTAGTGGGATGAGTTGCTGCACAAACCTTTCACACCTTGTGGGCTTCTACTCATAAATAAAAGCACAAAAGAGGCTTTGGAGTCAGGAGGCCTAGACTTGCCTGCTGATAACTTTCACTCCGTTCCCTACAGCACAACCCAATGAATGTAAAGGTCTCCTGGTGAACTTCTCTCCCATTGTAAACATTACTTTGATGAAGGAAACGTAGGTGAAAAGATTATGTTGTGTTTTTTATTTATATTTTAAAAAGCTCTATATTTAATAAAGATGTATGTGATATGTAACTGGACAGATAAAGTAAAACTCTGATAGAATGACTCATGATTTTATAGTTTTTGAATTACATATCACCCAAAATGTAACAAAAGTATCACACAAAATACTTAACTCAGTTACCATGCACAATTTGGCTATTATGAGTACCAAATCATATCACTTTAAATTTAACAAATTTTAAAAAGTATATAAAATACTTATCTGAGATTGAATGTAAAGCAGATATTAATAATATATATGACAGATATGACTATTATTTTTAAAGCATTTAATATGCCTGAGAATATATCGATTATAGACCATAGCTGGAAAAGCATATTATATAACAAATTAGAGGCAAACCTATATGAAATGGGTTTAACTTCTATTCAAATTGTTTAGGCATATCATTTGAATGTTACAAAATGTGTCACCTTTACATTCATAATTATATATCAAGGTATTGACTTGCCTTTTGCTCACATTTTAGAGTGTACTAAACACTATCGGGTCAATAGAAATTTATTTATCTGGTTCTCTTTATGGCATCTCACAAGATAGGGGTGTAAGCACAAGTTAACTCAGTCCCATCTCCAGGTCCTCTTTCTAAACAATCTGGACCTTGGAATATGTGATCACATTCCACTGCTTCTCTGTTTTTGATAAGCACATGCTTAAATGTTGTGCTCTTATTTTCTCTAAAACGAACAAACTAACTAAAAAACCAGAAGTCCATTTCACTTTTCTGCCCCTGTCTCTGCAAGGTTTAGTGAGAGATCGGCCACTCTGACATACCTCCCGCCCAGAATCTTTCATGACAACAAGAGGGTCGTATCCAGATGTGTCTGGATGATTTGGCCTCCTTGACCTCTTTATCTGAAGGCTCGGGCAGCCTGTTGATACAGCCCTTTTTAAGTACAAGAAGACTAATTTAGTGAATGGAAATACTGACTTGACAGAAAATCTCTCTCCAAACCAGACAGCTTTTTCATCTTTCCCTGGATGCTTGGGACTGCTCTGCGTTTGCAGAAAGTTCTGACAGTTTTGCTGCTCTGGCAGTCGCCACTCACTCCACCTGCTTGCATTTGCCACACAAGACCCCCACCTGCACCCCCAGGGTTGCTGCAGCTCAGTGGCTTGCTTTCTCTTGTCTGAGAACTTGCCTTAAACGTGCTTTTTCTTTTTTTAACTTATATTGGCCAATGTAGAAAAACCGCTCTTCACCCGGGATGCATCCCAGTTGAAGGGAACATTCCTCAGCACCACCCTAAAAAAGAGCAACATGGGTTTTGGATTTACCATCATCGGTGGAGATGAGCCTGATGAGTTTCTGCAGGTGAAAAGTGTGATTCCAGATGGGCCAGCAGCACAGGATGGAAAAATGGAAACAGGTAAGTTGCTTTAATGCTTTAGAAAGTTGTTTTGCTACCTCTTTTTCCTAAAGGCAAATACGAGGGGTTCTTTTGGTGTGTTTTTAACTTGAAAGGCAAAGGTCACTTCACTTCTCTTTATGAAAACCATGAAATAGGATTCCCCTTAGTTTAAAATTATAAAGTTGAAGTAATTTGGAAACAATTTTAAATATCATTTTGCCTTGGTTTTCAGACTTCCTCCTCTGTTTGCTGGATTCAGTGGGTTCTTGAGATTCATACTTTTCTAATTTATCTCTAGAGTTGTTCTTAGAGGTGTGATTAACATTTCACTTTTCTAACTTGTATTCATCCATTAATATTTTAAAATCTGTGTTATGCTATAATATTCTCATGCTAAATTGCCCAGGTTAGATATTTAATATGCATGCCCATCTCATAGAGAAAAAATTTTTAAATGGCATTAGTCTTTATATGTCCCCATGCAATTTTTTAATATATGGGTTTTTTTCTAGTCCTTACAAATTAATTTTATATGTAATTACTTGGGTGTCTATCAAAATTATAATGGAAATTTATTTCACATGGAAATATAGAGGCAAATTGTTATGTTTAAAGCCAGGAAAATATAAAATGTGAAAATTGCAGAGTAAAGAAAAAAGTAATGAGCTAGGTCTGATTTCACAGTCTGACTGAATTCTCCTACTGGCCCATGACCTTGGATGAGTCCCATAACTTATAAATATTAATTTCCTCATCTGAAAAAAAAAGAAGAAATTAAATTTTATCTTGCGTATTTAAAATGCTGATTCAAGAATTTTGTAGTGCCATTTTTTAAAAATACCTTAGAAAATGTATTATAAAGTACAGTAACTATATCTCCAGAGAACCATTTCAACATATCACCATTTTCACATTTTTTCACAACATTGGTATAATTTACAATATCAGCTTTCTAAAATCAATGGGGTCTAGTAGATTCACAAATTAGAGAATTACTTTGGAGGAAAAGTTCTGCCATTTTTATGACCAAGACAATGATGAATTGTTCTTCCATGAGTTTTAAAATGATTTGTACATAGACAAACAATATAAAATTGAAAATTTCATTTGATATTTTTAATTTTAAAAATCACCAGTGCTATATTACCATTTATTATACAGTTTGTGTATAAATAGCTTTTTTCAAGGTGCTCTTATAAGTTATGTGTGTCAATGTCATGCACTAGTGAGTAATAATGCATGTAATAGATGTCACATCTCCTTAAAAGTTGAGATGAAGTTTCAAAATTAACTCCCCACATTTTCCAAATACTACTGTTGTAAAAATCATGTGTAAATAATTTTCTACAACAGCGAGTTTGGGAGTGTCCAACTCTACTTTTCATCCAGTGATATTAGGATAAAAGAAAATTATGAGACTAATAACATTTTAGCAGAGGGGACAGGATGCCCAACGCTGTCAAACTTCAGTGAAATATTTGATATATCCAATTCTTTTCATGATAAAAACCTAGTTATTTTTCTTTGATCCAACCCATTATTAGATGTTTCAAAACTAGAAAGAAATTCTTTCAGTGTAAACTTAAAAGACAAAATAAAAATATTTGCACAGCAAATTTTTTTCCCTTCTTCCTCATTTTACTAGTTTGCCACACCCACACAGTCTTAAGTTAGCCTTATTCAGCAACAGAGTAAAGCTTTATTTAGAATTTTGCAGATTTTCTTCATTTAAGGTAATCATAAAGTAGGTTCTGATAGAGAAGAACCAAAGATTTAATTCTATTCACTGTCTCCTATTGTTAATTTAACAGATTCTTATAGAGCACCTCCCTTTCATAGCTTTGCAGTGTACCAGGGATACAAAGATGGAAGGAAGTGTCACAGGCCTGGATCTCATGAGTTTACATCTAGGAGGGACCTCAGACACATAAACAAGTAATTGTAGCAAAATATAATGAGTGTGTAATAACCATGATGTCGGCACAAAGTCAGAAGACTGGAAGGATTGAGCGACAAATTTTTTTTTTTTTTAAGAGACAGAGTCTTGCTAAGTTACCAAGGGAGGACTTGAATTCCTGGACTCAAGCGATCCTTCTGCCTCAGCCTCCCAAGTAGCTGGGACTACAGGTGTGCACCATTGCACTAAGCTAAGCAACAGACTTTTTTAAAGTGTGTTGCTAACTATATAATTTTATTAGGCTCTTATAAGGATGATAATTTCTCTCATTGGAAATGAGTTTAATAAACAAAATGTAATGCTCATTAAATATTTAAAACATTTTAAATGTCTACTTCTAATTGTGAGATAATTTAAAATCAAATGTAAACACATTTATGTGATATTCCACAGGTTATAACAGAGGGAACAGCTCTTTGGTTCAATTCAGCAAATATTTAGGGAGTGTGCCAGACATTCTGCTAATTACTAGGGTTGCTAAAAAGAAGAGAGAAATGCTTCTATCCCCAAGAAGTTTATAGTATAGAAATAATGAGTGACGTGTTAACACATATTTATATCATTTCAATAATAAAATATGTACTTAAAGAAAGGGGCCTCGATTCTGTTGCAAGGTACGTAGGGATGATGCTGACAGAGTTTTGAATGATAAATAGGAGTTTGCTGGGTGGACAAGTGAGGAAGGCTATGGGACTAGGAAACAGCATATACACAGGCATGGTAGTAGAAAATGCCTAGAAAAAGGTTTATATGGCATCATCAATGGCATGTAATGTAGTGTACATTAATATTTCACCTTCAGTGTGGGTTTATGGTAAAGTATAAAGTATAAAATGATAATAAGTGGTAAAGATTAATTATTTAGACTTGTAAGAAACATCAAAGAACAGTATATGGTCATATATCCTCAAGTTAAAAAAACAAAATCAATGCACATACCTGTATCTAAAACTACTCTCCCATAAATTTTCAACCAATTTTCAACCAATCTGGCATAGAGGTTTACTCTATGGCTGATGTTTTCTTTACTTATGTATCCCTAGAACCTAATACAGTGCTGGTCAAATAGCAGGTGCTTAGTAAGTACATGTTGCACAGATAGATGGGTAGATTCTCTTATAAATAAAGAAACGAAATTTGAATGGGCTTAATTCCTCTTTTATAGTATAGCCTAGTCAATTCTAATTTGCCAAGATGGCTCACAAATGAAACAAAAACAAACCAGCTTTCTAGTTTTTGGATGAAATTTAAAAAACAAATCCATGTTAAAAACAAAATTAATTTTCTTTTTTATAGTGACTTTATGTATAAATGAACCTCAAATATTAACAAAAATAATAGATGCTATAGATTTAAAAGATAAATCATTGATATTTAAAAAGTGAGCAGTCTCATTGACGTTGAGTTGGTATGAAAATATTTTAATCAACTTTTCTAGCTCTAGGTGACCTCTAATTTAGGCAAAGAGATGTCAGTAGTTTGTATAGACACAAAGAAAAATACACTGTACAAAAGATTGATGTAGGGTCCTACGCAAGAGAAACAAAGGTGAGTTGGGTAATTCTTTCTTTCTTAGTTGGCAGTGACTCTTGGGAGGGGACAGAGAACAGGAGAAAATGAGGGCAGTGTGCCTCCGGCTGCTTTTTGACAACTAATTGAGGCAATTCCCAGCGATCCTATAATGCTCCAGAAGAAGGTTTCTCAGAAATTCCCATAGTGCCCAGAAACCATCTGACTTCTGACTATTAAGTATTCTACACATTCCAGCAATCATCTATAGATACCAGAGACCCTGAAAACATTTTTTAAAGTATTTTAAAAACCAAGTTTGATGTAACGTGGCTTACCCAGAAACCACAGAATCTGAAAGATGGTTATTTATCTTACATCCTTTAGTTAAAAAAGCTTCCCTCGTTACACAATGTTTCATGTTTTTCCCCAGGCTAATTTTTGAATCAAAGCTTGTGGTTTTTAACATATACAAGAGGGAAGAAAGCTGACCCATCCATCAAGTGCTCCCACAGACAGAGGTTGAATTATGAGATCACTCACAGCCTGTTGGTTTTTATTTGTCCTCTTTTAATATCCTATTCATTTTATTAGTGAAAGCACAAGAAAGTATCCTGAAAGAGAAACATCCTAGCATTCTCCAGCCACTGGCATTTCTCTGTTTCAGCAGATAGATGTCATTGCTCTTTTACTGGTTGCTACTTCTGTATATGTGTTTCTGAAAGTAGGGATACAAGATTAACTTTGTCAGAACCACTTGGAGAGCTTTTTAAAAATACAGATTCCTGTGCCTCAAGATCTGCTGATTCCACATTTCTGGAAATGATGCTCAGGAATGTGCATTTATATACTTCAAAAAATTATCAAAGCAATACATGTACATGATAAAACAAAAAGGTATCAAAATATTTATAATGCATAAAATAGCTACTGCTCTGCCCCTCCGCATTTTGTAGACCCATATTCCAGAGGCAATCTATTAGTTTGTATTCTTTTAGATGTTTCTTTTGGTAGCTACCTTCACACTTCTAAGGAATGTGTTTATACAGTTGTCTTGATTTAACAGTTTAGACATGACCTGTTTTTACTTCCTTTCAGAGATAAATGAAGCTTTAGTTCTCTTATACTCATCTCCCCTCCCATAACCTCTCAATAGCATTTTACAACTAATTTGAGTGAAATTTGTACAGCTTTTGCATTATCATGGCTTTGCATAATTGTTCACTGAGCCTAGAATGTACCATAAATTCATTATTTCCCTTAAACAGCTTTGTGGAATTTTACATTGTTTTTCTTTATTGCAAAGTCTTTCTTAAAATAATCCTATTTCCCCCACAAAAGTGCCACTGTATTAGGGATGATAGAAGATCTCCTTTTTTTCTAGGCATTTATTTTGTCCTGCCCCTATCTGGTGGGCAGGTTGTTCAGCTGACCCTTTCCATTGTGTCTTTCCCAAACACAGTCCACTGCTATTCCTATCCAAACCCTCTTTTGTTTTTCACTTATCCTCATTTTACTGGAGCACAGTGCCACATGTCTTATGATCCTAGATTCCCACACTTAAAAGTTAAACACTAAAAAAGTTACTTGAGAGTCAGCCATTTGTGGCAGTGCTTAAAGACTGGTCAGATTTCACTTACGGTTATGTGGCAGGGATGGAAATTCTCATTTGTTTTCTGGGGCTTTTTTCTTTCCTTTTTTAGAGACACCCTCATTCTCTGGCTTGGGGTATGTGGTAGGAGTTCTGCATGCAGGTATGTGGCAGGGCAGATCATATCAGTTGTTTCCCTATCCTTCCTGGGCTTCTGTGGAGCCACTGAGAGTCCTTGTCCGTATTATCCTCCCCTCCAAGAACACATGAGAACAGGAGTCAGCAAACTCTTTCTGTGAAGGGCCAAATATTAGGAAATATTTAGGTAAAATATTTTGCCTAAATAGTAAATATTTTTAGGGTTTTCAGGCCACATGCTCTCTCTGTCATAACTATTCACCTCTGCCATCATGAAAGCAGCTGTGGACAACATGTAAACAAATGGGTATGGCTGTGTTCTAATAAAATTTTATTTACAAATACAGGCAGTAGCAGGTTTTGCCTTATAGGTCTTGGTTTGCCAACCCCTGCCCTAGAATATACCTTCCAGAGCCATGATACATCAGTTAACATCCCTTTACTGACTTTCCGTGTCCTAGAATTCTCTTGAGCTGTCTCGTCTTACAGCAGCCCCTTCCAGGTTCTCTTCATTGCTGTGGGTTTATTCAACGTTAAAGTCTTTGTTAAAGAATATAGATATGTGTATTCAGTCTGTCATCTTAAACTAGAAGTCTTAGAATCTGCATTGTAAGCCCACTGAAGTATGAGAACTACTGCATGCAGTGGTAGCAAGAAGATTCCTTTGCCACCTAATGCGTGGTTTCGCAAACACTCTCCACCCATACTCACCCTCTCTTAACCGAGCCTATCCTCAGAATTACTTTGAAGGAGTGTTTATGGATATTTCTGGGGCCTAAATTTTGGGGTAGAGTCTCTTACCCAATAGAATGAAATCTAATTAATCCTTGTATTTATCTTTCATATCAGTTGCAGAAAGTGGCTTCTAGAAATCAGTCTAGGACAGTGATCTATGAGCAATTTCTCACTTTTGGGAGTTTTAACACTGTTTGGAAATACCCTATCCCATGGTTGTATTATTTGAAATCTTACTTATCTTTTACCCTCTGAAGAATAGGGAGAATTTACCTGAGGCCCTGCGTGCTGTGTGGACAGGTGATGACCCTGCTTTTGGCAGGACAGTTATTGCTGGCCATTCGATATTGATTCTCAGGTGAATGGTTCCTTATTTCCTACCACCCCAACGTTCTTTGGCCCTTCCCAACCATTCTTAGCGCCTTAGCAGTTTAATAAAATTCTGTAGTTAATTAAACATTTCGTGAGGCAGAGCTATTAAAAAGCCTAAGAAATTATTTGAAAATGTTTTCTGTGTCTTATTTTTTCACCACTTCATAATCAACTTATATCCAGAGCAGGCTTCTTTCTGAGTTTTGAGACACACTGTGGTAGTCTCTCCCCATGACTGCTCTCCTACCCGCTGGCTGCCTCACAAAAAGTCTTGGGGAATCAGCCAGTTTTTCAACACCACCTACTCCCATAGCCAGGCATTCACATGTAGGCAGTATAAACCTTTTAGGTGGTTCTGTCAATTGCCAGAAGCAAATGAACTAATCAGAGAAATACAATTTTTCTACTCTTATGAAGTACCTGTTTAATTTTCTATGGCTGCATAACAAACCATGCCAAAACTCGGTGATTTAAAAGAAAAACAGATTGCTCATGATTCTGCAGTCTGCTAGGCTCACTTCAGGCAGTCATGTGGGCTGGGATGTTCAAGGCAGCTTTACTCACATAGTGATGCCTTAGCTGGAATCGTTGTGACATCTGAGATCTTGCCAGGCATCTCTATGTCTCTCCACATGGTCCCAACGACAGGGGAGCTGGACCTTTTTACATGGTATCTCAGGGCTCCAAGAGAGCAAAAGGGAAGCCATCACGCCCCTGAAGGCCTAGTCTGGAACCAGCCCAGCATCAATTCCACCCCATCTACTGGTCAGAGCAAGTCACAGGTCAGTCCAGGTTCAAGGGGAGGGAAACTAGGCTCCACCTTTTGATGGGAGAAGTGGCAAAAAAGGTTTTAGTACTCTTTTATCTAGTGGAGTGTTATTCCTGCAGCTTCTTTGTTTCTGAGTTCCCTGAGTTTGTTCAATCTCCCCTAAGAAAATTACCTTTCACTTTCACAGTCACTCTGCCTTCTCGCAGTCTTGCTGGTACAGAAGAGTTGACAATGTTGTTCCTTCCAGTTCTCTGTGGTGCTAGTGATAAGTAATAGTGAATCATAATACCACATCCAGAAATTATGAGCAGTAAAATCACCAGGTCTCTAGCTTTTTCTTTCTCATAAAAAAAAAAAATAAGGGAGGTAATTATAGCAATTCAATTTTTCACAAAGGTTTAATTGAGCAGAATATTCAGACTCAGATCCATGTTAGATAATTTGCTAAATAATCCGTTAATAGAACATCATTTTTCCTTTTTAGATATTTATGAACTTTAGGTGCTACAAAAACATTTTTAGTCTCTATGAAAGCCAGAAAATAGAATTAAATTTCTAGCAAGCTGACCAATACTAATATCTCCAGTACAGAAGAAATAAACTTTACTTTCTTAGCCTGTCAATATATTTACTCTTGATTCTTTCTAAACACACCTAACTTTCAAAACCCCACTTCATTTTGTTCAAACATTTAATATCTCCAATGCTAGTGACATGTCTTTCAGATCGATAACAGGACATCTCACAGTGAAGGTGAGAGCCACATTGAACATTTTCTATCCACTATTCAGCTTTTATGATGATATATAGGTGATACAGATGCCACACTTGACAAAGGACTTGATTTTGGCTACAAACTAAACACTAGAGAGGATTTAAAAAATGTTGGTGCAGTAATTCTTAAAATCATGCTATGCTTCATCGATAACTCATTTAGTTTTAAAAAGAGGCTTTTGTAACCCAAATACTATTGTGGTGACTCTTCTTTGCTCATTTCCATCTTTTTTCTCTTTTTGTCTTGCACGGTTTTCTTTATGCCCTCTTCATTTAAAATCACTTTCTGGATAAAAGCTCACTTGAGAAGGGATAACTATACAAGTCTTATCCTAGGTTCTCATTTCTGTACCAAGATTAAGAACTTTACTACCAGCTTAGTACAGATATTGCAAAGTTTGCTATTTTACTTTTTTTTCTAGTTTCAGTATTGGTTTCCATTTGCATAAATCACATAATAATTGAGCCATGATATTCATGACAATTTTACTTATTAAGGTGGTGGGAGTCAATTTATTTAAATATACATTTATCGATATTATTTTTAAGTTATTCTGAACAAGAGCTTTATATTACTTTGCAGTACAGGTTCGCTGGCCCTTCTAGGAGCTAAAGGAAAAGTAGGTGGACCTCTACTCAGCCTAAGAGCAGAACTCAGAATGGTGCTAAATGCTATAACACTAGGAATGTTATATTAGAGTACTTGTACTGGGGATAAAATTGGCATTGGATTGGAAATGGATTGGAAATTATGGGGTTAACATTATCTTTTTATACTTATTCCTTGGACGAGGTGGTTGGCTGTGAGTATATTAGTGAAAAATGTTTAGCTTAAGGTAGAAAAAGTTGAACTAAAAGTATTATCTAAATGCATTTAAGTTTATATCATTTTAACTTCTTAAGTCTGGGTCCAGAATCACCAATTCCCTTGCTTTATAAATGAACGAAAATGATATAAATAGATGCAAAGATTTACCAGATTCTGCTATTTGGCTTGCCATATGCATTCTTATAGACAATGTCAAATCTGTTCATTTCCTACTATTCTGTCTCCCTTAACTAATAGAGCTGAGCCTTTGGTTCATCAGGAAACAACTTGCTCTTTATAAAATATGCTTATTTTTATCTGTCCCTCCCCCATCTGATTTGTAAATTCTGGTTATTTGCTACCTCCCAAATCACCCCTGATGCACACATCTGACTATAAGCTCCCTGAGGTCCGGACTTGTGTCTGCCTTGATCATTAATAAATGCCCAAGGCTTAGTTCACTACCAGGTATGTGGCAAATAGTCAACGTCTTGATTAATCAAGTGAATGAATCTTTCTGTGCAGCACTGATTTCTGCACATAGATTACTATGGAGGCATAAGATTTGCTGTAATAATCATAGATTCCTCTTAGAGAATTATTTAAAGCTTGTCTTAGTCTAGTTTATCCAAACATCTCATCAGATGAGTTATTATATATAAAGTACTTAGATAAGACATGACACATGGAATCTTCCAAAATGGTAGCCATTATTAATATCTATAAGACTGTCTTCCAATAAATTTAAGAAAGCTATGGTATTCTGGGAATGATAGAGACATGAAAAGATCTGTGAACTCTTAGGATGTTCACCTTTTGGACCGTGGAAATGAAGTGATTTTACATTGAACATTTAACGACAACTCTTGCTTCTTTAAATCATTTTAGATTTAATGTAGGTATCAGAAAATTTTCAGAATTCTAGTGCCATGTTGGCAACCCTTATTCTGTTAGAAGATTGGCAACTGAACGAGGGACATTCCACCTCTTTTGTGTTCATATACTGCTGAAAATTGGGCTAGGTGTCATTTAGGTATGCCATAGGATGTTAATCTCTGTTTGCTAGACATGTTTTAGAGAAGTCAACAACTTAATCTTCATTTGTTTATTAAGAGTCCTTCATTTTTTGATATGATAACCTATTCCCAAAATAGAAGCATCAATCCCGAATCATAACAAATGAAAAGAAAGTCTAAATAGGATAAGATAGTTACAAAATGCATGAGGCAAGGTAAATATTTCTGCTAAGAGAAATAATACTCCCTGAATTAAGTATCTATATAGAGTGTTGGTGCATACTCCTACAGGTTGTCATGTGGGTTTGTAAGTGCTCAATGAATAGTTTAATTGTATAGATATTCACTTATGTATATCACAGATATGTGCAACATCAGTGAGAAGAGGCAACAAACATGTCTTTCATTTCCTTCAGCTAAGTCTTAGATCTTAGTTCATAATTATGAATCTCTTAGCATTCTCAATGAGTAGACTTCACTGAAGTCAATAGGAGATAAATTACCATGCAGACCTTTGTTTATAAGTGTAATTCTGCTGGTTTTTGCAAGCTGCCAGTGAAATTAGAAATGGAGTACGCTGGAGTCTGCAAATATCAAAACTGCTGCAGCTGCAGAAACATTATTCCTGTATCCAATGTAATTAATGTGCCTCTCACATGCTCCAGCTGAGGATTTGCATGAACTGACAAGAGCACACATGGTAAATCTTAAGTGTCATCATCTAATTTACTACTTTGTCGGAAAATCCAACTCTATCAGGTAAATTTTGCATTTCTTGTTAGTGAGAACTATTGTTAGAAAGGAAAAAATTCCACCACGTATATGAGATACTGACAAAAGAAGTGGGGACTTTGTTTTGTGAAGCCAAGATCGATAACCTAGAACTGTCTTTTTCCATATCATCACCTTTATATTCTTTTTCTCTTTGTTTTAAAGTGTTGGCTCCTGACATGTTCACTCCTCCTGCTTCCTTGTTGTTTTTCTCTCCTATTTTCTCATCAGACTAGAGGGGAAAAAAGTTACTGGATATATTTTCTCCTATGTCCTCATGAGAGAATAAAAATATTTGGTATGAAAAAATAACTTAGATTGCCACATCTCTAAATTTAATATGAAGTGTTGAATATAATTCTAAGCATGATGATGATAGGTAAACTATGTAGCAACATTGGCATTTTTCAGAGGAATCTCTTATGGACTTGTATAAGATCATGATCCTGGATTGGGACATAAAGTCTTTGAAGTGTTCAAGTAATGAGGTTAAAGTAAGACAGTGTGTGTATGTGTGTGTGTTGGAGCTAAAAGCATCAAGAGCTGGAGTTGCAAGCATCCATCCTGCATGCAGTGAACATTCCTGGAAAACAAGATGCCAGGATTTTCTGGTCATTGACATTTGCCTACAGGCTACATCAGTGGTGACAGGTGTAATCTCAGAATTTACAAAGTAGAACTTCAAGTACAAAGTAAAAGATACAGAATTGTTTTCAGTGGTTTTCATCAAGGTCTAAGTCCTTGAGAGGCTTTTTTTTTTTTAACAAAATGGAAAGGTCATTTTTCCTTTGGAAAAAATAACCACCTGCCATTTCCTAGAGAAAAGGTGACATTTTTCTATGAAAAGGAGACATTTTGCCCAGAGGCAAGTGGAGGCAGTTTCTGGGATTGTCTGACAGTGAGTTTACATAAGAGCAGAACAAGATGCCGTGCCTCTGGCAGAAATGACATTTTCTTCCCTATTCAGAGTTGCAAATTCTGAAAAATACAAAACTTGATTTTTCATGGTAATTCTCCCAGTCTCTTATTGATGTGTGCGGTGACATTATTAATTAATGTTATGAATACATGCCTTGCTGAGATAAGCGAAGGTCATACAAAGATGGCAGGCTGGGGCACAGAGGCCTGAATCAGAAGCCCAGGGCTTACATCTGATTTCTGTTACTGACTAACCTTGTTCTGTTTCACAATCCACAGCATCAGTATTCCCATCAATTAGTAACTATTCAAAATAAATATATCCATTTGTTCATTCATTTATTTGGCAAACTTTGTACTGGGATGTCGAGTGGTACTTTTCATAGAATTGGCTCTAGGGCCCACAAACCTCCCTCAGGGATTCTGTGGGACTCTCCTACTGCATTCAGCTCCTCCACTGTCCCCCTAGTCTACATAAACAGAAGCTGAAGAGGGGAAAAGAGAATATTCAGGGTATTTTTTTCTTATGTGGACTGCAGTGTTTGTGTTTGAGAGGTAATACAACCATCCCCACGAGAAAGGGAGTGATGCCTCCCAGCCCCCATCTCAATCCAAATGAGCAGGGAGGTGCAAGGGAATTGCTCGTTGAAATTGGGGTTATCTGCAAGATGGAAAGATGGGAGCTTGTTTTCCAAATTAGACATCTGCTCAGGCAGTGGACTCACTTCCTTGCCAATCAGAATAGAAAAGAAATGAATTGGAGAGAGATGGCAGGATAGAGAGAGGACATAGCCATGAAGTCACAGCAATTCAGTATTTGGCATGACAAGGCTGTGTGAGTTCTCTATGGTTGAAGTGACCATAGGGAATAAATCCTGACTTAAGCCAGCTGTCTTCTATATTCCACATGGGAGAGCTGGCTGCTGGGCAGGGAAAAATCCAGCATCAACAGGCTGGACAGTGCTCCACGATGGCAGAAGCTGACAGAGGAGAAAGAGGTCAAGCCTGAAGCAAATATTGCCCTGGCCTGAGGACAGATGCACAGATCCATCCCATGGAAGAGCCAGCCACTCGATAGCTGCCACTTCAGTGGCCAGTTGCCATTCACCAGACAAGCAGCCACAACCAACACAAAAAAGAACACAATTGTAGCTAGTTAAATAAAAAAGACGTCTTCCTCTGTGCCCGTAACACACTGGAAGAACTAGACCTTGAAAAGTGAAGAAGGGGAGAGGAATGACTCAGAGGAAGATCATGTCTTTCGACCTCAGAGCTGTCAGGGTCCCATTAAAGTTCATGCAGGAGGAGGACAGAGAAGAGATTTAAATCAAGTTTGAAGTAGAGGCTGTAATGAGACTGGACGTATTATAGCCAAAAGTGACTATAAGTTAAGAATCTTCCCCAGGTGTCATGAAAGAATAGGAAAAGGGAATGAAAGTAGCAATTGGAGAAAAAACTATTTCATATTTTTACACATACCAACCCCAGCTGAGACTATTCAGTAAACACATGCATGTGCATTGAATACTCACCATGCATCAGGAGTCTTTTCAGGTCCTGGGGATCTAGAGATGAATAATACAGTCTTTGCTTTAAAGGAACATGCAGTCTGGTAAAGCGACAGAGGCATGTGTGTAATTTAAAATGGCACCTGGAGACTCATACTAAAAGAGATGCATACAGACTGACGAGCAAGGACAGAGGAACGAGTCTCTCCTAAGAGAAGAGGTCGTGGGGAGAGGCCAGGGTAGATTTCACAGAGGATGTGTGATTCAAACAGAGACCTGAGAGGAGATTAAGAATTTATTAGATGTTCTAGGTAAGGCGAATCTTTCATGCAAAAGTGCAGACATCCATTCATTCAGCAGGCACATATGGAGAATTTGCCATGAGCCAGGAGCTATGCCAGGTAGCACCTCACCTTATAAGATGAAAGCAAGGTATTCCGTATGTGTCTCCCAGTCTGGGGCACATGGAAAACCGTGGGGTTATCTGTTATGCCTGAAGCCTAGGAGGCAATAGAAAAGGAATACAGAAACAGGAGTTGAGGTTAAAGGCTGCCGGAGCTTGGTCAGGAGGGAACTATAATACGTGCTTAAGAGGCATGCAGGGGCTGTAAATGTAGGGAAGCGACATGATCAAACATGCAATGCTCAACATGATTTTGATCAAAATGATCAAAAGATAACTGTGGAGTCAGTATAAAATATGGAAAGAAAAAAAACCAGACAGTTGTCAAAAGAAGTTTAAAAATGTGTGGGATTGCTTCTGTTTTCCCCTCCAGACCCACCTCTTCTAGTTCTGTAGACTATACCAATGGGCTCCCTTGCCCTACAGCTTCCACTTAGGTTGGGTCAGTGGGAAAAGGCAGCAGGTGATCACACGGCAGGGCGAGAGGGAGGTCCCAGTGCTTAGTGCCTTGGTTCCTTTATTGCCTGCCAGGTTGGTATATGCTGAGCACCACCTATTGGAAGTCTCTGCACTAACAACCATGGGAAGAGAGCAGAAATGAAAGGACAAACATCTGGACAGTGGAGTCAGTGTTCCTTCTTGTCTGTGTAGATGATTATGGTGAAGAAAAAGCCAAATATATTGGCTTGAGTATCAAACTTGAGCAACTAAATGGACTATGGTGCCTTCCATAGAGAAGATGGAATGGATATTAGATTGCTTTAACCTAATTAGAATGCTTTGATGACTCTTCAGTCGTAAAGAATAAGGTTAAGTTAAGCAGCATGTCAACAAGGCTTACATAAAGTTTATGTTTAGAAGATTCAGCATCTATCAACTGTCTCCCATCAAAGACAAATCAGTTCTCAATTCCATAGTTATATTTTCTTTGTTGAGTGTTTTATTTTATCATTCTCTTTTTGATTCCTTTTCAGGAAGAAATGGTAGCAATAGGATTCCTTTTATTAATATATTGCCAACAAAGTCTATACTGTTAACAGCTTGGTGAGATGAGAGGAGGACAGAGTAAGAATATACACCAAGGTCTGCAACACAGAGAGTGCAAAGTGCTTCAGACATTGAATAGCTAACAAAAGGAAGAAGTGGAAGCCTTGTTTTCCATCAAATCTAGAAGGGAGAACAACCACAAATGGAGAAAACCTATAGAGAGTCAGATTTTGGTTAATAATAAAAATTTAGCTTAATGAGAGAGCTACCTACAATGGAATAGGTTGCATAACTAATAATACTAATATTCATGCACAGTTTAATGGCACTGTACCAAAATCTTAATAGATAATATTTGATTTAATTTCTATATTAACCCTATGGGATGGGTATAATTGTACTTATCTTATAAATAAAGAACTGAAGTTCAGAAAAGTTAAGAAACTAGCCTAGAGTCACACCATCGGTATGTGGTAAGCCTGAGAATTAAAACCCTTCTTGACTATTGTGCCGTACTACCTTCCAGAAAATAGTCGACTCCTCCAAACTGGAGGTTTAGCCAGAGTCCGAATAATCACCTTTCAGGTATTCCTGCCTGGCTAGAGGTTGAATCATAAGACTTGTGAAGTCCCATCTCAACAGTATATCATGATGCTCCTTCTTTACCTGCCTTCTCTTCCCTTTCCCCCAGGCTTCTAAAGTGGTGTGTGTGTGTGTGTGTGTGTGTGTGCATGTGTGTGTTACATTTAATCTGTAAAACAAATTCTGTATTTTTTATTAATGAAAAAAGACATTCAGGTAAAGTTCTAGATAACAGACAAAAATCCATTCCCTCTTCACTGTCTGTATATCTAAACACTCTGGTTAGTTAAGAAGAAAATTTCAAGATCAATACAAAGAATGTATAGAAATTTTATATTCATATGGGGTTTTTTTCCTTGCTATACGTCTCAGTTTTTTTTTTTTTCTTTCTCCAACCCTCATTGATTTCAGGGGAAACAAAGCCAGCAAATATCTCCAGAAGTCATTTCACATTTTTTTGTATCAATAAATGGGTATTTTTTGTTGTTAGGAAGTACTAAGTTAAGGGTTTTTCAGAGCTTCTCCAAACAAGAAAAACTACAAAGTCATTTTTTATGTCACTTAGATAACCAAATCATCTAAACACAGAACTTCAGAGTTGTAAGAAGATTTCAAATGATCATTGAGGTTAAAATGAAATATATTCTGTGGGGAGGGAGGACTATGACCATATAAAATAGACATAACAAGTTAAACTAAACATAATGAAGTAGGATTCTGGGGGTGGTCTCTGAGGCTCCTAATTTCAAATTGTCTCCCCCAAGTAAGTACTTTGGAACCCTCATTTAGTTTCAAACATGCAACAGATAAAGAAATGTAGTGTTACCTAGGAAGTGATCCCAAGAGGGTTGGAGTTTTATCAAGATAATGTGGAATGTAGAAACATCTTTGAAGTTTTTATGCTAATCTGAACATATTATGTATTTTTTACTTGAAGGATAAAATAGCTGAGATGCTGAAGTAAGGAATGAAATCTTCAGGTTTTATGAGAAAAAGTAATTACAAAGAGAGGTTCCTTATAGTTCAATACTGAGAATTTGCGTTATGTTCTGTTCATGTCTAAGATCCAAGTATGTTTGATATTCTTGCCCAGTAAACCTCTAGAGTCAGAGAATAGAATAAAGAAGAGAGTGACTACAAAAATATTTGAAAACTGCAAAACACTCTTGAAATGTCAGTTTTTTGATATTTTTACATGCTGAAATAGTTGCATATGCCACTTTCTCCATTTTAACTTACTATGCTGATGTGCATTCTTATCTTATCCCTTCTGGGTGTTGCCAATCTGTCTAATTAGATTATACTCTCATTAGGTGGATGCCAATGGCTAATTCTGTGTTTAGTACAGAAACAGTACACTGTTGGTATTTAATCATTCATATTCTCCTCTTTTCCTCGGCGGGGTATAATAATACATCTTCTGAAAGCTCAGTAGAGTGAAAATTCCCCTGCAGAGGGTGAGAAAAAGGCAAGAAGAACAAAGGAATTTTTATTCAACACTCAGGAAGTTCTTTTTAAAAGAGTATAATAGCTAAGCCACTAACCTATACAATGGAAAATCAGCCTAAATAAATTTAAAATTAAAAAATCAATAGGCAATAGTTGTTTTATGTAGCACTGTTCAATTCCGAAAGAGCTGACAGTTTTTAGAGGAATAAAAAACAAAATGTGTTATGCCATTTGGGAAATAAGTAAAGCAAATAATTCATATGTGGAACTTTTATGAGTGTCTCAAACTGCTTAAGGAGAGCTAAGTCAGTATTCCTTGGAGAATCATGTGTGAAGCAAAGTAGGGAAAGTATTAGTTTACCTAGTTTATAAGTAAAGAGAAAAAAATACTTGGCTAAGCTCCAGGATTCAGGGTTTATCAGTTCTGGGGCTAGAATTGCTGATTGCTCATCTTCTGTTCTGTATGGTTTATAAAATCTATAGAGATTTAGCAGTACCTACTCACTCTGGGGTTAAAATTTAAGTTCTATTCAAATTCTTAATAAAGAGCTTTACATTTTCTTCATCTTAGTTGAATCTCTCTTGGTTTGCAACCAAGTGTACTACTATGGCTTCTTCTGGAGCTTTATTTAGCTTAATTGACAGTATCTGCTGCAACAAAAGCAAGGCAAACAAAATTATCCACTTGTTAGTGCTAGGTGGATTCTGTAAGAGTTCATTGATAAGTTAATAGTAGAAGATTCTTTTAGCAACTCTATTTTATGATACATAAATAAAGGCTTACAGAGTTCTTTTTCTTGCCAGCTAAGTGAAGCATATTTTCTGAAAATATTATTAACACCACTTGGGGTTCATGTAGAAATAAACTTAAGGATCTCAGAATGTTTAAAGACTTCCTTCTATAATGGAAAAGAAAGAACATTAACTCATTGCGTCTTATATCAACACTAAAATGCAATGTAAATGATAAATTTTTATTTGTATACATCCAGTTTCATCACTAAAATTTGATGAAAGAGAAAGAAATATATAAGCCTTTGTTCATTGCTTATAATGATAACTTGAAAAATGTGAGGAGTGACATCTTTGCATCTGAAAGCACTTCCATCTAAAGTAATAGCTGTAGGGATACCGTAAAAGACATAGCAAAGTATTATAGATCATTCTTTGTCACTTATAACACAGATGGACAGCTAATCCACTTCCTAATGGACATCCTGGGATATATTTGTGCAAGCGCCCAAACCCAGGGACTCCTGATTAATTGAGGAAATAGCAAATCTTCCATCATGGAAAGGCTTAAAGGAAGAATATGTTTTGGAATGAGCCAGGGAAGGTATAGGAAATTGTTGAAGCAAAGCAAAATCAATACGGAGAAAGGAGAGAAAGAGAGAGATTGGGAAAGATGACCACAACTTCTTCCAGTAAATGAAGAACATGTTTGTATACCTACATACTAATTCCAAAGATAGAAACTTACCACCTATAAAATAAAAATGAATGAAGACAAATGAGGTTGAAACAGAACATAAAAGCTAGAATTTTGAAGATAATTTCTTAGCCTCTTGATGTACATTTAATCCTTATTTGAACAGTTTGCAATTCTGAATATAATAGAGTCTGAGCTAATTGGTTGAGAATGATAATATCCTTTAAAATGAGTTTCTGGCATAATGTCCAGTCTTCTCTAAGCCTATAATTACTGATGTGTGGATGTGAGCAAGGAACTATGTGATTTAGTTGGGCTCAATGGACTAGTAATAATACCCCTGATCAATGTTTGAAATCCTCTAAGGAAGAACCCAGTATGAATAGCATTACTAAATTCTATAGACAGCTGTACTTATAAGAAATAAAAGGAATTACAGGATATATGAACTCTACCATCAACTCTTATTTCTGGAAAAATAGTAAAATGTGCAACCCTGCCAAGTATATGCCAGTTAGCATGATTCATTTTGGACATGAGTTAACCATCTAGCTCACAGATGTCTTGAGCCCAAGTGATGTCTCTCACTTAATTCCAGATCATATTACTTACTGATTTTACTAAGCTACATTAAATCAAAATGCAAAAGACTTAATTCAAAGTGGGAGACAATGTGAAGTAGAAACTAGAACACTTGGAAACTTGGAAAAATGATTTCTCACTTATGGGCCTCCTGCCCAAAAATATGGTGATAGATTAGATTATGTTTCAGGTCCTCTCCAGCTCTAAAATTAAACAAATGGCCAGTCGTGAACCACAAAATTAAAAATATTGGTCTCTCTAACTGGTATAAAGCCATGATCTTTCTATAGCATGTCCAAATCAGAAAACTGGATAAAATCAATCTATGATAAAGGGTTATACACAATAATTAACTCTGAAGATCAGTATCCTATCCTCTAGTAGAAACAAACACAATCAGTTGAATACAATCTAATAGAATCTCAAAACATAAGTGCAACACATACACACACACACATATATATATACACATACACACAAGAAACAACACAGCCAAAAGAATAACAATAATATAAAAGGTTTAATTATCCTTGAGCATGACTTGTGTATACTATAAAATTATTATAGTTGATTGAGCAAAGAATAAGGGTTAAAGTTACCAAGCAAAGAGCAATAGACTGAAACCAGTCAACTCAGAGGCCAGGAGGCTATATGTGGACATGTCCCTGGTTAACACTGATAAACTGTAAATAGAGCCAATTCTAAACTTTCAGAGTTACAAATTATTGCTCCTTAGGGTTGGCTTGCAGGCAATTTGTATTGTTACTGAAGTCTTCATAGTCAGCCTTCTTTTTCTGCCTTCTTCCTTTTTGCTAGCATGACAATTCTTCAGCAAATTCTCTGTCCCACAAACTTCCTTTTTAGTCCCATAATACAACTTCTGATCTTTCAACCTCTTTTAGAGGGCTATAAGGCATATTTCCATATCCATAAAAGTCATGAAAAAGCAATAAAGAGGCATTAGTAAATACTTAATCTGCATTGTATCATATTAGTATGTCATAAAATATATGCTATCAAACAAAATGTCCATAGAAATAATATTCATTCCGAGAATATATTATGTGATTCCAAAGCTACCCACCTCCTGAAACTCTGCCTTGCCTCGTTCTGTGACATTACTCAGCCGACCCTCTTTTCCAGCCTCCCCAATAGCTTCTGGAATCCGGTTTCCTTCTTTTTCATCTTTCCACTGCCCATGGAATTGCCTCTCACTGGGTCTTCTGTTTTTCTTTCTCTATTTCATTTCCTGGAGGAGCTTCATTCTCATGCAGCTTAGTTACTTATTATTAATAGCTGTGTAATGTAAGGCAAGTTATTTAGCATCTCTGTACCTTAAGTTTCTCATCAGTAAATTGGATGTGCTATTTGATGTGAAAATCAAGTGAGTTAGCACTTAGAAAACACTTAGAATAATCCCTGTCCCATAATAAGTTATCCGTTATTAACCATGACCATTGTTTGTTATCATATCATCCTACTTAACACTGTATCTTCACCTCAGATCTTTACTTTGATTTATGATTCCACGTTTCCAAATGCTTTTAAGACATGATCATCATAATATCCTACTAATATCATCTCAGACATCAACATTTCCATAATGAAAGTTGAATTCTTGAACCATATTCCCTTGTCAACATGGCTTATCCTTTCAAGTGCCTTCTTTCTATTACCGGTATTACTGTTCTTTAGGTAATCAAGTTGAAATTCCAGAAATTTAACATTTCTCTTTTATCATGTTCATTTAATCTTGTTTCTAAACTTGTCAGCTCTTTCTTTGTAATTTATTTTGAATTCACCGAATTTTGTTACTTCCCAGCACCAGATCTTTGTCATCTTACAGAGAGTCTAGGCACCATGATATCCCTACTCCCAGCATCTTTACTCCAACAAAAATAAAGTCTTACAAACATTATTTTCAATATGACATTGTCTACTCGGTGTTCTTCTACTCAAGAAGTTGGAATCAAAAAACCTAACTATACTAATAATGATTTAATAATTGGGAATAGCAGAGCCAATGTTACAGTTAACATATGTATTGAAAATTTAACTTCATAAAATGAAAACTTATTTTAATTAAAATCTGTGAAGTAGAAATAACTTTTTGCTTTTATAGATGATTAAGAACATAAGTAGAAAGGATCATAAAAAATGTTCCAGCAAACACAAGGTATCATACAGAAGGGCCAATGTTACTACTATCATAATTATAATAATAATAACTAACATCTGTTCTCTACATTAAACTTTACAAAGTATTTTTACATAAAATATTTTACTTGGTCTTCACAATAATTCGATGAAGAGAATACTATTAACCTAATTTGCAGAAGAAAAGAATGAGGCTCACAGAGATTAAGCAGCTTAACAGAGGTCATGCAGCCAGGAAGCCCAGAAAGCCAGAACTTGACCTCAGGCTCTTGATTCCAGGCTCTGTGCTTTTCCATCACACCTCTAAAAGACCTCAATGATCATTTTTTAAACAACTTACTACATTTTGAAAGCTTGATAGTACCTTACACATAGTGTGCTCTTAATAAATGCAGAGTCAATGAGTGAATAATAGACTAGAATAGTTATAAACTTCATAATTTAAGTATATTAAAATAAGAGCATATAATATGCAGAAAACCCAGAACAATTTTCTGAGTTTTGACTTCCAACAGGAAAGCCCCTAAAAGTATAAGCATAGAATTAAGGAAGTTGCTACCCACAAGGTACCCTGTCTCTGAGATTCTTATGGACTTCAGTGTGAACATAAGAATGGAATACCTGGGGAGGAAAGGTATATACAGAGAAAAAAAATAGCAAGCCATAGAGAATGGGGTGTAGAGAAACAGACTACTGTGCATCCATCCTTTTCCAGAAAGAAAAGAGGGTGGACCTGGACTCACCCTGGCCTGCATAATCTTCTCCTGAAAAGATTATCTGTACCCCCTTGCTCTAACCCCACTAAATAAGCAGCCTATTAAGTTGTTCTTCCAAACACTTTGATATGCAGAAATTGAGTACCCCTCACTGAAGATGGAATGCCCTACTCTAAATGAATAAGCTGACAATTTTCTTTTACATTGGTGGCTCTTACTAGTATCTAAGTGTCACTAAGAGTCTGACCATTTCAAGGTGTCGTCGGAATGTCCAGAGGGGCTGAGAACCAGCCACCTGGATTACTTTGACTCTAGATGCTGCTTTCCTAAAGAAGTTTTAGCAGTAACAAGAAGCTCTCCTGTGTCACATTCCACATTAGAATACCATTGACACTGAATACCATTGACAATAAATTTCACCATTGACATGAAGAAGGGAAAATGCTGAATATTAGAAATTTATTGCAGGTAACTCCTAGTAATTTAAAGTGAGGCTTCATTCTGTTTGATCGAGTAAGCTGATTTCCCAATGACCTAACTGAAGTTCAGGTCTTTAGTTCTCTTATCCAGTGCCTTTCAAAATCTGACCCTGTTTTAATGGTTCCTTATTATCTTACCCAGCTGCCTCAAGTACTTTACTGCCTGGCAAAGACAGAGTACAATTGGCAAAGACAGAGTACAGTGTCCAGAAAAGATTAAATAATATTATTATTCTAGTATCACAAAGTATCTGCTTCTGTTTAAATTCATTAGCCAAAAGATCTGTAACAATTTCCTATTTTTCTAGTAATTATCTTCATAGTTAACTACTCATATAATAGTAATATGAGTAAAAATATGTAAAATCATCTGGCTCTGGGCCCCTCCCTTCAAAGGCTCCGCTCACCTTTGCTCATTCTAGTCGTTCTTGAAAGGATTTGTAAAAGGTTGTATTCTGGAAAATTTTAAGCATACACAGAAGTAAACAAAATAGTACAATAACTCTCCATGTACTCCTCACTCGTTATCAGCTCTCGGTTAATTTGGAAAGATATTTTCTTCTCCTCTATGCTCAAATTCATTAAAGTCTATCTCAAATCCTATTCTCTATAATGAAATTTCCTCCCCAACTATTCCAGCCCAAATTTGCTTTTACCTTCCTGATCTCTTATAGGCCAGTATCAGTGCCTGACATTTTGTTATCTGATAATTTTTTTTCCTGTTATTATACTCTAGTACAAGCTCTCTAGGTACACAGGGAAGTGCCATGTATATTTCATATATAGTGAGTTTCTCAATAGCTAATCTATATAACTAAACCTCATGATCTATAGGTATACTATCACTAGTTGGCAAAGATAGAGTACAGTGTCCAGAAAAGATTAAATAATATTATTATTCTAGTATCACAAAATATCTGCTTCTGTTTAAATTCATTAGCCAAAAGATCTGTAACAATTTCCTATTTTTCTAGTAATTATCTTCATAGTTAACAACTCATATAATAGTAATATGAGTAAAAATATGTAAAATACTTTTACAAGTGTAAATATAATTAGCCTTTATATCAAAAGTTGTCCTTTGAATATAAAATAGCCTAAAATTATAGAATTGACAAAAATGAACCTATGATTTTAAAGTGTCAATACTCTCTTCTTTTTCTTAATGTTTAATATTCAGATTAATGTTAATGATTAATATTCAGATAGTTCAACTTACATTGCCTAATGATTACAGAAATTATGAAAATGAAACAAAATTTAATTTTCCTGGATATATTTTGTGCTCTGGAAATAATAGTGATGATAATTTAAAACATTTAAACCTGAATTGGATATATGTGTCTCTCTGTTCACTTGACTATTTTAAATAAGACTTAAAATTCTTTGATGAAGAACTCAGAAATTTCTCAGTTGCAAATTACTTGATCAGTACTTTTTTAATCTGCTAATATTGCATAAAAATTATTCTTACAACCATACCAATGACTAGCAGGATTCAGAAGTGAATTATTAATTCAGGATAGATATGGCCCACTGAGAAAATATGAATATGTGTTAAACAGGTAGCCCACTCACTCCACTTTCCCAGAACTTCCAATATTTATAGCATCATTTAGCATTTCAGTAAAAGAAGAATATGGTCATTTGGTGCTGAGATTAGTGCACAAAACCATACTTTTATACCCTAGGGATCTTCTGCATCATAGCATTTTGCTAATAAGCTTCATTAATATCTGGCAATATGTCTTTTATTTAAATGACTTAATAATAGTTTCAAAGGCAAGAACACTCTGGATAGCACTTTATTTTATGCTCATAGTTAGACTGTGGACAAGAAACCAGTGTCAACTACTGAAGCAGTAGCCAAGTTAAAATGGATTTAAATTGAAGGAACAATAATTTTCTCAAAGTGCTATTATTTTAGATGCCACCCTCTAGGAAAAGCACAACGTACAACCGATTTTATAGCATGTGACATGCTTTGCTTGAGTTCATCACTCACATTACTGATGATTAGAGGAAGAAAAGGTGTTGGATGAGGAAATAAAAAAAATCCACCTTAGGCTTGCTTGCTTGCTCTTAGAAAGACCTGCTAATTAGGTCTTTCGATTAACTAAGGTGAAGCCTTTCAAGGCTTTGGTAACAATGAAGTGAAACAACTTTAGCACATCCACATCAGCTCATTTCAACAAAGGTACCTGGTCTTCTCTTTGTTACCACACCAGTCCACTTGCAATGAGTGTTTTCACACTTTCTGATTCAATTTGTCCAAGCCGCGATTTTTTCTGCCTGATTTGAACAAATGTGAGTTCTCTGGAAGGCCAGGTTATTTAAGGTGAAGGGTGGTTGGCAAAAGTTATGCCACATTATTTCTGTTACCAGCAAGTATTGGTTCCTCCTTGATATTACATTTATTTGCAAATAATCAGAAATGTATTGCAAAGTTAAAACAGTATTTTAACCTAAAGCTCACAACTCTCTTAGTTTTGAAATAACTATATTACTAATCTGGAAAGCTTAAAAATAGGGAAAAATCCATGGGCTGAATGGGAAAGAAAAGGAATTGGTTCTTCTCTCATATATACATTCCATTGAGAATGCAAGGGGTGGGGGTTCTGGAGGATTCCCTATAACCTGATTCCCCCTTGCAAAGGAGGTTGGAGTTCATGGTTACAGTGCTATTTGGAAAGGGGCCTCAAATTCTGAGATACTGACCAATTTCTAAGTACCTTGAGTTACTTTGTAAAGTACCATAGAACACAGTAGCAATTTTGATTGAATAGGTTAAATTATGAAGTGACTCACTGCCTTCAACAGATATTCATTTATCTCTTTATGTATTGAGCACCTGGCACATATGAACAAGCACCAGGCTACACATGGCATTCTAGCCTGAGGAGTCCAACAGACATGCTCACTGCCCCCATGGAGCTTTCCATTCAGCAGCAACAACAGTACAAAGAATTATCTTTGTACAGAGGGGGAAGAAATGACATTTAGCTGATGGCTGACTCAGCAAGGTTTCATTGAAGCAGTAGCATTGGATTTGTGTCTTGAAGCATAGGCTTTTGAAAGACAGAGGTTTATTCCTGGTGGAGGAATTAAACAAGACAAGAAAGACTAAAAAGCATGGGTCACATTAAGGGGTTATGAATAGTGAGGTTTGTCTATAGTGCATGACAATTCATTGAGTCTCCACTATAAACGAGGTTCAGTTCTGAGTTCTCAGGATAAAGCAGTTTTTAAAAATGGACACTGCACTTCTGGCGTCAACATTCTTATGCAAAGCGGTCAGCAATAAAAACCAAATATGTCTATAATATAATGGCAGATGGTAGAAGTGTTAATCCATTCCAGCCTCTTTGGTCTCCTTACTACTCTTGGAACTCATCAAACATGATCTTGCCTAAGGGCTTTGCACTTGCCATTCCCTCTACCTGGAACACGTATTTTGAAAATATTCACAAGGCTCGCTTCCCTGACTTTCTTAAGATCTCTGCTCAAATAGCCCCTACCAGGGAAGCCTTCCTTATTAAAGAAGCAACCACCACTCTTCCCCAACACATCCTATCTCCCTTCCTGGCTTTGATTTTTCACCATAGAAGCTGCTGTTATCTGGCATGCTACTTAACTTATTTGCTTGCTGTTTCTTTCCCCAATGGAAAGTAAGCACCATGAAAGAAAGGGACTTTTATCTGTTTTTGTTTTTTTTTTACTGCTATATTCTCAGTATCAGGACAGTACCTAGCACATTCAAGAAATATTTGTACTATGAAGAAATATGATGAAACATAGTTAAAGTGGTCAAGCAAATCATGTGCTGCTGTTTTAGAGGGAAGCTGGGAAAGGTCTCCTTAAAGAAGGAACATTTGAATAAAAACCTGAATAAAAAGAAGGAACAAACCACATGACTATCATAGAAAAGAGTTTTCCAGGCGGAGGAAACATCAGGGGCAAAGACAGGAGCATCCTTGGCTCCAGTGGCATGAGCTAAGGAGGAGAGTGATAGAAAATTATCTCAGAGAGATAGAATGAGCCCTGTTAAGGATCTGGAGTTTATTATAAATGAGATGGGAAACTCTGGAGTTGTTGGATATACTGCAGGAGAGAAGAAACAGGTAGAAAGGCAGTAGTCTAAGTAATTTTGATTGGTATGAGAACAGTGGAGTGGAGGTGTAAGATTCAGGATATATTTTGAAGGCAGAGTTGATTTGCTGATGGAATAGATGACTGTGGTAAGAGGGAGATATCAAGGGGGAATACAAGGATTTAATCCAGAACAACTATGTAATGGAGTTGTCATCAACTGAGATGGGAAGACTCTGAAAGGAGCAGATTTGGCAGAGGGAGGACGGGTAGAAATTAGGAGTTAGATCTGGAGGTGATAAATTTGAAAATACCTATTAGATATCTAAGTGAAGGTATTGAGTAGGCCGTGAAATTTTAAGTCTGAATCTCGAGAGAAAGGTCAGAGCTAGAAATATAAATTTGGAATTCATCAGTGTATAGATGGTATTTAAAACCATGGGAGTAGATGAGATCACCAAGGGAATTAGTGTTAATTAGAATAAAACCCACTAACATTTGCATAGTGCTTTACCATTTACCGAGCACTTACATATCAACTGGAAAATTGTGGGAGTTAAGATTGAAAATCTAAGTTGGTCTTGAAAATGAAAATTGAATGAGGACTAAAAGTAATATGAGAGAATGCTGACTACACGGTGCTTTAAAGTGATTGCATTTGGAGAATAAGGTTGTTAAAGACAATTCCAACTCTTTGATTTGGGACTATAAAAATGTAGGGTGGGAGGGGATGTGCAGAGGGATGATGATAACTATTATTCTGAACATGGTGAGTTTCTGCTGGTGCTTTAAGGATATCCAGATGATTCAGGAGGAGGAGGGAACTCTTTAACAAAGCCAAGCCCTGTTCTTCCTTCAAGACTCAGTCCAGACATCACTTCTGCCAGAAAATCTTTCTTCTTCCAGCCTCCTAGTCTGAGTTAGAGTTGTTTCTATCTTTCCACAGCTTCCATCACACCCTTAAGATTGCCTCTTTACCTGTTTGTTTCTCACTTAGTTCCTGAAAGAAATTAGACCACTGAGTTCCTTAGAGAGAGAGATTTTTGTCTTTCATGCCTGCATCTTCAGCACCTTGGACAGTACCTGAGATGTATTCGGCGCTGGATAAATATGAGTAGATTGATGGATGAATGGATAGCACAATGAGATCCCAACTCAAGCTGTTTATGTTTGTACTAAAATAAACCAGTATGGTTTTGTGGAGCCCAGAAGTAAAATAGAGAAAGCATAAAGTGATATTGAAGGTCATATTTCAACTACAGCTTGATCTCAAGTAGGACCTGTTCTGTATGAAGTATTTTCCAGGTCACCTGGCCACCAGATTGAGATATCAAAATTTGAAATATTCACCACACTGAGAGACCTGGTGGCCACATTATATTCTCTAGATGTTTGGGGATGAAATGAAGCATTAAAAACTGCTCTCTGAATATTTTTTGTTGTTGTTGTTATAAGGTTGGGACCAACGCATTTGTATAGGACTTTTCCATAGTCTATTGAGTTTGAGAGATGCCTGAATAAGATATGTGAGAGGAAGCAAATTTGAAGTGGAATAGATAGAAAACTAAGCTTAATATCTAGTGTAATTCAATAAATATTGAGTACCTACTTTGTGTCAGACATTATATTTGATACTATGAATGTAATAATGATCAAAATATAAGTGTTCTCCTCCATAATGGAGCTTACAGTCTAGTAAATGTAATAATAATAATAGCTAACATTTAGATAACTCTCACTGTGTGCCACACACCATGCTCAGGGCTCTACATGTATTAGATCATTTAGTCATCGGGATAACCCTATAGAGATGCATGCTGCTATTACCCTAATTTTATAGATGAAGATACTGAGGGAAAAGGACTTTGAATAACTTGCCTAAAGTCACCCATCCTGAAAGCAATGAGGCCAGGATTGGAATTCATATAACATGGCTCTGGAACCTGTGGTCTTAAGCACTACACTTTATGTATAAACATGGAACAAATATTTATTGCAATTTAAGAATGTAACATTAAGCTGCTGAGACTGGTATTGGAAGCAAATGCCCAGGAAATTAGCTGATGGTTTTGGAGGACAAAAGAAAAAAATGAAAAGTTTCTAACTAATCAGCTAAATATAAGAATGAATAAGAAACAATGAGACAAAGACCAAACTCAAGTGTGAAGGATATGTTTCACATTAAGCATTTAAAAAAAAATTTCTGCATTCCAAGGGAAAGCATTAGAGAAATAGTTTTGCATTGTAAGTCTTTAAATGGTTCTTGTGTCACCCAAGTCTGATATGCCTGGGCCCACCAAATGTGTCAATGCATTGATAGCACAGTGCACCTCTGAGGAAGATGTTTGTACTGTCAGTGTCTTAAAAGCATTTGTGTCAGAGATATTTTGTTGGGGAGTCACTGCCTGGCTGTGATATGGAAGGTTTTTCTGAAATTTACCAATATTTCTTGAAAGCTTCACATTTCTTTCAGTGGCTTCTGTTCTGACTCCTGGTCACTAGCTCCAGATTTTCCTCATGTAGTGCTCTCATGTCTGACATCTTAAGGTTGTAGATATTCAAAGAAGAAGCCAAAACCATTCCATAATTCCATATTCTAGGGATGAGCTTTCTATATTAGCAGCTATGGAAGTACGGCATAGTCATTAAATGCTTGGTCTTGGGACTCACCGTGACCATTACTCATTGTATAATCTCTCACACCTCAGTTTCTTCATCTTTAAGATGAATTTAACATTAATTCCTCCTTATAGGATTATTGTGGTTATTAATACATATAAAGTGCTTAGTACAGTGCCTGACCCAATACATTTTAGCTATCATCATCATCATCATCATCATCATCTCATTATCACAATCAACATCTTTGATCATTTATGATAAGCACAGCTCCCAACTGAGATTAGGCAAAACTTATTCAAAAAACAGGAAGTCAAATTTTGTTATTATTTTTCAAGTGACTTTAGACATGTTTTAATAAAGAAAATGTGTAAATACGTGGCTAAATAGAATGTTTATAATGCAGTAGCTCTCAGGCTGATAGCATTTCCATTTAAAATATTTCTGCCATGTTCTTTGGAGAATTAATTCTTCTCTTGATACCAAATCACAGCTCTTTAGGTACCATATTTTTAATTTGGTAAGTATAGAAAATAACTTATGCATATCAACTTTCATCCTCATTTTGAGTGTCTTTAATTAGTAAAGCATTGGTTTCTACCTTTGAATGAACTTCATACAAATTACCTGTTGCCACTGTGGGCTGTTGAGGATGTCTACTAAGCTCTCTTTTTACTAATATAAAAATGTATAGATGGGTACAACATAAAATTTCAAGTTGTTTATGGTGATGCTTTCAGCTTTCTTTCAACCTAAGGTCCCAAAACTTTTTTTTTTTTTTTTTTTTGAGACAAAGTCTCACTTTGTTGCCCAGGCTAGAGTGCCGTGGCGTCAGCCTAGCTCACAGCAACCTCAAACTCCTAGGCTCAAGTGATCCTCCTGCCTCAGCCTCCTGAGTAACTGGGACTACAGGCATGCACCACCATGCCCAGCTAATTTTTTCTATATATTTTAGTTGGCCAATTAATTTATTTCTATTTTTAGTAGAGACAGGCTCTCATTCTTGCTGAGGCTGGTTTCAAACTCCTGACTATGAACAATCTGCCCACCTTAGCCTCCCAGAGTGCTAGGATTACAGGCGTGAGCCACTGTGCCCGGCTCAAAACTTTTTGAACCATGATTGTCTCTTGGGAGTCTGATGAAGCCTATGGGCCCTTTTTAGAGTAATGCTTTTAAATGCATAAAATAAAATCATAGCATTACATATAAAAACAATTGTATTGATATGTGGCTAACCAAATATTTTTAAAACACAAATTTGTGGTATAGGAACATTTCTGACTCTTTAATAAATTATTAAATACTGAGACCTAGCAGCAGGTCTAATAACTATTATACTGACTAACATAAAAGTTATTTCAAGATATCTGCAACCACTGTAATATAATATGAAAATATCTATGATTTCCATGGACAACAAAGTCAGAAGTTCTTCTTATACTACTGCTGTTGGTGGCAAACATAATTGAAGTAATATTGTATTTCTGTTAGAAGTAACTTAAAATAAAGATAAAATTTTTTCTTACCCAAGTTCACAGACCCCCTGAATTTCATCCAGATCCCTAGATTAAGATCCCTTGATGAAAAAGAAAAAATTTACTCACTTTGTGATGACTGTGTTAAAATGCAGTTTCCACACTTTTTTTGATTATTACTATTATTTTTATAAACATCTTAATTGTATTAAATTTATTTTTGCTCTTTCAAATACTATACCCACACTATAGAAAAAGAAGAAAACAGAAAGAATAATAAGAATCACCTATAACACACCCACCTAACATATTTCTGCTAGCATTTTTATGCACTTCTTTCCCATTATTTTGTAATTGCCATAATCATACTGTGTGTGTAATTTTGTATCTACTTTAACTAATCATTGTATCATAAGCATTTCCCATGTTGTCCTATAATGTTTACAGGCATTAAAAGTTTTAATGATTATATATTTTCTATCTCATTTAGCCATACCCTTCCTGCTGGATAGCAACATTGTTCCTACTATGAGTTGCATGTTTCATATAATGGGCACTATCTGTGATAAATTTGAAATATGACTAATTCTTTAAGTAAAAAACCAGGAAAAAATAGTTAGAAGATGTAATAAGGTTCAGAACTTACCATACATTATTTTACTGTAATCCTTACAATAAGCCTCCTTTTTTATTATAATTAACTTTTTGTTTTATAATGTTTACAGATTTATAAGAAAATTATGAAGACAGTACAGAGAACTCCCATATATGCTACACCCAATTCTCTTATTATTAACATTGTACATTAGTATGGTATATTTGCTAAACTTAATGAACCAATGATACAGTATTATTAAGTAATATTCATACATTATTTATATTTCCTTAGTTTTTACCTAATATCCTTTTTCTGTTCCAGGATCCCATCCAGGATCCCACATTACATTTAGTTGTCATGTCTCCCTAAGCTCCTTCTGGCCATGACAGTTTTATAGACTTTTCTTGTTTTTGATGATCTTGACAGTTTCCATGAAGTACTGATCAGGAATTTTGTAGAATGTTCCTCAATTTGGAATTTGTCTGATGTTTTGCTTATAATTATACTGAGATTATGGTATTTTGTGAGGAAGATCATAGAAATAAAACACCATTCGCATCACATCAAGTCAAAAGTATATACTATCAACATGATATTGCTTGTTAATGTTAATCTTTAATGCTTGGCTAGTGTAGTGTTTTTAAGCTTGACCTACCATGGGGTTGCTCTGTCCTTCCTTTGCATACTGTACTCCTTAGAAGGGAGTCACTCGTACAACCCACGATTTCACAGTGGAGGGTTATGCTTCACCACCTTACATACCTACATAAATTATCTGTAATTCTTCTGCATCAGAGATTTTTCATGAGCCTCCTTCAACAGATGAACAAACAAAGGCTTAGGGAGATTAGGGAACTAGCTCAAGCTGCAAAGTGTTCTATGCTTTTTACTGCTACAGCTCACTACCTCTCCTCCACTGCCCTGCATAGAAAGGTGCTCCTTACATAAACATACCTAGCTGTGCTGTGCCAGGTGAGACCTTCCCAAGCTGACTGGGCTGTTTGGGGTCACTCCGCAACAACTCTGATATTGGCCTATTTCAGAAGATACATGTTCATTCAGCAAATAGCATGTGTTTATTTGCAAATATCAGGTTCTCTCTGAGGCCCAAGCAAGCATTTCTAAAACCACTAGACGTTACTCAATTTTGGAAAAGGATGAGACAGAGGAAAAGGACTGAATGAATTCCTGCTTTAATAAATGTGTCTACATTCTGTTTATCTCAATTTATTCACTGAAAAAATATTCCTCTATATGTACCAAACACCCTTCTAGGCACCAGGCATACTACAGTAAATGAAGTTTCTGCTTCACGGACTATTTTAGCGGGAAAGAGAGAATATAAATAATTGAATGCATCCTTGATATTTTGTCAGTCAGAAGTAAAATAAAGCAAAATAAGGGAACAGAATGCTCAAGGGAGACCTCTGAAGGAAGGACATTTGAACAGAGACCTAACTGATATGAGGCAGGGGCATACCAGGCGGAAGGAACAGAAACTTCAGAGGCCCTCAGGATGCACTTTGCTTGCTCTGATAGAGGAACAGCAACAGGGTGTAACTAGGAGACAAAAATTAAGATTGTTAGATTGGCAACATGACTGACAGTAAAACTTCTGGATTTTGTTCTAACCATGATGGGTAACTATCAGAGGAATAAAATGATAAAATTTGTATTTTCAAAACCTTATTCTGGCACCTATGTTGGGAATAGACTGTCAAGGGTAAGAGTAGAAGCAAGCAGATCAGTTAGGAAGCTGTCAGAGTAGTCCAAGAGACAGATAATGATAACTGAAACTAGGATAATAGCAGTGGCAATGGTGGGAAGTGGACAGATTAAATATATGTATTTTGGAGGTAGCCATGACAGGATTGGCTGATGAATTTTTTAACACTGGGAGTAAGAAAGGGGGAGAAATCAAAGATGACTCTGAAGTTTTTGTTCTGAATGGTAGTACCAGTTACTGGTAGTTTCCATCTGGTAGTACCAGATGGAAAAGATTAACAGATAAGCCATTTTATACACATTAAGTTTGAAATAACTATGGACATTCTGGTGTTGAGCAAGTAATTGAGCGTGAAGTTTACAGGAGACATTGTGCCTGGAGAGTTATTGACATATAGATGATGCTGAAATCCATGAGATCGGATGAGATCATCTATGGACTAACTATGAACAGAGAAGAGAAAAGGTCGCAGAAAATGGATACAGAAAAGGAGACTAGAAATTGCTAGTGTAGTTGCTCACACTGAGAAAATAATTGTAACAGAAAACTAGAAGAATGTGGTATTCTGGAAACCAAGTGAAGCAATTGCTTGGGGGACATAGTGATCATACATGTGATATGATGCTAAAGAAGTTGGATAAGATCTCACACCTTTGGTGATAATGCGAAATTCTCTTAACTTGGATAGAGGCTATCTTGCTCTCAGTGGATGAGCATTCAGATGCACAAATTCATAGTTTATTCCTCTTATTGGTCTAACAGACAAACAGAGGCACAGAGATCGGTATATTCACATAGTCTAGTCAATCTTATGGTTATAATCAAAGTAGACCGTGACATACAGACCAAAGGTAGAAAAAGAAAATAAAAAATATGAAAAAAGAAAATAAAGCCAAATTTGTCAACATGGTCTTTCAGGGACTCTTACTTTCCCTAAACCAGCAACATAGATACCATCCCTGAACTATTATTGCATTATCAAAAAGCATAGTCAATTATGCCTACATAAATATTAAAGTACTATACAAAAAACTAAAAGCCATGGACAGGTTAAAGAAGATAGGTACAAAGATAAAATAAGATTAAAGTTATTATTTTGTCATTGACAAATAAATGATATTCAACATAGATAAAATGGGTAACCCCTGTCTTTAAAAATAGTATTTCCTATTTTGATAAGTTAGGATAGTTGAAAATTACAACATCTCATGCAGAAATAACATTCCAGGACCTTGTTTATTATAGAATAGTAGGAACAAAATATTCATCTAATTGGCTTCAATAACTAAAGTACAAAAAAATCTTCATTAAACACAATTTCAGCCTTATAAGTATGACCACCATGTGATTAAAGACTGTAAATTCCTTAATGAGGAAACCATGCCTTGTACCCCTCATAGTACTTAGCATAGTACTTAGCACATAGCAAAGGCTCAATAAGTACTGGTTGGTTGGTTGGCTGGCTGCTTGGTTGGTGAGTTGGCTGGTTGATGATACTGAGGCAGGATTTCAGTACATGACTAAGAAGTTAAAAAGAGAGACTATATTTGCTAAGTGTTTTCAAACTTGTTCTAAGATCTTCTGCCTTAGGCAGAAAATTTTTTCAAATGGGAAGTTTATTCATCCAACAAACATTATAGGTCTCCTATAAAGCTAAACTATGATGCAAAAATGAATAAGAAACAGAACAGAATTAAGACCTTTAGAGTTCCAAAGCATTGAAAGGGTAATGACCTTATGTGGAAATCAAAAGAGAAATCATGCTTAATAATGAAACTAGGATAAGAACACCTACAAAGTTCCTATTTTTCCCCTTATGACTATTTTGATGCCCCTTTTTTTAGAATAGACTAAAAATCAGATTCTTTCCCCTAAAATTTTTTTTTATTTCAGCATATTATGGGGGTACAAATATTACGGTTATGTATATTGCCCATACCCCCTGCCCCGAGGCAGGGCCCCAAGGTGCCATTCTTAGCCTATTGGTTAATTCAACAATAAAGACACATAGTGTAACTGAGAAAAACAGTGTTAAAAAAATTAAAACATAAATGTGAAAAACAACACAAGTGAATTATTTGCAAAGTACTAATAAAACATAGATAAAATGACAAATATTGCCTGAGCAACTAAAACAAGGAACCAAGGAAAAGAGAAAGCATTAAGAAAAAGATGTGGGTAATATCAAATAGAACTTAAACAATACATAATTACTTTAATTTTGAATTACCATTAATATTGTTTATATTGATTTTAACAGGAAAATATGAATAATGAATTAAATTTGGAGTAAGGCATGATTTTATTCTTCAAACATTATTTTTCATGTAGCCTATGATTACATTGTCATGTTAAATTTGTGTATCACATCTGCCTGTCTCATGGTAGAAGAATTCCATCAAAACTATTCATCCCATGAAATGAGCAAAAGCATTGCTGGATTTACAGGCCTGACAATGCTTCCTCTTCTGTTTATTTAGTGATTTCATGCATTTGAAATAATATACCCACATGGAAAATTTAGGAACTTTGGATTTATCTTGCACATTTATATTAGGGAAAGGAAGATGATAGTATTTATAGGCATTTCTTCTCCTCCTCTTGTCTAAATGATAATTTGGGTACCTTTGTTAAGTCTAGAGCATATCCGGATAAGAACATGTTTTATACAACTAGTCTCAAATCCCTAAATTGTGAAAATAGAATAGATAACTGATGTTTTTCGATGCTGAATCTATCATAGTTGTCAATTAGTGGTCACATCCACTCCTACTTAAAATAGCTTAGCTTCTTATATAAGAGTATTTTCTGTAGGAAAAAAACAGTTTTAAATGATTGCTATGAAACCAAAATTACTATTCTAGCCTAAAGTATGATTACAGGAAGAAATTATAGCTGTAGTCTACATTACAGTCTCAGTCTGCTTTATATCCTTAGAAAATATAATGGAAAAGAACAATCAGATGACTTCTGAGGCCAACTTTAATTCAGTAGTACTCATTTATACACATTCCCTTTATAACTTAGGAGTGCAGATTTTTGAAATCTAAAATTTCTTATTTCCATTTTAACCACACCTTTTTTATTATTAATAATATTATTGCTTCAAAATATTACAGGGGTACAAATGTTTTTGGTTACATAGATCGCTTTTGTTATGCTTGAATCAGGGTTATAAGTGTGCCCATCACCCAGATAGTGTTTCACTGTACCCATTAGGTAGGTTTTCACCCATCCCCTCCTTCCTCCTTCCTCCTGCTTGATTCCCAGGAGTTTTACTTTCCCCTGTGCACATGTGTGCTGATCGGTTAGTTCCAATTTAATAGCAAGTACATGTGGTGTTTGTTTTTCCATTTTTCAGATGCTTCACTTAGGATAATGGTCTCCAGCTCCATCCAAATTGTTGCATAAGGCATTAATTCATCCTTCGTGGCTAAGTAGTATTCCATGGTATACATATGCCACATTTTGTTAATCCACTCATGAATTGATAGGCACTTGGGTTGATTCCACATCTTTGAAATTTTGAATTGTGCTGCAATAAACATTCGAGTGCAAGTGTCTTTTGATAAAATAATTTCTTTTCATTTGGGTAAATACCCAGTAGTGGGATTGCTGGATCAAATGGTAGGTCTACTTTTAGTTCTTTGAGAAATCTCCATACTATTTTCCATAGAAGTTGCACTAATTTGCAGTCCCACCAACATTGTATAAGTGTTACTTTCTCTGTGCATCCACACCAACATCTATTGTTTTTGGACTTTTTAATAAAAGCCATTCTAACTGGGGTGAGGTGATATCTCATTGTGGTTTTAATTTGCATTTCCCTGATAATTAATAATGTTGAGTCTTTTTTCATATGTTTATTGGCCACTTATCTATCTTCTTTTGAAAATCTGTTCATGTCTTTTGCCCACTTTTTAATGGGATTGTTTGTTTCTCCTTTCTGATTTGCTTGAGTTCTTTGTTGATTCTGGTTATTAGCCCTTTATCGGATAAATAGCTTGCAAATATTTTCTCCCATTTTGTGGGTTGTCTGTTTGCTCTGTTGATTATTTCCTTAGCTGGGCAGAAGCTTTTTAATTTAAGCAAGTCCCATTTATTTATTTTTGTTATTGCAGTGATTGCCATTGGGGTCTTCTTCATAAATTCTTTGCCCAGGCCGATATCTAGAAGAGTTTTTTACAGCATTTTCTTCTAGCATTCTTATAGTTTCATGCCTTACATTTAAGGCTTTTATCTGTCCTGAGTTAATTTTTGTGAGTGGTATGAGATATGGATCCTATTTCATTCATCTGTATATGGCTATCCTATTCTCCAATCATCATTTATTGAATAGGGCTTCTTTTCCCCAGTGTATATTGCTGTCTGCTTTGTCCATGATCAGTTGTCTGTATGTGGATGGTTTTATATCTAGGTTCTCTGTTCTGTTCCATTAGTCTGTCTCTATTTTTGTGCCACTATCAATGCTGTTTTGATTACTATAGCTTTGTAGTATAGTTTGAAGTCTGGCAATCTGATGCCTCCAGATTTTAACCACACCCTTTCATGATGACTGTCCAATATGACAGTCCCAACCTCATGTCACAGAGATTGTTTATACCAGCTTCCTCCTCCATTAGACCCAATATTTCCTACTATATACCAGACACGCCACTGTACAAACACCTTACATGTGTCCTGCTTCTCTCCACTTCTCTGCTTCCTGCATTCTGAGTCTGAGCTAATTCTCAAATTTTCTCCTTCTCTTTTAACCCCACATTCAGTAAACCTTAATAATTACTCTTCAGAAATCTTCCTCTCTTTTATTAGCCCCTGCCATTTGTTTAGTTCAGGACCTCATTGATTAAGTCTGTTACCTTAATCAATGCAATAGTCATTCTGTATTCAAGTGGAACCCTGACTTTACCTCCAGAATTATCTTTAAAAAGTGATTGTGCCACTTCCCTCATATAAACCTCTAAGGATTATAAACAAACAAACAAAACAATCCCTTTGCCTGAAATACAGTGTCTTCTACTATAAAGCCCCAACTAGCATATGCAGCCTTATACTGCACTATTCCATCCAGCCCCATGAACTCTCTCACCTGCCCTTTCATGAAATGTGTGTCTACTTTGGTACAAACCCCACACAAGCTCTGATGTTCATGAATTCTGTCTGATCCTTATCCTAAACCATTTATGTCCACCAATTTCACACTTCTCTTCACCACCAGTACCTCATTTTATTTCTTCCTGAGACCATGAATTCTTACCTAATTCCCTCCTCTTCCTCATCTTCCTCCCCTACTTTAGAATCAATCCTTGGTGCTTCTTCTCCAGCTTTGAGCTCTAGCTTCTCTCCTTCCCTTTGACCATTTGGTATAAAGCTTTCCAATAAATATCTTCCCCAGACCCCCCCCACCACCACCAGGGCTTTTCACCTCAGTGCAAACTCTCATGACTGGCATTATCTCCAGATTTAACCTAATCCTACAAGTAAAACCTGGATCATGCCTGGACTTTGCACAAAGTAGAGGGAATGCCTCTTCTGGGAATTCCTTTCTCTCCTCTTTAACTTCCCAGATTCCTATTCAAGACACAGATCACATTTCAATTCCTTTATGATACCTTCACTGAATCCCCTAGACATTAATTCTCCATATTTCTTATCTGGTTTCCCAAGAGATCTCATCATATACCCTGTATAGCACCTACTCCCTCATATTGTAAAATATACAACTCCCTCAATAGATAATGAGCTTCTTATAGACAAGAATAATATCTTTAAATCCTTTTAAGAATAAGACAAAATATGGGGGTAGGGAGGAGGATTAAAGAGAGTGGGAGAGAGAGAGAATTTTTTATTTTAGTATTGAAAGTGGCTTTCAAATATTTTTCTTTACTTTGGCCCACAATAAGGAATGGATTTTAAACCATAAACTCAGTATACACACACACACACATACTTGATATAAAAAGTTTCACAGAATTATGCCTTGCTTACTAATGCAGTACACTTTATTTTGTATTTTTAATGCTGATTCTTGAGCTACTAAATTGATTTCTAGAGTATAGTACGTTAGAATTATTTGGGGATATTTAAAATATATTCTCATGCCTGAGTCCCAGCCTCAGAGATATTTTTTATTCCAATAGATTTAGGTAGTATAAGTGTTTTCTGTTACATGGATGAATTAGTGGTGAATTCAGGGCTTTTACTATCCCCATCACCCAAATAGTATACATTGTACCAAATAGATAATTTTTATCCCTTACCCCCCAACATGTCCTGTTCTGAGTTTTCAGTGTTCTTCTGCATGTGGCTATCCAAATTCCTAGAACTATTTATTGAATAGTGTGTCCCTTCCCCAGTGCATGTCTTTGTCTGCTTTGTCAAAGATCAGTTAGCTATAGGTATATGGTTTTATGTCTGGGTTCTCTATTCTATCCCATTGATCTATGTGTCTACTTTTATACCAGTAGCTTGCTGTTTTCATTACTATAGCCTTATGTTGAGTAATGTGATGCCTCCAGATTTGTTCTTTTTGCTTAGAATTGCTTTGGCTATTCTCAGCCCCAGAGATTTTTATTTAATTGACATGGATGTGACTTGGACATAGAAATTTTTAAAAGCTGCTCAAGTATTCCTAATATGCCAGCCTGGGTGTGAACTACAGGTCTAAAGCCTTGCTACTCAAACTATGACCTGTGAACCAGAGACATTCTCATCAGCCGAAAGGTTGTCAGATATGTGGAATCTTGAGCTCCACCACAGATGTCCTGATCAGAAGCCACATTTTAACAAGATTCCAGGTGTTTCATGAGCACATTAAAGTTTAAGAAGCACCATTGAGCTTAGAGAACAGGTAGGCAGTAGTTAGATGTAATGGTTAGGAGTGTGGGCTCTTTTGGCCATGGGCAAGTTACTAACATCTCCATGCTTCAGTTTCCCCATCTCCCAAACTAGGACAATGACGGTACCATCTCCAATCACAGCAGCAATATTATCTCCATAGGATTCCTGTGAGAGTTAAATCAGATAACTCACATTAAGGATTTTGTACAATGCCTGGCACCTAGCCTGGCACTTAACAAGGATAAAATAAGCATCATCTATTTTTATTATTCCCTGGTGCCAGCAAAACGACTGGCAAAATGAGTAGCAAATAGGAGGCATTCAAAAAATTATGCTGTGCACTTATTGAAATGGAGACTCAGCGAGGTAAAATAATTCACCAAAGTTATGTAACTAGTTTACCCCAAATATAATAATACAAATGATTCCCAAAAATAGATTAAGATTTCTTTGGATGCCTAACCCAGACTGTCTGCCCTGCTGCTAACAGTTTCTAATTTGTAAGGTTTTGGTATTTATTGCAGTGCAGATTTTACTGAACATCTCTGTATGTGAATCCAGATACTGGAAATAGTGGTTTCAGTGAGTTCATTTTGCTCTGGCTCATAAAAGCTATCTTGTAGGTTGTCAGAGTTACTTGGAGGCTATTAAACCAGAGTCTCCATGCCAGTTGGCCAGCACTTATTTATCCTCTAGCTTCTGCCCACATCTATCATAATTTAAACTATAAAGTGTGCTTTTTAAAATTGTAAAGAATTTTATTCTTGAAGTGTATTTTCTGTTCTTATTTCTGGAATGGAATTCAAAAAAACAGTTTTGCCCAGAGAAATTCCTAGCCATTAGCTCAAGCATGAACAGTTTTTCAGAGGAGGGAGGAAGAGTCTCCTACCATATAATCAAGGATTCAGCTCCCATTTTGGTGGGTGAGAAGCAGCCAAGTGTCTCCACTGAAGACAAAACCACAACTAGAGTCAAATTAGAACTCATGCCCTCATGCCAAATTAGAACTCGTGACATACCTTATAGCCTGGTGAACTATATTGTTCCTTTTTGCCTGAAAACTCATGTCTGAATCAACTAGGGAAACAATATATAAAGGGAATGTACCACTTCAAAAGTTCAGGTAGATACTAATGGATACATTGCATTGACTTCTGGCCAAATCAGCGTGACCAGCTCAGCCCACTGATTGGGGTGGTGTGGAGCAGAGAGGAGTGGACACATGAATAAAGGTGTATTTGCCAAAAGTTCCCAGGAATGGAAAAGCCAAGATTGGATAGCAACTTAAGAATAGAACTACACAGTTCTCTAATTATTTTAAAATAGAATTGGCTATTTTTCAGTTCTAAATGGTCAAAAAAAGAACTAGAAACTGGTTCTTAAAAAGCGCATTTAGTCAGTGAGAGAGTCCAGGCTGAATTTCAGGCTTAAAACTGCAGCAACCAGGTGAATTCTATCCTAAATTAAATGACCCTCAGGGCATCTTAGCTGCAGCTAGGAAAGGAAAGAGAGAGAAGCCAGGTAGGAGCTGATGAAACCAACTGATTGACATAAGCCAGCATAAAGGGGGCTAACCCATGGTCCCTTGTGCAGATCCCTCTGAGTGGGGAGAAAATCGGTCATGGAGTGTGTGTGTATATATGTGTGTCCATCCATCAAGACTTGTTCCCCTCTCATTGAGGCTACAATTGTAGTTTAAGCAAGAACAGACACCATGCGGTGAAAATTCTTGGTCTATTGGCTCCCATTGCAGGAGCTGACAAGACAGTGCTTAACTACTATCAATAGGGAAATTAAAAACTGAAAAGCATAAGACTCGCCTCATATAGGACACTTGAAGGAGTCATCAAACCCAGCAGCAGTCCTGAACACCAGCTGCAACATGGCAAGTTTGCAGGCTTCAGAGTGGCTTCTGGGAAAGCTCAGATTTTTAAACTGGAAATACAATGGCCTTTGAGATAGGGCAAAGTGTAGCAATGCTTGGAATAGTGTTCTAGAAGATTTGGAAGGGCTTCAGGATGCTGTAGGAGCAGGTAGCACATGTGACTTGGGGAAGCTATCTCTTCTGGGGAGAAGGAAACAGCTGCTCTAATTAAACCCAAGGTCCATCACCCTATGATCAACCCACAAATAGCTTCTTTACAAAGACAAATTGAGGGGGGGAGTAGGTGGAATGGTAGTCAATGGTGGGTACCAAACTTGTATCTACTTTAGAATTAAAGCCAGAAAAGGATATGGAAGAGCCACTGAACTTTTGCTTTCTCAGCTTATATTATCTGTAAGAGACTTGCAAAACACAAGAATTTCTCTTTCAGAATTCCTGACAGTTGGTCACCCCACCTCAGCTTGAATATAAATAATTATGAGGAAGTGAAGAAGGACAGAAAATTGATATTTACTGAATGTTCACTATGTGCCAAGACATATAATCATATTTAATTCTCCTAAGAATCCTGTGAGATATAGGTATTATTATCACCATTTGAACAGATTAGAAAGATTACATAGAGATGTGAAGTATGTTCCAGAAACACTCAGGAGTAGAGCCAGGTGTGTGGAAGCCCAAAGTCCATTCTTAAAGCCTTGACACTCAAAGTGTGGACAGTCACGGACTGCAACAATTACATGTCTGGGGTTTGCTAGAAATATAGAATCTCAGGGCACATCCCAGACCAACCAAACCAGGAATTGCCTTTTAACAAAACCTCCAGGTAATGTGTATACACATTAAAGATTGAAAAGCACTGCTCTGAAGCTCTGAGGCTCATTCTCTTGCCCCATCCCACTCCATGAGGTGGCTCCTCCCACTGTGGCAGAGCCATGCTCTAAATGCTTTTCCTTAAGTTGAATCAAAATTTCCTTCCTTATAACCTTTACCTGATGTCCTTCAAAGAGTCATCAGGTATAATTTTTTTCTATTCCTTTTAATTTTTTAAAATCTAAACTCAACTCTACATTTATGTCTGTTAAATTCCATCTTGCTCGTTTCAGTATGAATTTTCAGTCTAACATCCTTTTGAATCCTGACTCATTCCTTCCAGAGTTATAATCTATATTTAATGGGCATACTCTGTTATTACTCATTCATGATCTATTGATGTTTTTTAAAAACTTTAAAATACATACACATACTCTCACTCTCTCTCTCTCTCAATTCAGTCACAAGTAGAGTCCAAGGTGACATTAATTCATGTATCAACTCTTGTGAGTTCTGTATTCAAAAAGCTATACATTATCCTGAGATATTTTCTGGGCTATATTTCTCCAACTTATCTCTAACAAGGTTTTTTTGTTAAGTATCTTGTTAAAATACTCTGTGTGGAACCATCCTAATGACCTTTTTCATAGAGAAAATAGAGTTAACTAAGAATGATTAATTTTTAGTCAACTCATGCTGGCTTCAAGTATTTATTCTTTCTTTTCAAAGTGCTCATGAACAATTTTTCTAATAATCTACTCTAAAAGAATACAAAGTCCTACCTATTTGTGTTTTCTAGAAACATTTTCTACTTTTTAAAAATGGGCCACTTACCTGGCTTTCATGTTCCATATTTCTCCCATTCACTCTGATTTCTTAAAGAATTTGCACTGTGGGTTCTTTCAAGAGAATAAACTTGGAATACCTTGGAATCAGAAGATATGGTTCTAGTACCATTTAATTGCTTTGAGTAATAATCACTTCTTCTTTTCTATGAAATAGACATAATCTTCTTAATAAGAGATGATATATGTGAAAATATTATAGAAATTATAAAGCATGTGTATAGTACTGTTGATGGTATTAAAACAACTTTTGGTTAAAAAAACTTTAGAATATAATCAATGTCCTAGAGACTTAAACTCATTTAATGGTTGATACTCTTTTACTTTAATTTACCCTGTCCTGGTACTGATATCACTTGGAATCCCTGTGCCAAATTCTTTCCAAAAGCCACTGAAGTGATACAATTTATCTTGCCTTTTCCCTTTTCCAAAAGTTGCGAAAGCCCAACCCACCACCTACTTTTGTAAATAAAGTTTTATTGGAACAGCCAAGCTCATTCATTTATATATTGTCTGTGAATGGTTTTGTGCTATAATAGCAGAGGCGAATAGTTGTTACAGAGATCATATAGCCTGTAAAGCCAAAAATATTAACTATCTGGCCTTTTCCAGAAAAAAACTTGCTGACCCCTGCCTTAGACTATAAACTAAAGAAAAAAGGGACTTTCTTAATATATAATTTTCTATATACAATTCCTAATCCAACTCTTGTGCTTAATTAGGAAGTAAATAAATTCATTTTATAATTACTTCTTTACCAGGATTTTATAGCCTAAATAAAATCCTGAAATAAAATGGTACAAAATAATTTGAGGAATCTAGAAATCTAGAGAATCTAGCTAGAAAACCCTGTTGATTTGAAGCCTTGTTGACTTAAAAAAAGGAGTCACAAAGCCTCTGATTTTCAGCATTAGTAAGTCTAAAATGTTAAACTGAAATGTATCTTTTATGATGATTTGACTGATGCTTATGTCAAACTGAGCATCATATGCCATTGTCCAGCAAAGGAGGTACCAAGATTTAGGCTAAATCTTTGCTTTAACTCAATGCCCTGGATTTATTTTTAAAATAATTTTCCTAGCTTAATGTGTTCTCATAATATTTAAATATTCTAAAATGTAAGTACAGAGGAAAAGTTCTCAGAAATTAAGAATCTCAAGAGTCAAAGTTTGAAATCACTTTTTTTTCTGGGTCTTCTTCAATGAAGAATTTCAGGACAAAGTACATGTTATTCTGCACGACAGTCTGTTAATTGTTTCCAAGAGAATAATAACAAACTGTCCTTGAAAAGAATGGCTGGCAATGGAATTAGCTCTAGAGACTTTAAGATAGTATTTGCCAAGAAACAAGGTCAGTCTAATGCTATGTCAAGCACATTCTTTATTAACCTGAATAAGTTAAAATATATCTAATAAATTATCCAGTGTTTGCTGGCTGAGTTACCTAACCACTGTTTTTAAATGTTCTCATTAGCATTTCATGTCTGTAATAAATGATTTTAAATTTTGTGTTTCTCTGAAGAGGTATTTCATATTCCCTAAAAGCAATATCCTTGAGATTTCATAGGAGAGAATGGCTAGGAAATTCTTTTATACAATTGCAATCTATCTTGGATACTGAGATAACTGACTAAACCATAGACTAGAGTCTTCTGTAGAAAATGTGACTATTCTAAAGTGGTTATTGCTATATATCATGGCATCTATAATTTGCCAAAAGCAATAAATCTGTTTTGGCAAAATAACCCAAAAGACCCCAGGTAAAATATTTTAATAGTCAATGTGGTTTTGGGGGCAAGATGGTAGAGGAGAAGCAGCCTGCACTTGCAACACTCTCAAGGAGAGGGTTGAAAGTGGCAGGTGGATGTCTACCTACGATGGATCTTCTTGGAAAGAGCATTGGGAATCACCAGAGAGGGAACAAGGAACATTCAGAGTAAAGGAGAAGGTGACGACGGGGTGATACACTCAGCAAGATTGAAAGGTACTAGGGGAGGCATGCACATGTGGGGAAGGACAGGAGGAGAGAGTGCTGGGGCCCCACCTTCCCCCACTGGAACTGCAGCCTGAGCTGTGAGGGGGCCCTCTCTACCACCACAGACCTCTGGACTGATCAGAAAGCTGCTTGGAGTCTATGCAGTGACATTGCACCAGAGAGCAGGCACAGCAGGGACCTGGTGGCTTCCTTCCAGGGTTACTGCAAGTGACACCATTCTACGGTCTGAGGTCCAGGGCACCAGGTCTCCATGGGGCTTGGCTTTGCTACAGCTACCTCTGCATCACCCCCATTGCTGTGCCCTGGGATTGGAAGCTGAGCCCCTCCCCACAACAGAGGGTTTAAGCAGACTGGGTACCACAGATGCCATCTGAGAAGCCTCAGAGACTGCCTCCCTAGGACCAGGACAGGAGGAGAAGCCCAGCCTCCCAGTGGCCCTGGCCCTGCATCCCCACTCACACAACCCTCACACTGCCACCCAGCCATGTGGCTTCACCTCTGTGGTTCTCACGCTGCTGTCTGACCCCATTGCCCTGCCCACATAGCTCCTGCCCTGCCTCCAGGCTGCAGCCCTACCCTGAGACTCCACCATGGCCATGGAGCCCTTGGCTCCACCCCCAAGGCTCTAGCACAGCCCCTGGCCCAAAGCTCTTGCCCCAAAGCTCCACTGCTACCACTGGGCCCACGGCTTTATCACTGAAGCTCCAAAGCTTCCACAGGGCCCCCAGACTTGGCTCCAAGGCTCCCTGCTGCTGTCAAGCTCCACAGTCCCACTCCAAGGCTACCACTGGCCTTGATGGAGCTGTCCCAGCAGTCCAGTGCTCCACCAGGGACCCACCAGCCTCAAGCTGTCATCACACCTGGACCTGGTTGAAACAAATGCCCACAGCAGGGACACATGACCACTGTCACCTCCATGGGCAGGGCAGAGAAATTCCCCACAGTGCCAGCTACCATAGAGAAGGTCTCACCCAGCCCCAAACCCAAGCTTCTAACAGCAGCCTGGGGAAAAACTCACCAGTCTGCATAAAGATTATCCAGTGCCAGTATGAACTGTGACAATCACAGGGGAATGAGATAGCACAGAACAGCTTCATTACAGGCTCTCAGTGCACCCACCCCTCCCTGCCAGGTCAGTCTTCCACAGTTGGACACAAAAGTGACATCAAGGGACCTCTCCTTCCTCTAAGAGGGAGAGTTCTCAGCAAAGGAGAATAGGTATGCTGTAAATCTATCAGTTCTGAGCTGAGAGAAGAGTATTCAAATGAGAAGCCAGCAAAAAAAACTCTGCCAACATGAGAAAACAAAACAGTTTGATACCCCCAAGGGATCATAATGGATCTACAGCAATGGACTCCAACCAAAAACAAATTGTCAAAATATAAGACATGGAATTCAGAATATGGATGGCAAATAATGTGAATGAAATTGAAGAGAAAGTTGAAACCCAACAACAACAAAAAAAATGCCAAAAAAAATTTCAGGACATCAATGAAAAAAATGAAAAAGTTGCTAAAGAGCTAGAAAATATAAGAAAGGATATAACAGAACTTAAAGAAATGAAAGAGTCATTTAGGAATTTCAAAATACAGCAGAATGCTTCAACAATAGGCTAAACCAAGCAGAAGAAAGAATCCCAGATCTTAAAGACAATGGTCTTGAACCAACCCAATAAGTGAATCATCACTCAGAGAAATATGGGACTATGTGAAGTGAGCCAATATATGAATTATGGGTATCCCTGAGGGAGAGGAAGAAAAAGCAAAAAGCATGGAAAACCTGTTCAAGGAAATTATTGAGGAAAACTTCCTTGATATAGCCAGAGATTCAGATATCCAGATAGAAGGTGGTCATCAGACACCAGGAAGATTCATAGCAAATAGGACATCTCTAAGACATAGTCATCAACTTGGCCAAAGGCAAAATGAAGGAGAAAATTCTACAAGCAGTAAGATGAAAGCAACAAGTAACCTACAAAGGTTATAACTCATACCACAGAAATACAAAATAGCATCCATGAATACTATGAGAACCTCTACACACACAAACTAGAAAACATAGAGGAAATGGATAAATTCCTGGAAACACACAATCTTTCAAGCCTGAATCAGAAAGAAATAGAAATTCTGGACAGACCAATAATGAGCAGCAAGATTAAAGCAGTAATAAAAAATCTCCCAATTAAAAAAAAAGCCCCATACCAGATGGATTCACAGCCAAATTCTACAAGATTTAACAAAGAATTGGTACCTATCCTACAGAAATCATTCCATAATATCAAACAGGAAGGAATCCTCCTTAAATTATCCTATAATGCCAGTGTCATCCTGACACCAAAGTCAGGAAAGGACACAAGAAAAAAAGAAAACTATAGACCAATGTCCCTTATAAATATAGATTCAAATATCCTCAACAAAATAAGCAAAAAAAATTCTGCAGTACATCAAGATGTGGACAAGAAAAACTGCCAGCCAGAGTGTCTCTGCAAGAAAGATAGATTTTAGATGAAATTGAAAAATCAAACAGGCAGACAAACAGGTTACATGAGGGTTGGAAGGAAGGGTGCCTGAAACTACAGGAGACTCCATGGGAAGAAGTTGCAGGGCAGAAGTGCAAGGAGAAAGGCATTGACAGGGTCTAAACCTGGAGAAGCTTGGAGACCAGCAACAAGTGTAGGTGGAGCCATCAAATTTCCCCTCCCTTGCATCTTGGACTGCTGGTGGGCCCCTGAGATGCTGGAGAAACCTGCTAACACCAGCCAAGAGACAACCACTGCCAGTGAGTGGTGAGCATCTTGCAGACAAGGCACTAAGCTCCCAGCTCCCTTGGAGCACCTCCCAGTCCACCGACCCCAGCCAATTGGCAGGCACCATATTGCTTCATTCTCCCTTCCCCTCCCCTACCTGTGACTGCCTAGAGAAACAATTTAGCCACCACCCAGAGGCATCCACAAGGAATGGGACATTTCCTTCTGGGGCCCTACAGCAGACTGAGGGATACTTGGACTGTGAGTTCCCTACCCACCAGCCCTCCCAAGAGCTTCTTCCCTGGTGACTCCAGCAGGCAGGGCAAATCCATAGGCAGAGAGACATTGGTCCAGCTTGGGCACCCTGTGGGTGACTTGAGACCAGCACTCTTCTCCTTAGCAGGGTCAGAGATTGATTTCTAGGGCCCAGGAGACAGGCCAGGAGGCCAGATCCTGTACACCCAGGTCTTGATCACATTGCCCATGGCACAGAAGGGATATTTGTGAACTAGTCTGCTGAGGTGTGTGTGCCTTCAGGGGCAGATCAAAGTGCATCCTAGCTGCAGCATGCTTGGGAGCAACCCTCCTCCCATGGGAGGGTTCCACTCCCAGCTCAGGCCATAATCCTGGGCAGGGAACCTCCTAGCTTGCATCACAGTCGGGGGAGATCAGCTGGCTTGAGATCCCACCTGCAAGCAGAGGCCCAGGAGAAAGCGCAGAATATGGGAGTGTGGAAAGGAGCAAGGCCTGCTCCAGATTGCAGTGCTCAGACAGCCCCACCCCCACATGTAGACTTTCTGGCTCAGTGGGGCCATTTCAGCCCCTCCCTGACAGCTTTGCCTAGAAGCAGAGTACAGAACTTTGACCCCTGCTAACAGCATTTGTGGAGCTTGAGAGCAGGCTCACCCAACCCGGCTCCCTGCAGCCTCACTCCCCCACCTGCCCCAGCTGAGGAGGAGAAGAAGGACACACTTGGAAGTCCCAGGGCCTCACGGACCATGAGAGGCACTAAAGTGCCTCTCCAGAGGAACAAAAGCTGATTACATGACCCCAAAACAACGCTGCAGCTTGCTCCTCCCAGCAAGCGCCACCATCTGACAGGAAGGTCAATTTGCACACCCTTTTACTGCATCTACTGACTCATCATACAGGGTGTGGTCAAATCTCACCCACAAACACCACCTACTGGCTCAGAGACTAAACAGGGCGTGTCATTATCCAAATGAAAATCTAAAGGTAAGAAGTAACAGCTGCTCCACATGGGAAGGAATCAGCAAAATAATTCTGGAAGTATGAAGAATCAAACTGAAAGCACACCCCCAAAGGGGAAGACTGCTCTCTAGAAATGGATATCAACCAAATTCAGAACACTAAAATGATAGAAGAATAATTTCGAACATGGATTGTAAGAAAACTCAATGATATACAAGAGAAAATGGATACTCAACACAAGGAAACTGCCAAAAACATCCAGCACTTGGATGAAAAATTCACTAAGGAAATTGAAATATTTAAGAAAAATCAAACAGAAATAAAGAATTTATTCAAGGAATTACAAAACATAGTGGAAAGCCTCAGGAATAGGGTATATCAAACAGAAGAGAGAATCTCAGGGACTGAAGATAACACCTTTCAATTAAATAAGTCAGTTGCAGAGATAGAGCAGAGAAATAAGAGAAAAGAGTAAAACCTACAAGACATTTGGGATTATGTGAAGGGGCCTAACATGAGAATAATAGTCATCCCTGAGAGTGAAGAAGAAAATACACAAGGGTTGGATAAACTATTTGAGGATGTAATGTAGGAAAATTTCCCTGGCCTCGCTAAAAATCTAGATATCCACTTACAAGGAGCTCAAAGGACTCCTGGGAGATTCATTGCAAACAGGAAGATACCACTACACATAGTCATCAGACTGGCCAAAATAACCACGAAAGAGGCCCTCCTACAAGCTGTAAGGCAAAAGAGAAGGAAACCCATCAGACTAAATGCAGACTTCTCAACTGAGACCTTACAAGCCAGAAGAGACTGGGACCCCATTCTCACTCTTCTCAAACAGAATAATGCCTGGCCACAATCTTGTACCCTGCAAAACTAAGTTTCGTATATGAAGGAGAAATAAAGACCTTTTCAGACAAGCAAAGACTGAGGGAATTCATCAAGACAAGACCTGCCCTCCAAAAAGTACTCAACACAGTGTTACACACGGATCAGCACAATAACCACTCACCAGTGTAAAATAATCCAAAAGCTAAAGGTCAAAGGCCAGATACCACAATGGCTAAGAGAGAAAACAAAGTTCAACTCAACACGATGAACAGAAACTTGTGTTTAAGTGATGTTGAACTGGTCTTGAGGAATGACAGTGCCATGAAATCCCCACTTAACTCATGGTGCTCTGTATCAGGGTAGGGAACACTTAAAAACCTTAGGATGCAAGTAGGGTTGTTGTTGTTCTTGTTGTATTGTGTTTTTTCCATAATACCCATAATTCCCCAAGATAAGCATCGCTCACTCTACTTTGCTGTGATAATGAATTGAGTTTCCTTATAAATCAAGATGAAGGTAAAATTTTATTATTGCTCCCACCACTCTTTTGTTTTCCCCTCTAGAGTCAGATAAAAAGGTGTCCTTCTCAACTCTAAAGATAGAATTCCAGCTAAACTTTCAAATTCATATACTCTGATCTTGAATCATACTCTCCTTACCCAATATCTTAAATTTCTCCTTTGCATTTCCTCCTCCTCTTCTATCTGCTGTCTGCCTACTCCTTTTAGTTATTTTCCATGCATTTCCTACCTTTCCCTGCCACACTTCTTAGATGTAGTGGCTAGAAAGCCACCACATCCATCTCCTCACTGCTTGTTCCCTCTCCAATTTCCTATACTATTATCTATACCCTAAATAGCCTACTTAAATACTGAAACTAAACTTGGAAATGTCCATGGGGTACACCCACTTGTTGAAATCAATGACTACTTTCCAGTCTAAAGTTCTGCTTTTGCCACACTGTAAACAGGTTATCAAGTCCTCTTCAAACACTGTCATTCTCTGGCACCCCTATAATTATGGCTTGCCTGTATGATCTCACTTTTCCTGGCTCATTGGCTTCTCTTCCCTCAGAGTCCCCTCCCTTGTTAACACCATTTCCCAAAACTTGCTGCACTTTTGGATAGCACTTTTTTTAACAGCTCATACTTTCTTAAAATGTTGCATGGCTACTAATGTTTTGCATTCAGGAAATGTTAGTGAGGCTTTATTCTGTGTCATTGCTGAAATGAATGCCCGCTAGATGAATGAGAAATAAGGGTAACTGTTTTCTACATTACTCCAGAGAGAAGAGGTTAGAAGTTTTCTGTCTTTCATTTTGTTTCATTTTATACTTTAGTAAGCACTGGTAATTATTAATATTTCACTGAAATGTCAAATGGGAATCATGCATTTAATCATGATAAATATATACTAGTTTTCTTTGCTCTATCACAGTTTCACAGTTTTTTAAGATCAAGGACTATATCTTACTCATCTTTATATCTGCTGGGCCTTTTCCAGAGCACATGGGAGGGACCTCATAAGTATTTATTGAATGGATACTAAAACATTAAAATTATTTTATATGACTAAAAATACATCACCTACTGTGGTTACAATGGTTCATTTATGCTGACTAGAAACTCCGATTGGTAGTTAAATTAGTAAAAATAGAATGAACTAATTAATTACCACTTAATAAAGTTGAAGTTGGAAAATCATTTTTTTTATTTCAGCATATTATGGGGGTACAAATATTATGGTTACATACATTGCCCATGCTCCCCCTCCCCATTCAAGGCAGAGCCTCAGGCATGACCGTCCCCCAAACATTGCACATCTCACTCATTAT
>VBSM01003176.1:37605924-37628682 GCA_008086735.1 Cheirogaleus medius | reverse complement strand
GGGTTGTTTCCACATCTTTGCAATTGTGAATTGTGCTGCCATAAACATTCTAGTACAGATATCTTTTTTTTATTTTATTTTATTTTATTTATTTTTATTTTTTTTTAATTTCAGCATATTATGGGGGTACAAATATTACGGTTATGTGTAGAATGACTTTTTTTTCCTTTGGGTAGATGCCTGGTGGTGGGATGGCTGGATCAAATAGGTATTTCTATTTCTAGCTCTTTGAGGTATCTCCAAACTACTTTCCACAGGGGTTGTACTAATTTGCAGTTCTACTAGTAGTGTAAGAGTGTTCCAATCTCCCTGCATCCATGCCAGCATTTGTTGTTTTGAGACTTTTTGATATAGGCCATTCTCACTGGAGTTAGGTGATATCTCATTGTAGTTTTGATTTGCATTTCCCTAATGATTAGAGATATTGAGCACTTTTTTATATGTTTGCTGGCCATTATTCTGTCTTCTTTTGAAAAGTTTCTGTTCATGTCCTTTGCCTATTTATTGATGGGATTGTTTGATTTTTCTTGTTAATTTTCTTAAGTTCTATATAGATTCTTATTAACCCTTTATTGGATGTGTAGAATGCAAATATTTTCTCCCATTTTGTAGGTTCTCTATTCTCTTTAATGATCGTTTCCTTGTGCAGAAGCTTTTTAATTTGATCAGGTCCCATTTATTTATTTTTGTTGCTGCTGTGATTGCTTTGGGCGTCTTCTTCATAAATTCTTTGCATAGGCCAATGTCTATAAGAGTTTTTCCAACATTTTCTTCTAGAATTCTTCAGGTTTCACACCTTAGGTTTAAGTCTGTTATCCATTGTGAGTTGATTTTTGTGAGAGGTGAGAGGTAGGGATCCAGTTTCAATCTTCTGCATGTGGTTATCCAGTTTTCCTAGCACCATTTATTGAATAGAGATTCTTTTCCCCAATATATATTTTTGTCTGCTTTGTCAAAGATTAGATGACAATATGAGGATGGTTTTATATCTGGGTTCTCAGTCTTGTTCCAAAGGTCTTGTGCCAGTACAATGTTCTTGTGCCAGTACAATGCTGTCAGTAGAAACAATTTAAAAACCTGTTTTGCATTATCTAGACCAAAAAAAAAATCAAGAGACTAAAACTTTCATTTTTCAATTGATTAATCTGCCACCATATGGTTATGATTCTTGCAGTGTACAATGATTTGTAGAAACTCAAAATAAAATAAAGTGCTAGTGCTATAATTATAAAAATAATACTAGATTTAGGTTTAAAAATAAAAAAATTTTCAGTTTCTGACTGTATTGTTAACTATATTTCACTGGAATATAAAATGCATTGTATATACATGTGGATCTGTTTACATATATTTTTACATAGACAAATATTCAGTAGTGGTAGCTAGAGGGAGGGGGCAACTTAAAATCTTTGATGATGATTCTCTGCTAACTTATTCCAGTCTCAATAAGCTATAATAATGGTAACATTGGAAACAGCAGGGATTAGATTGGTTTTCTCTGTGCCATTTGTCTGTTGTGTCTGAGAATAAAATAATATTCCATTGTCTGCAGTGAAATTGCTTCATATTTTCCTGAAACTCCAACACTGTTATTATTACTATTACTATAGTGACATTATTCATCCCCGTAAGAATCTTTTCACAGTGTCGAACATAGAGATGGTGGTGGTGAGGGCTACACCCTGTGGAGGAAGTCCTGGATGTCTGATATTATAAGGTACCATATTGTTTTTCCCTTTCTCTCCACCTAAATCAGTGAGATAATTACTATCTTTCTCTGGATTCCAAAATTTCAGCACAGCCAAGACATTTTTTTCCCTTTTGCCATGTGTTCGAGGGATTTTTAATTGGCAATCCTTGGTGTATATGGCCCAATGAGCAGGCTGACTCCTTTATACTTATGTAAAATATTGCTCTCTCAGAAACTGAAATTGGAGATAAAAGGGTCCAAGTTTGAACAATCAAAGTCTGTCGGTGAAGATTCACATCTGCCAAGTCTGTTTCTCCCTTAAGTTAGAAAGGCTTTCTCGTCAGACCTTGGACCCATGTATATGCGATGTACGGTCACATTTTTAGCATGGCACATTTGTTCTTTCTGCCAGCCAGTTTATGAAGCTCAGCAACTTAATGCTGCACCACTTCTAAAATCCATATGGGAGAAATATTCTGGCAGCCCTCATTTCAGCAAGGCAGCAGGGACCCTGTAATTTCACACAAATGAAGGGAGTGAAGGAGTAGATCAACATAATCGAATGTGTTACACTACCAGTTAAGGCTTGTTGATTGGCTTGCAATGGAAGCACTATTATACATGCTTTCCAGAAATGCCTCATAGGGTGATAGAGACCTACGGGCCAGAGTAGCTCCATCAATAGACATCCTCCCACCCCCAGTCTGGATACCCAGGGCCAGTACCCAGCTCACAAGGAAGCAACAGTACCTTTTCTCAAAAGCAATTGAAGGAAGCAGCTTCACAGAATGTTATCTAAAGTCTTGAAAGAGGGACTTTTCTCCCCTCTTCTCTATCAATTTCACAGGATCAAAAACTAAATTCTACTTTCCTCTGACTTAAAAACACTACTCTACTAATCTTAAAAGTGTGTGTAGGTACGTAGGTCAGATAGCAAATACACACACACACACACACACAATGACAAAAATTTTCAACCATTTGGCAGGAGGCAGCAGTTTAAAATGAAATGGATGTATCAATCCTGTCTCTCTCTCTCTCTCTCTCTTGCTTCTTTCTCCTTGTTATTCACTTTTCTTGCTCAGACAGAAATGCAGACAATTGACAGTTGTGGGTAGAGTAGAATAAACTGTTGGTAAGCAAGTCCAGAGACAGTTCCTAGCTCCACCCCTTTCAGCTGTCCCAGACATTTCAGGGGAGGTTTTGTGGCCACTTGATACACTGTGTTGGAGTAAAGTCAGGATATGGTGGCAGGTAACGCGTTGGCCTCTAGGAGCCATTTATGTAAAAAATAATCACGGGTATTCGGGAATATAGTTACTGCTATTTGAAAATAAGCATTCATGTTGCTTAATGTCTACGTTAAATGATGCCTCTTTCTTATAAGATAACTTCTGCAACTTAAATTTTTTGGGAGGGTGGTAGTTATGTGTAGTTGAGCCCACAGGTATACCATGACACACAAGAGAGCACAGCGAAATGCTACAACACATTTTTATCTTTCTCTCATAAACTTTCAGGGTTTTAAGATTTTTTTTATAAAAAAAGCTTTTGTTTTTATTTTCTTCTAGTAACCTATTTTCAGTTTATATGATCCCCCTGTTAAAATATTTGACATTTTTTGTTTAAAATTCACTACATTCTTTTAGAGAAATGTCAGAGTCATTGACCATTTTATGCTACTGAATTCCCAAAGTAAGCAAGCTATTTAGAAAGTCTCTGCTCTTTAGAGCTTTGCAAGAAAGTCTTTTGTGCTTTCTTTTTGTGGCTTTACTTATAGTTTTTAATCTGAAGTATTGTTACATCTTTGCTGGATCAGCAAATAATCAGTGCCTTTAGATTCTCTTAGAATGTATTTTCTGTCTCCTTTTCAACAAAGTAAGATGCAAGTATTTAAGTATATCTTACTACTCAATGCCAAACACAAAGGAAATGTAAATAGATCGTGGGGCTACTTCACATCTGGCAGGGAGTAATTGTTGGAAGTGTGCTGATTAAGCATAAATTATTTTTTAAACCAAGCGCTTTTTTTATGTCCCATGTTTTCTTTCTTTTTTCTTTTCTTTTTCTTTTTTCCAGCATATTATGGGGGTACAAGTGTTAAGGTTACGTATATTTCCCCTGCCCCCCCTCCCCCCTCAAGTCAAAGCTTCAAGCATGTCCATCCCCCAGTTGGTGCACATCACACTCATTATGTATGTATATACCCATTCCCTCCCCTCCACCTGCCCAACACCCAATAAATGTTATTCCTATATGTCCATTTATGTGTTGATCAGTTAATACCAATTTGCTGGTGAGTACATGTGGTGCTTATTTTTCCATTCTTGGGATACTTCACTTAATAGAATGAGTTCCAGCTCTATCCAGGAATATACAAGAGGTACTTTATCACCATTGTTTCGTAGAACTGAATAGTACTCCATGGTATACATATACCACATTTTATTAATCCACTCATGAATTGATGGGCACTTGGGTTGTTTCCACATCTTTGCAATTGTGAATTGTGCTGCTATAAACATTCGAGTGCAAGTGTCTTTTTCTTTTCATAGAGTGACTTTTGTTCTTTTAGGTAGATACCCAGTAATGGAATTGCTGGATCAAATGGTAGATCGACTTGTATTGCTTTAAGGTATCTCCATATTGCTTTCCACAGAGGTTGAACTAGTTTGCAGTCCCACCAGCAATGTATTCCTGTCTCTCCACGTCCACACCAACATTTATTGTTTTGGGACTTGTTAATAAAGGCCATTCTCACTGGAGATAAGTGATATCTCATTGTGGTTTTGATTTGCATTTCCCTGATGATTAGAGATGTTGAGCATTTTTTCATATGTTTGTTGGCCATTATTCTGTCTTCTTTTGGGAAGTTTCTGTTCATGTCCTTTGCTTACTTTTTGATAGGGTTGTTTGTTTTTTCCTTGCTGATTTTCCTGAGTTCTAAATAGATTCTAGTTATCAGCCCTTTATTGGATGTGTAGCTTGCGAAAATTTTCTCCCATTCTGTGGGTTGTCTGTTTGCTCTCTTGACAGTTTCTTTGGCTGTGCAGAAGCTTTTTAATTTGATCAGGTCCCATTTATTTATTTTTGTTGATGCTGCTCACGCTGGGTAACAGACTTGAACCTTAGGTGTGAAACTATTAGAATTCTAGAGGAAAACATTGGAAATACTCTTCTAGATGTTGGCCTAGGCAAAGAATTTATGAAGAAGACCCCAAAGGTAAACCAAGCTTTTAATTAGGCATCTAATTAAAAGGGTCACACAGATGAAATTATAAAATGTGATTAAAGAAGTCTTTCATTCTTTTGAGAAATAAGTGGCTACTCCATCATCTTGGTATCTTTCTGCCTATAGACAGAGTGTTGCAGTCACTGCCTGTTTGCACCACTGAATTTCCCAATGAATTCAGTAGGACAGTTTTCCACATTCTCAACAGGTGTAGGAACTCTTAAAGCGGCACCATAGAAATTATCTCTTCTGACTTCTGCATTTTACATGAAAAGAAATTCGACCAAGAAAGGTTAAATAGCTTGCCCAAGATCACACAGCTATTGAAATAATTTATACTAGAGACTATGTTTCATGATAGTTACAAGTTTTGTGGGTTACAGTGCCCTGTCATCTCCCACCTCAGCATTCTTCAAACCCTCTTCCAAGCAGCATATTTTGGAAGACTGCAGAAAATGGACGTAGTTACTACAATGGATTCTCCTGTTTACAATTATCTGCTTCCCTGCCTCCCTCCATTAACTTAGCTAATCAAACGAATATTGCAGTTCATCTCTCAATTTTCACACGCAGGAATTAAACATATTTTACCTAACATTCTGACTGATAATGATTTGAGAGACACAAAGAGTCCTCTAGTGAAACTATGTCCTGGACTGTTTGAAAGTCTTCACATTTGTATTCAAGTCTTGGATTCAGTTCCTGCATGTGACCTAATTGTCAATGTGACTTTAGAGAGGTTACTTAACCTCTCCTAAGTCTAGTTTCCCCATGTATAAAGTACAGGTAACAATAACTATCTCATATGGATTTTATAAGGATTAGGTAAGATGGAGTTTGTAAATGCCAGATAAATATTAAGTACATTAAATGGTAGTCACTGTAGTCAGAGACATTCTAGGTGCTGTTAATGTGGTTAAATGGATGGAGGAATTGTGCTGTCAGGAAGACTTAACACACAGGAAGAGGTAATTAACTAACACTCAGCAAAAGGAGGTGGTCATAAAAGTGGTCAAAAAGTGAAGCTGGCCTCAGAGGGTGACTAGGAGTTTTTTAGTGGGAACAAAGCAAGGGGGAAAGCAGGAACAAGAGCACAGAGGCTGGAAAGAAGATAATATGTGTGGGGGTGTGTCCCGAAGTTTAGGCCAGCTGAAGCATAGAGCAGGGAAGAGGCCGGAGATGGTGAAAATGTGGACTGAGAGCCTCATATGCCATCCTAGAGAGTTTGGACTCAACTGCATCTCTGTGAGCAGGCACTGAAGGATGTCAAGTAGAAAGGATGTCAGAGTGCATGGTATGGAAGATGAGTTGACAGAGAAGCAGGTGGAAGGCAGTATCCAGTAATTTGCAGCCAATGACACTAATACCCTTGACGTGCAGAATAGTCATACCCTCCTGATCCCTAAGCCAAGCTTGATCACAAAAGGATATTTATTAGCAATGTCCCAGGTACTCCTAGAGGTCAATATGGGGGCAGGCTAGGGAGCCCCATGATCCCACAAGCTCCCTTAGTCATGACATATGCTGGGCTTCCCTTTGCTCTTTCCCCTCTGTGACATCAAGAAGCCCAGCTAAGAGACCATTGCAGAAGGTCATAGAATAGGTGGTAAGGATCTGACCTAAGGTGGTGGTGGTAGAAAAAGAAAGAAAAGAACTAGTTTAGTTAAAGAACTAGCTAAGAGCTAGAATCAAAGGGCCTTTGTCTTAGCATTTTAGAGTGAAGAAAATACCATAGAGATCATCTGGTTCAATCTTTCCTTTTTATAACATGATGTGGGCTCATGGTAGTAATTGAATATATGTAAATCTTTGCTGAATAAATTAATGAATAAATGAGGAATAAGATCCAGGAATGTGTTGACATCACTAGTTATTGGCACCCCTGGTATAAGAACATAAAACTCCTGACTTCTAGATCAGTGCTCTCTCATTATGCCACATTTTGTCTTATAATGTATAGAAAATTATTAAGACGTTGTCTGAACCTTATTTTGGTGCTATAGCTTGATTCACCTCATTGTCATTCACTATGTCATTTATAATGTAGTACAAAAAAATTAATAACTTAAAGTTCTTCTGATGAAAGAATTTTATCTTCTCTCTTATACCTTTCATACCAAAGTATTTGTTTTTGCATTTCTACATAATTTGATTGGTTGTGTGCAATAATGCTGTCTGCAAGACAGTTATGTAAAGTCATAGAACCACAGTAAGGTCCAGAAGTCCCAAAGTAGAATTCTCCTCCAGTTGATGGCTGTTTTTAAAACTTTCATTCTAAGGAGACCATTTGGAAATTTTAGAAACTTCTTCGAGTTGTTCTAAAGGAGATCCAACTTCATTTGTATTGTTCTATCTGACATACCACAATGTTTCACTTTGGAGAATAAATTTTATCAAGTATGGTTATTTTCAATTTAATTGAGGTGGTGAGTAGCTCACCACCAAAAGTACATGTCAGAATTTATTATGTGTTTGTGGGGTTGTGGAACAGAGTTAAAATGGATGTGTAATATTATAATAAAAGTACAGATTTTAATAAAATTATATACTATTATTAAAACACAAACTAACATAAGGTTCAGGAAATAATACTCGGTCAAATCTTATTAGCTAAGAGGAAACTCAAAAAATGATAATTTTTAAAAGTAGAGTGCATGGAATTGGTAGGATAGAAGTAGTCAGTAAGATTTTTTTTCTTTTTATCAAAAATCTGTATGACTTGGCAAAAACAGAAGTTAGAAACTCTAAACTGGAGGCAGTAAATTTAGCTATGAAATCTTTTCCAGTTTTCCCCTGACTAAATCTTTCCATGCTTTATTCAGTGAGAATCTATCCTAAATACCTAAAAAATTCTCAACAAAGTAATGATACTCTCTCTGTATATATCGTAGAGAAAACTTGGAACAGGTAGAACTCCCACAAGGGAATAAAGTCTGAGACACATTGCAAGTCACAAACATGAAATAGGAGCGATTTCAGAAGGAATTATGGAAGATTCCTTTGAAGAGGTGAGGAAAGAAATGAATTAGTTGGGATGGAGTTATTATTCATAGAAAGGAAGTGTACTTGAGGGTAGAGGAATAGCAGAATTCAGCTAAAAGGCAAGTAGCAAGTTGTAAGTTGTGAGTAAAGATACCAGCTTCACAAGAATGGTGACATTGGGCAGTGGAGACAAAGGTAAAGACTTTGGAAAGACTGTTGGTAAAGAGTTTTAAACAGTAGGTCTAGAGACTGAGTGGTTAGAACTTAATACAGTAGACTATAAGATAAGAGTTGAGTAGGAAGTAAATTATTCTAGTCTGGGCCAAGGTGGTGGTTAAGGAACGCAGACAGCAAGTGGTGAGAGATGCTGAAAAGGAAGATTCTGTAGGCTACAGTGACTCAAAGAATGTGGGAGCAGAGGGAAGAGGTACAAAAATAACTCAAATTTAAACAATGCTTTATAAAGAGTGCCCTATTTTATCCAAAATGATGAAGCATCCATGAGGTATCCAATGCTGTATTTGATTCCCATGATTAAGAAAGAAACAAATTATCTCAGAATATTTTCTCATATAGGACCTACTACATCGAGTTAGATATGGCTAGAGCCAATTTTCCTGACGACGTCCCTTTCTGTGCTCTTCAACCCAGTCTATCCTAGGACTTGGCATGGCCCTATCAGATGACATATACCAGGTGTCTCATATTTTTATTTCACAACATGTAAATGACATTCATACAGCACAGTCTGTAAATATCCTACCCAATCAGTTCTACCTGAACAAGCAAATGTTTGCTTACATCTCTGTCTGCAACAGCTTTTGGCATGACACATTATCTAGGTGTCAATATATTTTTTTAAAGTGGGTGTTTGAGCACTGTCAAGTTGTTAGTTTTATTCTGGGATAACTGACCACTCATCTTTTACATTCACAAAGCTTCCGTGTATCTTCATAAAGATATTATTGCAGGATTCTTTATCACTTGCTTGATGACTTGAAAAATTGCTCTGAGTGGAAAATATCCATAAATTTTAAAAGGCAGTCTTACTAAGCACTACAAGTAGTCCCCACTCTGTTTCTAAATAGCAAGATCACATTAAAACTCAAAAATAGATAACATTAATCACTATGATTCAAATAACTACTTTTTAGACATGGCAGGGAACCTTGGGAGCTGTGATCATTACCCTTAGTTCTCTCTTCCTATGAAATTCTGGCAGAACAGAGGGAAGGATAAAGCATGCTTGGGGCTCGGGGATTTGTTAACAGTAATTAAAGTTAGGGAGAGGCTTAGAGAAAAGTGGCATTTGTTACCTTCCTGCTTTCTACTTGCCTATTCAGAAACCCATCATTTCCACAATCATATTCAAGTCATCCTAGACTGTAACTGTGGTGGGAATATCTTAATAGGACTGTCCTGATTTTATAGAAGGATATAACCAAGGACAGATAATAATGACTGAAATAGCAATCATCTTTTGCGTAACAATTTACAGCTTACAAACCCTTTCACCTGTATGATCTCGTTTGTTATATCCCAGAGAACAGTAAGTTGCTATTTTTATTGTTCCTCATTACTTCTGAAGAATCTGAGTCACAGAAGATTTAAGCTAGTTTTTGGAAGTCACAAAGCTAGTAAGTATTGGGGCTGAAACTCAGACCAAAATCTTTTGACTTCATATCCCATTTAATCTCTACTATCTCATGCAGCCTCCCAGACCTACAGAGATTATTGGATCAAGAATGAAGCTGGGCATCAAAAATAGTCAATATAAGAAAAAAGACTCAGATTTGCTGACACTGACTAAGAAGATTGGGGATATGAGATATACCCAAGAGAAAACCCAAATGGCCAATAAACCTATGAGAATTTAATCTCCCTCATTAGCAGTCTGGGAAAAGCAAATTGAAACTACGATCACACCCATTAGATTAGTGAAAATTAAGTCTGAGAATACCAAATATTGTCTCAGAGGGGGAACAATGAAAATTCTGATATACTACTGAAGGCAATGTAAATTGTTATGACCTATTTTGTCAGCCATTTGCCATTAGGTAACAAAGTTGAAGATGCACATGGCCTATGCCTTGCAATTCCATGCCAAGGTACATCCCTCAAAAACACTCTCCCCCATGTGCATAAGGACTATGGAAAGAGGTTCAAGGCAATTATCTTTAATAGTCAAAAATTTGCAAGAACTCCAGTGTCCAATAACAAGAGAATGGATAAATGTTAACAGTAATGTAGCCATCTAATAGATACAATATCACAATGAAAATTAATGAACTAGGGGCACAAGTATCACAATATATCCCAAATATATTTTGAGAAAAATTACAGAATATTAAAATGTATATCATTTACAAAAGGCTTAAAATATATAAACCACTTTATAGGGATTCCTATTATTTAGGAATTAAATAGTATTTAGATATATTGTTTTCATGGGTACCTATATAAGACATAAAATATAAAGTGCATGTAAATAACAAGCCTCCGATTCAGGACAATGGTTACCTTTGGAAAGGGCAGAGAAGGAATACAGGTGGGGGGAGAGGTGCTAGTCCAGGGGTTTTCAACTAACAGGAACAATGTTCTAATCATTAATTTGGATGGTGGTACACAGGGTTTTGTTATTCTTTCAACTTTTTAAGTGTGTAAAAAAAAAATAGAAGAAACAGGAAGAAAAAAGCAGTCTATCTGAATCAGACACTTCTCTGGGATACTGAGATGACCAGAATCAATTGAAAATGATACCCAAAGCATCCCCAGCTGCCACAGTCTAATGAGGAATCACAGTAGCCAAGAGGGAAGGGACAGCCATCCCAATTCAGTTCTGAGTCCTGGTCCAGTGTTCCAGCCATCACTTCAGCACTCTCTCCCATAGACGTAATGAGAGAGTGAAGTTCCATCTGACAGGCTGTGACATATTCTCGAGCCAGACCTAGCCTGGATCACTGAAAATGTCTGTTTGGTCTTTCTGTCTATATCTTTAGCACTTTCAAACAATTCTCCAGCATTTGAGAAGAATGAGCGTTAATGAAGGCAGTGTTGTTTGAGGGTACTTTACTTAGGATTATTTTATTCATGGAATTATTTATTTTAAGTGCATTTAATGAAGAAATCATTTTATATCATATACCTATGAAAGACCAGAAAAGTATTTAACTCAAAGTTCAACTCTGTTTTTCATTTTTGGTGTTTGCAATTTTGATGGGCAAGGATGTCTCAGAATAAAATCCCTAGCCATTTGCACTACCCATTTCAGAATTATCCTGATAAATTGATGTATGTTGAGTTACTTATTTGACAATCTGTGAAAACATGTCTTTTCATCCCTCATATACTCTTCAGTATAGTCAGGCACAATCTCAATTTGCAAGTTCAATTTTCAAGTACTATATTTTGTGAGGATAAAAATACCAATCCATGATAGAACAGTTCTCTAAAAATAAAGTTGTTATTCATACATCACTGAAAAATTTTAAAACAATTATCTCAAACAACCATGATTTTCTGCATTTTAAGGAGGAAAAAATTGTTTCTCTGAATATATTTTTTAATGAATAATTTGCATTCAGGGTATTTCTAATATCATAAAGTTAGCTTCTAACCAGTAGACTTCTGCAAATCTGTAATAATTCATTGCAGAGAGAGGACAAATGCCTTTATTGAAAATGATCAACAGAAATATCAATTTAAGATGAGAGTATGAGCGTATGGCAGCTTCTTATGTGAAAGCCAGGGACCCAAATCTCTTCCATTCTATTTTAATAATAATAATATTAGTAATGGTCCACACATATGAGCACTCATATATTATGCACTGTGCCAAGCACTTTCCTGTGTTACCTCATTGCTTCCTCTTTACAAATGAAAAACTGTGGCTCAAAGCAGGTAAGTAACTTGCCCAATATCCCATATCTGTTAAGTAGCAGAACCAGGGTATCAACCCAGCTCCCTGATCCCAAACTTGTCCTCTTAACCTTTGCTTGCATATACATGGAAGCTTTGTATTTACAACTGCTATAGATGGAAAAAATGAATGGGCAAATGTTTTTCTCTTCCATAAAAAAGAGAAAAGGCAATTGACTCATTCAACTTATACCAAAAAGCCCATATATCAAGGCCTTCTTTTTCATCCCAAACTCATGACCACCACTTCTCAATAGCTTGAAATTTTTATTAACTGAATTGCACTGAAGATGGAAATGAAGATGCAAAAGAAGCATCGAACATGTGCTTCTTCAAGGTACAAATTCTTCTAACCTTTTTTTTCTGAGTCTTTTTTCTGAATGTGAAGTTGTTTCTGAACTTTAAGAATAACCAAACAGCACTTTTTTCCAGCATTTGATCATTATATTTGTTGGCAGACCTGTTGTAACCTTGAGTCACCTAAAGTGAATTTAAGTATTATTCTAATTGATTTTCTCACTGCTTACTGAGAAACAGAGCACCTCCATCACTAGTCTCATAAATAATTCCATTTCTCTATATCAGTGTTAATTGAACTTACCTCATGTTGTCAATCTCTTTCTTTTTTTCCTTGCAGGTGATGTCATTGTCTATATTAATGAAGTTTGTGTCCTTGGGCACACTCATGCAGATGTTGTCAAACTTTTCCAGTCTGTTCCTATTGGTCAGAGTGTCAACCTGGTGTTGTGTCGTGGCTACCCTTTGCCCTTTGATCCTGAAGATCCTGCTAACAGCATGGTGCCACCCCTTGCAATAATGGAGAGGCCACCTCCAGTGATGGTCAATGGAAGACATAACTATGAAACGTATTTGGAATACATTTCTCGGACCTCACAGTCAGTTCCAGATATAACAGATCGGCCGCCTCATTCTTTGCACTCCATGCCAGCTGATGGTCAGCTAGATGGCACGTATCCACCACCCGTCCATGATGACAATGTGTCTATGGCTTCTTCTGGGGCCACCCAAGCTGAACTTATGACCCTAACCATTGTGAAAGGTGCCCAGGGCTTTGGCTTCACTATTGCCGACAGTCCTACAGGACAGCGGGTGAAACAAATACTTGACATTCAGGGATGCCCTGGCCTGTGTGAAGGTGACCTCATTGTTGAGATCAACCAGCAGAATGTACAGAACCTGAGCCATACGGAAGTAGTGGATATACTTAAGGACTGCCCCATTGGAAGTGAGACTTCTTTGATTATCCATCGAGGAGGTAAGACACACTGTGGCTCAGCAATAACATATGTGGGTAAAATAGTAGGGCCCTTTAGTAATATTGTCAAAATTAAGGTTTCTCTGGAATTGTGTGAAATCATACTTTTAAAAGTAAAGGTAAAAGAGTAAGAGAGAAAACCATGAGTACAAGAAGCTGTGCTTTTCAATTTAGAGAATATATCTTTTCCTATTTTATATTAAACACAATAATAATAGATTTTCAGTCTTACAAACAGATTGATATGAACATGGAGAGTTAAAGATTGAATCCCCAACTATGAATGTGTTTTATTTCAAAAGTTCATTAGTGCATCAGTTGTAGAGAACTCAAACTGGTTTCCCATTGATTTAATTAAGAAATATGCTTTTCCGGAGGAAGCAATGCTTTGAACTGTACTTGGGATTCCAGGCTGGTGGATGGAAGTTGGTTCAACCCCTACTAATCCCAAGCATAGTCTTGATAATCCCCATAAGGACCTCTGGGAGCTGTGTTGCTATAGGAAAATCTTTTCAGAGTTTGGGGTAGGGTTGTTCGGGACACTTTTTCCACTGCTACAGGGACTGCTCTGGCAACAATTACTCATAGGGCTTCCCATGATCTGGGAAGAAAGTTATGGAACAGGGCGAGGGCTGAAGTTCTGGGTGAAGTATGGCAATGGGAACAGTGAAGAGTGTGGGGAAGTTCTGAGCCCTGGATGTTTCTTCCCTTCTGCATCCCTATGGGGAAGGGAATGGGGCAAAGCAGAGGGCCCCTCCTTGACTTCTCTGCCACTTGTTCTTGATGACCAGTGAAACTAGGGGGAGGAGGGAGGCAAGGGGCCATAGATAAAGAGGATACCCAAAAAAAGAGTGTAAAAGAAAAGGCTCAGGCTATGTCCTGGTTTTGCTACCTACCAAGTCCATGAGCCTCAGCTGTCTCATCTGTTATAGTTTGGTAATAACAAAATGGTATCATTCCTGATATTGAGTGGCCCACAATAGGTGCTCACTAAGTGTGCGTTGAGTCTAAATGAACACAGAAGCTACAGCAGGGATGAGTCGGGAGGATCAGTACAGTGAGGAACTCCTGTGCGAAGAATACACGTGTGGCAAACAAGTGATTTCCTGTTCAAAGCACTCAAAACGGCATGAAAGCCCTGTGCATTTGAAATGCAAGTGAAAGCAGACAAAGTCAAAAGAAAGAAACATCTTTTATGATTTATTTGGCCTTCTCTGCAGGTATTTCCCCTTCAAGGAGGTAACACTTTGTTGATTTCTTGTTTGGGAATGGACAAAAAATACCAGACATTTGTGAGCAACACTCTACAAAATATTATATTCCTATATTAAAGGGGGAAATTAACATGATAACGAAACAATCTTAAATTTGACCTTCTTAAGGCATTGTTACAAAATAGCACTTGAATTTTGATAATTAAATGTTGACAGTGTATTTTCATTTCTCCTGTTGCTTGTTTGAAATTAAAAAAATATTACTAATTAAATAGCCATATCTTCATAGTGTTCAATTAAAAATCAAATATTTGGAATAGGGCCTTGACATTAAAAGGTATAACTGAAAACCACTGTGCAGTATCCACTGTATGATTCATGGAAAAACAAATTCGGACACATTTTATATATAATGGCTTCTTCTAAAAGCATGGCATAGCAGGAGAAAAGTACTTTGAAATCCTCTAATTATATGATTATAATTTGTACCTTTCTGAAAAGATTTATTGTGTGCCTGTTATCAGCTAGGCTACCCTGTTCTCACTCATCCTCCTCCCTGCCCCGCCCCATATAATTCTCAAGTAATCAGTTTTGTTTGCATTTTATTTGTGTTTGGGAGTGTGGGACTTGCTTTTATTTTCTGGCTAGTGTAGAATTGCAGAATGTAGTACCTCGTGATGCTTCTAGCACTTCTAGTTGAAAACCTCATGAGTTTCCCCGAACTCCCACAATTTGCACTCATCTCTCTGAAATTAATAGGAACTAGCTTCATGCTTTTGTGATGAAATTCACTTTGATTATCTTATTATGGGTGACTCAGAAGTGTTTCTGACATCATTCAGTTAAGCATAGATATTCAAGAGCAGAGTAAGAGGCTTGGGTCCTTATATCAAAACTATATTTGTTTTTAATTATTTACCAGGATTTTTTATTTGTAAAGTGACATTGTACATGGTTTAATCTTTTTAAGCAAATAATGTCAGAAGGTATACAATGAAAAGTAATTTCATGTCCTATCCTAGACTTTCAGTCCTTTTTCCGAGAGGCAAACTTTTTGTATGTATACTCCCAGAAAGTCTTTAGTCTACTAGCACATGTATGTGAATATATATAGTATGTTTAATTAAGATGGGATGATGTCATACACACATATGTGTTTAAAATATCTTGGTTATTAGGGAGGAATAATTATTTTTTTATATATCATGTGTATAATTTACACACTATGGAATTCACCAATGTAAATGTATAATAAGTTTTGCTAAAATTGTACAGTTCTGTAACAATCACCATAATCCTGAGAACATTCACCATCCCAAATTCCCTCATGCCCATTTGCCACCCATCCCGACTCCTAACTCCTAAAACCGGGTAACCCCTAATCTGCTTTCTGAGTAGTTTTGCCTTTCTAGAGTTTTTAAATAAGTGCAATCATACAGTATATATTAATAGTATTTTACTTAGCATAATGCCATTGAGAGTTATCCATGTTGGTGCACATATGAGTGGTTTGTTTCTTTTATGCCTGAGTAGTATTCCATTGTTTGGATATGCTAACTTTTATTATTCATTCATTAGTAGATGGACATTGAGTTGTTTTCAGTTTTTGGCATTGATGAATAATGTTATTATGAACATTTGCATATAAGTGTTCATGTGTGCATGTTTCATTTTTCTTGGGCAGATACCTAGGAGAGGTTGTATGAAGAGTTGTATGTATGAGTTGCATGAAGAGTATACCTTTAAATTGTTAAGAAATTGTCAGAATGTTTTCCAAAATGGCTATACCATTTTATATTCCTACCAGCATCATATAAGGTTACCAGTTTCTGCCCATTGTTGCCCACACTTTGTATAATCAGTCTTTTTTATTATAGTCACTGTAGTGAGTGGGTAGTGAGACCTTTTTGTGGTTTGAATTTACACTTCTCTAATCTTTTCATGTTTACCGTATTTTCATGTGTTTATTAGCATTTATATATCTTCTTTGGTAACGTGTCTATTCAGATATTTTGCCTATTTGTATATTGGGCTATTTGTCTTCTTATTAAGTTGCAAAAGTTCTTCATATATTCAGAGTACAAGACCTCTATAAGATACATGATTTGCAAATATTTTCTCGCTGTCTGTAGCTTGTCTTTTCATTTTCTTAATGTTGCCTTTAAAGTATACAAGTTTTTAATTCTGATAAAGCTCAATTTATCAGTTTTTTCCCCATATGGATTATTATTTTAGTGTTATATCTAAGAAATCTTTGCCTAACCCAAGGTCACAGAGTTTTTCCTATGTTTTCTTCTCAAAATTGTATAGTCTTAGCTCTTATAGTCTACAAACCATCTTAAGATAATTTTTGTGTCTAGTATGAAGGGTCTAAATTCATTTTTTGCATATGTATATCCAATTGTGCAAGCACCACTTGTTAAAAAACTATCCTTTTCCATTGAACTGCCTCAGCACTATTGTCAAAAATGAATCAGCAGAAATGTGAAGCTTTATTTCTAGATTCCCTATTCTGTTCCATTGATCTATATGTCTGTTCTTATGTTGATACCATGCTTTCTAGATTACTTTAGCTTTATGTTAAGTCTTGAAATTAGAGAGTGTGAGTCCTCCAACTTTTTTTCTCTTCTTTTGAAATGATTTTGGCTGCTCTATGTCTTTTGTATTTCTATAGAAATACTAGGATTGGATTTTTAATTATTCTGTTACATAAAAGGCCTGCTGATATTCTGGTGTTGCATTGATTCTATAGAACAATTTGTGTAGAATTGCCAACTTAACATTGAACCTTTTAATTCATAAATGTGGTATATCTCTTCATTTATTTGGATCTTTAATTTCTCTCAGTAACGGTTTGTAGTTTTCAATGTACAGATCTTTTACTTCCTTTGTTGAATTTATTTCTGGCGATTATATTCTTTTGATGTTATTGTGAATGGAATTGTTTTCTTAATGTCGTTTTCAGATTGTTCACTGTTAATATATAGGAATGCATTTGTTTTTTGTTTTGATCTTGTATACTGCAACTTTATAAAACTCACTTTTTAGTGAATCTGGAGGCTTTTTATAGATTCCATAATATTTTCTACATAGTTATTATGTCATCTGGTAATAAAGACAGTTTTATTTCTGCCTTTCCAATTTGTATGCCTTTGATTTCTTTTCCTTACTTTATAACACCAGCTAGAATTTCCATCATGATGTTGAATAGAAGAGATATGAGTAGACATCCTTGTCTTATTGCCAATTTTAGGGGAAAAGTATTATTTTTATACCAATAAATATGATTTTAAGTGTGGGATTTTTATGTGCCCTTTATCAGGTTGAGATATTTCCCTTCTATTCTTAGTTTGCTGGACATTTTAATAATCAATGGTTCTTGAGTTTTATCAAATGTTTTTCTGCATCTGTCGAGATTATCATGTAGTTTTTGTCCTTTGTTCTATTAATAATGTTATATTACATGACATGATTTTTAGATATTGAACTAATTTTACATTCCTGGGATTACACCAGTTGGTTATGGTATATAATTCTTTTTTGTATGTTGCTAGATTCTATCTGCTCATGTTTTGTTAAGAATTTCTTAACTTGTTTTGAGAGAGGGGAGATTGTTCTGTCATTTTCTTTTCATGTGATTTCTTCCTCTGGTTTTGGTGTCAGGATAATAGCTGGCCTCACAAAATGAGTTGGAAAGTGTTTCCTCTTCATCTATTTTCTGAAGGAGTTTGTGTAGCACTGATATTATTTCTTCCTTAAAAGTTTGATAAAATTCACCAATGAAATCATCTGAGCTGGAGTTTTTTTTGTAGAAAGATTATTAATTACTAATTTAATTTTCTTTTTTGATTTAGGCCTATTCCAATTTTCTATTTCTTCTTGAATCAGTTTTGTTCATTTATTTATTTCTAGGAATTTTATAGTTCATTTAAGTTGAATTTATTAGCATAAAGTTTTTATTAAAATTTTATGGAATTCCTTTGTAAGAACTAACTTTTAGATTCAATGACTTTTCTTTATGTTTTTCTTTTTTCTATTTCAATGTTTTCCACTCTGGTCTTTATAATTTCCTCTCTTCTGGTTAATTTGTGTTTCATTTACTTTTCCTTTTCTGACTTCTTGAGAAGGAAGCTTTAAAATTCTAATAATCTCTAATAAAATCAAGTTATAAATTTTACTTAAAGTACTTCTTTAGCTGAATCCCATAAATTTTATATGCTGCCTTTCCCTTTTTCACTCAGTCCAAGATATTTTCTTATTTTCCTTTTAATTTCTTCTTTCATCAATAGGTTACTTAGAAAATTGTTTATTTTTTTAACATTTGAAATTTTCCAACTCTTTTTCAATTGTTTATTTCTAATAATTTTATGTGGAAAACATGTTTTATATTATTGTAGTTCTCTTAAATGTATTGGGCTTGTGTTATGGCCTTGTGCCTACCTGTTATCAAATTAATTTATTTTAGAGGGTTTTATTTTTTTATTGTTTTAAATTTCAGAATATTACAGGGGTACAAATGTTTAGGTTACATATATTGCCTTTGCCCTGCCCGAGTCAGAGCTACAAGCATGTCCATCCCCGAGACAGGGTGCACCGCACCCATTAGGTGTGTATAAACCCATCCCCTCCTCCCCCTCCCACCTGCCTGACACCTGATAAATGTTATTACTATATGTGTACATAAGTGTTGATCAGATAATACCAATTTGTTGGTGAGTACATGTGGTGCTTGTTTTTCCATTCTTGAGATACTTCACTTAGTAGGATGGGCTCTAGCTCCAATCAGGATAATACAAGAGGTACTAGATCACCATTGTTTTTTGTGGCTGAGTAGTACTCCATGGTGTACATATACCACATTTTATTAATCCACTCATGTATTGATGGGCACTTGGGTTGTTTCCACATCTTTGCAATTGTAAATTGTGCTGCTATAAACATTCAAGTGCAAATGTCTTTTTTATAGAATGTCTTTTTTTCCTTTGGGTAGATGACCAGTAATGGGATTGCTGGATCAAATGGTAGTTCTATTTGTAGTTCTTTGAGGTATCTCCATATTACTTTCCATAGAGGTTGCACTAGTTTGCAGTCCCACCAGCACTGTATGAGTGTTCCTATCTCTCTGCATCTATGCTAACATTTGTTGTTTTGGAAGTTTTTGATAAAAGCCATTCTCACTGTAGTTAAGTGATATCTCACTGTGGTTTTGATTTGCATTTCCCTGATGATTAGAGATGTTGAGCATTTTTTCATATGTCTGTTGGCCATTAGTTTGTCTTCTTTTGAAAAGTTTCTGTATATTAGTTCAGAAATATAGCTTGTTATTTTGAACACTTAATCAGATACTCACTAATGGATATTTTGGTTTCTTTCAGTCTTTTTCTATTAAAAAAAGATGTATATTTATAATGTATCTCTGCACAAGAGATTCATTCTCTCATTCGCAAATACTTATTTTTTAAAGTTGTATTTTATTTTTAATTGTTACATAATAATTTTATATATTTATAGGGTAAAATGTGATGTTTTGATAATGTATAACAACCAAACCAGGGTAATCTTCGTATCCATCACCTCAACAAACATTTATAGCTTTTTGTGGTGAGAACATTCGCCATCCTCTCTTTAAGCTATTTTGAAATATACATTATTGTTAATCGTAGTCATCCTACTGTGCAAAAGAACACTAGAACTGTTTTCTCCTAACAGTAACTTTGTACCCTTTGAGCAACCTCTCCCTATCCCTTTTCCCCGCAACCTTACCCAACCTTTGATATCTACTGTTCTATTCTCTATTCCTATGAGAACAATTTTTTTTGATTCCACATTTGAGTGAGATTATGCAGTGTTTCTCTTTCTGTTCCTGGTTTATTTCACTTAATGTAATATCCTCCAGGTTCATCCATGTTGTCACAAACAACAGGATTTCATTCCTTTTTTTCACTGAATAGTATTCCATGGTATATATACACCACATTTTTTATCCATTCATCCACTGATAAACACTTAGGTTGATTCCGTATCTTGGGAGTTGTGAATGGTGCTGCAATAAATATGGAAGTGCAGTTATCTCTTTAACATACTGATTTCATTCCTTTGGATATATACCAAGTAGTGGGATTATATAGTAGTTCTATTTTTAATATGTTAAGGAACCTTTATACTGTTTTCCATAATGGCTATACTAACTTACATTCCTACCAACGGTGTGCAATTGTTTCTTTTTATCCACATAGTGGCCAATATTGATCTTTTGCCTATTTTTGCTAATAGCCATTCTTATAGGAGTGAGGTGATATCTCATTATAGTTTGATTTGTATCTCCCTGATGAGTGATGTTGAGCATTTTTTCACAAAATGGCCAAATAAATTGGCCATTTATTTGTATGTCTTCTTTTGAGAAATGTCTATTTGGGCTTTTTGCCCATTTTTCATTTTATTTTACTTTATCATTATTATTATTATTGTCATGTGCTATTGAGTTAAATTCCTTGTATATTCTGGATATTAAGTTCTTGTCAGATGTATAGTTTGCAAGTATTTTCTCCCATTCTGTAGGTTGTCTCTTCACTCTGCTGATCGTTTCCTTTACTGTGCAGAGGCTTTTTAGTTTGATGTAATCTCATTTGTCTGTTTTTGCTTTTGTTGCCTGTGCACTTTAGATCATATCAAAAAAAATAATTGCCTAAACCAATATCATGAAGCATTTTTCCCATGTTTTCCTCTAATATTTTCATAGTTTGGGGTCTTACATTTAAGTTTTTTCTTATTTTGAATTGATTTTTGTGAGAGATAGGCATCTAGTTTCATTCCACTGCATGTGAATTTCTAATTTTCCCAGCACCTTTTATCAAATGAACTATTCTTTCACCAATGAGTCTATTTTATTTGTTGTGAGTATAAGCACCCCTGCTCTCTTTTGTTTACTGTTTTTGTGGAATATCTTCTTTCATCCTTTTATTGTCAACCTACTTGTGCCCTTTAGGCTGCCATGGATCTCTTAGAGGCAGCGTATAGTTAGATCTTGTGTTTTTTAAATCTTTCCAGCCACTTTGTGTCTTTTGATTGGAGATTTTAATCCATTTATATTCAAAGTAATTCTTGATAGATAAGAACTTAATACTGTCATTTTATTAACTGTTATCTAGTTGTTTTGTAGATCCTTTGTTTATTTCTTCATCTCTTGTTTATCTTTGTGATTTGGTGATTTTCTTTAGTGCTAAGGTTTGATTCTTTTCTCTTTATTGTTTGTTCATCTGCTGTAGTTTTTTGCTTTGTGGTTACCAGAAGGCTGACCTAAAACATCTTATAGTAGACTGTTTTATACTGATAAAAACTTAAGTCACATATAAAAACTTTAGGCTTTTTACCACGCCCCTTCATAATTTATATTTTTGATGTCACAATTTATATCTTTTTATATTATGTAATTCTTAACAATATATTATAGCTATTATTTTTTACTGTTTGGACTTTTAATCTTTATATTGAGATATAAATGATATATAGAGCACCATAACAATATTGAGTCTTTCTGGATTAGACTATATATTTATCTTTATCAGTGAATTTTATATTTTAATATATTTCATATTAGTAATTAGCATCCTTTCATCTTTACTCAAAGAACTCCCATAAGCATTTCTTGTAAGGCAGGTATAGTGACAATGATTTCCCTGAACTTTTGCTTGTCTGAGAAAGACTGTGTCCTTCATTTCCAAAGGATAGCTTTTCTGGTTATAGTATTTTTGGGTCATGAGGGCTTTCTGTTTCAGCACTTTGAATATATCATCCCATTCTTTTTTTTTTTTTTCGCTTAAACAACAGACATTTATTTCTCATTCTGGAGGGTGGGAATTCCATGATCAAGGTGCCAGCAGATTCAGTGCCTGGTGAGGGCTTCTTCCTAGCTCATGGATGGATGCCTTCTCGCTGTATCCTCACATCATAGAGACAGAGCTCACTGTGGTCTCTCTTCCTCTTCTTATAAGGACATCAATCTCATCATGGTGGCCCCACCCTCATGACTTCATTTAAACCTAAGTACTTCCCAAAGGGCTTACTTCAAAATACCATCATATTAGGGGGTAGGGCTTCAACATATGAATTTTGGTAGGACACAAGCATCTAGTCCATAACAAGGAGGAAAGAATTAACGCAGTTTGACTGTGACTCGGTTTTCTCCTGGCTATTAGGAAATGCTTGAAGTGGGGTAAGGGGAAGAAGGCAGGTGCCTTTATGGAATCCCCTAGTCAATACGATCCTGGACCTCAAGGTAAATACAATAATGATATATGCTAACAGAAGCATCTTTTCTATGGAATGCTCCTAGCAGGATATCCTGAAAAATGGGTGCTATGTACACCATTTGGGTGACAGGCACACCAATGGCCAGGACTCAAGCATTACAAAAGCAATCCATGTAACCTAAAACATTTCTACCCCC
>VBSM01003176.1:37563083-37596737 GCA_008086735.1 Cheirogaleus medius | reverse complement strand
ATTTTTGTTGATGCTGTGATTGCCTTTGGGGTCTTCTTCATAAATTCTTTGCCTTAGGCCAATGTCTAGAAGGGTATTTCCAATGTTTTCCTCTAGAATTCTTATAGTTTCAAGGTTCAAGTCTGTTATCCAGCGCAAGTTGATTTTTGTGAGAGGTGAAAGGTGTGGGTCCTGTTTCAGTCTTCTACATGTGGCTATCCAGTTTTCTCAGCACCATTTATTGAATGAGGATTCTTTTCCCTAGTGTATGTTTTTGTCTGCTTTGTCAAAGATTAGATGGCTATATGAGGATGGTTTTATATCTCGGTTCTCTGTTCTGTTCCACTGGTCAATGTACCTGTTCTTGTGCCAGGGACAAGATGTTTTAATTACTATAGCCTTGTAGTATAGTTTGAAGTCTGGTAAATTGATACCTCCCATTTTTTTTTATTGCCTAGGATTGCTTTTGCTATACAGGGTCTTCTCTGGTTCAATACAAAGCGTAAAATTATTTTTTTCTATACCTGTAAAAAATGATGATGGTATTTTAATAGGGATTGCATTGACTCTGTAGATCACTTTGGGTAGTATAGATATTTTAACAATGTTGATTCTGCCGACCCACGAGAATGGTATGGTCTTCCACCTGTTTACATCCTCTGTTGTTTCCTTCTTCGTTGTTTCATAGTTCTCCCTGTGGAGACAGTGGGCAACCTTGCCTTGTTCCAGTTCTAAGTGGGAATGCTTTCAATTTTTCCCCATTCAATATGATGTTGGCTGTGGGTTTGTCATATATGGCTTGTATCATTTTTAGGTAAGCCCCGTCTATGCCTATTTTGTTTAGCATTCTTATCATAAAAGGGTGTTGAATTTTGTCAAATGCTTTTTCTGCGTCTATTGCGAGGATCATATGGTCTTTGGTGTTGCTTCTGTTTATATGGTGAATTCCATTTATAGATTTGCATATGTTGAACCATCCCTGCTTCTCTGGGATGAAGCCCACTTGGTTAATATTTTTGACCTAACAACTAGAAGAACAGAATTGCCCATTATTTATATGATGAGTATGATGGATGGAAATGGTCGTGGGAGACAGGAGAGGGAATCGAAAGTCTCACTTGGGACATATCAAGCTTGAGATGCCTTTTAGCTGTCCACATAGAGGTGGCTGGCATGTTGAGGGTAAAGCTGGAAACTGAATGAGAACATCTAGGGAGTGAGTATAAAGAAAGAACAAAAACATTCTGAGGACTGAGGATTGGAAAGCTCTTGATTTTACAGGTCAGGAAGGGGAAGAGTGACAGTAAAAGGCTACAAAAGCATGAGTTGTGAAGAAGGAAAAGCAATGAGAGAGGGGAGTCCTGGTAGCATTATGCAGGAAAAAGTTTCAAGGTGGAAGGTGTGAAGAGTTGCATCAAGTGCGGAGTAAAATAGGACTGAGAATTCAGCATTGAATTTGGCAACAGAATCAAATATTTTGAGTTAACATGATCATTCAAGTCAGTTGAAAACTCATTTTTTTTTAATTTGCATGACTAATTGGTGAAGTCAATATCAGTGTTTTAGTCACTTGAAAACAAAGCCTCTTTCATGTTTGAATCTGTAGAGCACATTTATTTGCATGTACTACGATTATATATATATATATATTCAGCACAGGGAGGAATCTACTTTCTTCCTTCATATTATCCTGCATTATCCTTATTTTCTGCCATTCAACTCATATGAGACCAACTTTTTACCACCAAAAGAACTAATATTCCTCTGTGTGCCAGTGTCTAAGTTAGTAAAATGTCATTCTGTGGTAGTTTCCAAAATGAGGAGCTGTTATATTTCTTAATATTTTAAACCTCATTTCATTTAAGGCTTAGAAGGAAGAAGTGAAATTCATTGTATCAAGGAGATTCTTGGAGACAAGTTACTTTTTCAACTCTTTATCATAAAGTTCAAATACCATATAAATAGAAAATGTTAAGCAGCAGGTTCTCTGTAATCCACACGGTACCCTGCTCTACCCCACCCTTCACACACACATCAATTAGTCAGTTGAATATTTCAATTTGCTCTTTTAAAAAATATATATTTGCCATTTCTAAGTATAATTGTAAGAATGGACGGCAGAAGTGTTTTATAGATGGTTAAGTTCACTATACATGTAACAGGATATAATTGTTAATTATTGATTTAGTATTTACCTTTATAATTGGAGGTGTCCAGTCCTCAGTCCTCAGAACCAATTCGAGGACACCTGAAGTGCAAAAAGGGACATATTAAGATTTACATACTTCACAGTCGCCAGCATAAACATAAGTAATGGCTCTAATGGAAAATATACAGAAATGCCAATTCAGAGAAACTACTAGTTTTTAAAATACCTATCTTAAAATAGCTAATTTCCCTCAACAAATTATCTTATTTACCATTTTTCCTCAGAGCTTGGCATGCATATTTGTTGAATTATTTTATTGTAATACACTAGAGAGAAAAGAATAGTCACAAAACAAAATCAGGAAGATGCATGTATGAGTCAAATAATGCTGCTGAGTGTACAAAAATGGACAAGACTATTTTTCTACTGATTTTCTTGTGTCTGGGCTCTTAAAGCAGCGTATTATCATTCAGTTCTCTTTGGTCATGTACCAAATCTTTGCTTGATTTGCCTTTCTTCTTCTTCCCTGTTCATTCCATAAATGTGCCAGGTGCTGTTTTAAATATAGGACATCCAGTGAACAAAATAAGTTTTTGTTCTTACACAGTTTATCTCTATTGGGTAATAACAGATTAATCCTGTAAATTAACCCACCAACTGTGTGAGTTATAGGGCTGTAAAATCGGCCATTCAACAGTGTCCTCACTCAGATAAAACATACAGACTTACTGGAATTAGATGATGGAAAAACTCATTTAACTGGAATTAGAATACCAGTTTCTAATTTAATCTGTGCTACTAATTCACATGGTTACTTTAAACATGTCACTTCAATTCTTTGGCCACCAGCTCCCGATTTTTAAATTGAGGATAATCTGTAATGTCTATATCCAAAAACTCTGGCGTTCTTAATGTTTCTGAGTCATAATTATGTATTCACTAGTTAGGCCCTCAGGAGAAATGGGTTGTGAAGAATAGTTTGTTTTTCATTACTCTCTATAAACTAATTTCCTGCCCCCTTGTAATCAAAAATGGTAATTTCCTTGCACTCACAGCCCAAAATTTACTAACCTTATACAAAACTTGGCAATAGCAAAATTTGGGATTTTGAGAAATGTCAGAGGGAAGAAGGAAAGAAGTAATCATGATTATAGTCAACAATTCTAAAGCTACAGGAAGATAATCAAATTTACTATTATGTAAAACATTTTCAGCTTATGCAAATTATTTTTAAGTAGGAGGAGAGAATCTTAGTGTCTATTCATTAATACTTTAAAAAAACAATAAACTCAAATCTAAAAATAACCAGTATACAATAAATTTGCCAAGTAAGTCTCAAATCCCCTGATTCTATAAATCTTAAAATTTGAATAACAAAAAGATCACATTATTCACTTACCTGCTTTATAGTATAATAAATTATATTTGAAAACTTATAATGGTCATGTAAAAATGTGCTCTATCCCTGGTGTGCTAGTTGCTTATGCATGAGAGCAGAAATGTAAGAGGACTGGGTGCAATTAAAGGTATTTGCAATAGAATTCCAGATGGTAAAACTCTGAAAATTTTGTCTTGATGACTGTTGAATCACAGAGCCTACACGAGTAGACTCTTGTTGAATTAATGGATGAAATCACCTATAGCATTATCTTGCTATAAAACCTTATAAAGTCATGTTCATTTTTTCATATGTATAATACAAAACTGTACCTTTTAATGAATATAAATTCTACCAAAAAGTACAAAGGAAAATAATTGCAGTAATATTAATGAAAGTTATGCTAATTGCCCTAAAAGTTAAAGAAAATATATTATGTTTTGCCTCTCCTCCTAATTAACATTATTTCACATTGTGTGGTACATTTATGGGAATTTTGTAGTGCCTCAGATAAATCAGTTTTATGTTTCCAGGAGAGTGGGTTGTAATGAGCATTATAATGCATTTCCGTTCAAAAACGGTATTATGTTACAAAACATCTTCTACTGGTAGATTGGAAAAAGTTGCACCAAAGTGACACTTCCACTTAAAATTGGGAATAAAATTTAGCAAAGGAAGCATAAATGAATCCATTAGAGTTAAATGGCTATAAATTTGGGATGAATATTACATTTTAGCTACATATTATTTTCATATGTTAAAAAACCCACATGCCAGCAACCTAAAGTGATTTTGGGAGTGGCTGCTGTATCCCACTTGCCCCTTGGCATGTAAATTTATACTCCTATATAAAGAATATCAAAAATAAAACCAAAATATTCATGACCATTAAAATACATTCATTAGATCCGCATTTAGCCAAAACTAATCTGTTATGCCATCATCCCAAGTACTTACAGGTAGGTTCCTCTCCGTCATGCTGAGGAAACTACCTTGTATCTAGGCCCATCCTTTCTACTTTCCCTTTGGCTTCAAAAGAAAACTTGTAGGTCTTGTATTCAAAGTCACTAACTTTATCTTGCTCTGGAAGGAAGTCACTGCTATCCACTCAAAGAACTGCTTCATCGATACTCTCTTTATCATGGACACTGTTATAACTTCCTTTTTCTTTGGGTGTCTCACACTTAGCCTATCACCCTGCTCTAATTCATCACGTTCTTTAAGAATTGCTTCTTTATTCTGCATTATCCTCCAGCCATGGCTTTTTCTCTTTTCTTCCATTTCTCTCAGCCAACTTCCTTGAAAGATTTTTCCAAGTATGTGTTTACGCATATCCCACCTTATTCCATAAATCATTTAAGATATTATTCTCGGAGGGATAGGCTTTGTTTACGATCTGTACTCCTTTATCTGCCTTGCACCCCTCATTGTACTGCTGTCTGGTTTCTGTCCACTTCATACTATTAAAGATACTCTCTCTAGTGGCTTCCTCTTTGTCAAATGAATATTTCTCATTTCTTCCAGCATCTCTCCTCCCTTGGGTTCCAGGACACCAACCTCTTCTAGAGGTCTTCCTCATTCTCTATTTCTTCTCAGACTCCTTTAGTGAATCCTATTTCTTTGTCTACTCCTCAAAAACTGAAATTTCTCAGCATTTGTTTCTTGCTAACTCATTTTATTAGTCTATAGCCTCACCACCACTATCAAAGCCACCCACATGATTTTATCTACCTTTATAATAGTATTTCCCCTCTTAGTGCCTTTCTGTGGTTCTCCATGGCTTCTAGAAGACAAAGACCAGACCTTTGATCTGAGGTCCAAATCCTTCATCATCTGGTCCATACCAATCTCTTTAGATTCATCTCTTATTACTTATCACACTTCATTCATTCTTCATTCCACAAATATTCACTGAGCATCTACTATGTTTCAGACACCATTTGAAGTTTTGCGATATAGCAGTGAACAAAACAGAATAAAAATCCCTGCCATCATGGAATGTATATTCTCCTAGCAACACAGAACCATCATTTTATACCTCTTTGTCATTGCAGATTATTTCTTCCCACCTGAAAAAATATGTTTTCTTTTATGTTTTTTCACAAACTCCTATTTATCCTTGGCAGTTCAGATCAGATATTACTTTTCCAGGAAGATTATCCCAGCATCTCACATTTTCCCAGCAGCCCTATAAATACTTTTGTCATTTCTTTAGGTCAAATTTTGTTGTTAAGTCATAACATTGAGGTTACTATTATCCTCCAGAATTTCTCAGGAAAATCCCAGAAAGATACATTGTGCCCTCCAGACTGGAAGATGCCTGGTCCTTTAATAAATTGTAAACGGAGTGCTAGACCAAGTAATTTCACCTTACACACACACACCAAGTGACCGGTGCATCTGATTGTTGAGAGTCCACACAACAATTGCCTGCTATAGTTGAGAGGAAAACTTATTGCTTCAAATAAGTTGCTTACATGTATTGTAGAAAATGAATAAATTTAGCATTGTGTTCTTATATTATAAAACTATGCTATTAAGCCTAATTATAATACAATTCTAAAAATGGGTACAAATTCAGCAACACAATCATGTATTACTTTTAACTTCTATTTGTCCACAAAATAAAGATCACCCTTTTAGCAGAAGATACAAACTAAGTTACATTACTTCTACATCCATACCTTTTAGTGTTTAGCAAATAGTGTTTCACTATTTGCTCTTCTCAGAAAAGACTATTAATTAAATGGATTTGCTTGCCAATTTTGTTTGAAGCTCCATATTTTTCAACAATATACCTTAAAAACATATGGATTCCTTTTTTTCCTAAATGGTTTTTTTCTTTTCTCTTATGGATTACCTTCCAACAGTGGTTTCTGATTCAAGGCTGTCCTATCCTCCCCCCACACCAGGGGTACATTTGTAACTATACAGAGTGATTTGGGGATTGTATTATGGAAAAAAGTCTTCAGGATCAGATCTTGAAATAAAAATCTTTTAAAAAGTCCCAAATTCCAAGCAGTAGCATCTCCATTGAAGAATATCCTGGCTCTATCTCACAACCAGATAGCTTCTCTACTCTTGTTGCCTGATATCTTTTCTCTGTGCTGCTGGTAATGCTTGCTGAACCTTCTCGGTTAACCTTGTATCAGCACCTTGCTCCTCACGGTGTGGTCCAGAACCATCCTCCTCATTACGTGGCTAACCAGGTAACTTTGCATCTCACCTCAGACCTACTGGATCATAATCTGCATTTTAACATCTCCCAGGTGATTCATGTTCAAATTAAAGTTTGCATATTACATCATGCAGTTTGATCTTCTGGATGATTGATCCTGGCCCAGTGACAGAATCTCCTAATTTAGTAGAAGAGACTTATACCAAGTTAATAAAGACCTCCCCTAAAGCTCCTAAGAAAAGTAACTTCAACAAACATCTCTAAACTGCAGGAGTTATGAAATCAGTTAATGACCCTTTTGAGCATGTGTCCTAACACACTTAAAAACTGCCTGGGGAAGGCATGTATGAAAACTGTAAGCAAGTAAACTTCTGAGACAGCCAGTCCTGTGGAAGCAAAGTCACACTTCAGGGTTTTCACAGAAACCAAGAGTTGCCCGGAATCTGAGCTGACATCATACTGAGGGAATGGGGCCTCTCAGCTGTTCCCCTTTTTTCCTCAGAAGATTGAATTACTGAAGCTGCCCCTGTAAGTCTCAATAAATAATGAGGCTCTTTTTGATAATTTAGCTTGAGAGCCTAGAATTTAAATTTGCTCCTTCAAGGAATCTGGGAAATCATTGATTAAAAACAAATATTGGCATGATGGATGGAAAATGGGAACTTTAGTTTCATATACGTAACACAAAAGTTGTTTATAAAAACAATTATATATTCACTAAAAAGTACTATCAAAAGAAAGTTTTTAAAATTTATGTGCATTTCTTGCAAAATGCTTAAACAATGTGAATCCAAACAGAGAAATAAAACCATGTTTCTAAAGAAAGGGATTAGAAATTGTGCTTATCACTTCTGCCCTTTAAAAAATTATAGTATTCTATGAAAATAACTGTATACCCCACATAGTTAGACTTTAAATTATCATTGTTGTAGCATAAAAGTAGTACTCCAACTCAAAAATGTCTGAAAGTACTTTATTGTAATTCAAAACGGTGCCCTCGAGGGTTGGGGAGAACTTATCTGCTCTACCTCATCAGGCATAATGAGATGAGCACAATGTTTGGCCTAATTAGTTCCAGTGCTATTCCCCTGAGCATTACTTTAAGGCGTTCTTTAACTTGAGAAATTAATAAGGACAAAAAAAGAGACTGTGTTGATTCAAATATATGCAGTTTACTAATAGTTAATGTAGGCACATTAAACACAGCCGAGTTAATGGTTTTTCTGTGGATCATCAATCCACGTTTACTAGGTATTAGTGGATCCCTTGGCCGAGGACAGCTGGGTGTCCCTGAATCTGTGTCTGGAGTCTCAGCTTTTATCCGACATTCTTGTCCACTTCTGCCAGAATCCAGGTGTGCTCTCTAATGAGTCTGCAGTGGGTCCCATTGATGTCCTCCTCTTTGGCTGGAAGTCTTGTAAGATACATTAAAAGGAACCTTCTCTATTGTCCCTTCCTATTAGGAACCTGAGTTACTGGTTCCCAAACAAACATTACTGTAAAAGGCAAAAACATCATATCCCTCCTTGGCAGAGTGATCGAGAGCTGTCATGGCAAGCTCAGTGTCCTGGCAGGACTACGGGCTGTCTCCTCCTGACCTAGCACAGTGTCACTCCACAGTGCTGGCCTTTTTGACTTGAAGCTCAGCCCATTTGTTCAGAGTCTACACAGGGCACAACCCCTCGTTTCTTCCTCAGCTAGAGTGAAAGACAATCCACCAAAGCCTGATTTCCTTCCAAAGTGATGATGTTGGGAGGTAGCCCAGTATAGTTGTTAGGAGCACAGTCCCTGAGTTCAAACCCTGGTGCTCCCTTGACCTGTGTGATCTTCAACACGTGCCTTGGGATCTCCAAGCCTCAGTCTCCTGACGTGTAATGTGCTTATTACGAATATTAAGAAAATCTGCATAGAGCACTTAGCACAGTGCCTGACGCAAAGGAGGTGCTCGGTAATCTTGGCTTGTGTGGGAAGTTAAGGTAGAGCCCCCAGTTAATTTGGGGCTTTCGGGCCATCCCCATTCATTCCCCTGCTCTGCTCCTTTCCTTCAGGGCTTGGAAATACCTTGCAAAATGTGTGTGATGATGTTCTATAGACCAGAAACTACTGAATCTACTCTACTCAGGTGCAGCCATATTCCAGCCTCAATTGATTCACCTTGGCCAGAAGGTCCCCTGTGGGCACAGCAGTACATATGGTCTCCACCTTCCTAGAAGATGTTCTTTTATAATCCAGTATATTAGGTAAATGAGGTTTTCCAAGAAATATGTTACATCTGCCCTTCAGAACTGTTTGATCAAAATGAAAGAAATAATTTCTCCTGAATTTGCTGTGGGTAACAAAGGCCTCAGCTGCAGAGGTTTTCATAAAGATTATTTCTTAATTATAGAAATATAAAGATTATTTCTTATTTACATTTTAGTCTTATATACATCGTATTTAAAGAGTGTGAATTTTTCCTTCCCCAGAAAAATGCATTTCTACTTTTACTAAGTGTAAGTTAAACAAAGATTTTCCACATCTACTGATATTCTCACCAACATATATTTTAAATGCAAACACTTAAAAACCCTGGGTTTCATATTTTCTGCATCTAAAAAGACTCTAAAATACTGAGTTAAAGCATGGGTCTCTGCTATTGATGTCGCCCCTCTTCGGTCATGAGTCTTATAAAATGGGTACCTAAGAGCCTGCTCTGTCATCGCCCCTTCCTGTTAAAGCCTTGCTCAAACACTAACTCCAGAGGCTAATGCCGTAGTGATCCATAGCTGTTTGTTAGTACCCTTAATATCTCCAGCAATTCTGCTTCACTGCTTCCAGAATTTACATTTTCTGTAAACTCTCGATCCTAAGTGATTCTGATGGTCTAGGGACCACAACTTTGGAAACAATGATGTAGGTTAGAAGTTTGCAAACCATGGCTCACCAGCCAAATTCAGTCCACTATCTGCTTTTGTATGGCTCTTGAGCTAGCATGGTTTTTTATATTTTTTAGATGCTTCAAAACATCAAAAGAAGAACACTGTTTTGTAACATGGAAAAGTAATATAAAATTCAAATTTCAATGTCCATAACATTTTGTTGGAACACAGTGACACTCATTCATTTATGTGTTCTCTGTGGCTGCTTTTGCATTACAGCGGCAGAGTTGAGTAGTTGCAGTAGAGATCATACAGCCTGCAAAGCCTAAAGTATTTACTATCTGGCTCTTTATGGAAAAATTTTGTCAATCTCTGATCTAGATATTCACAATGATCAATGATGCTTCTTTCTAAGGGTTTTTTAAAACATCTAAGAGGATGGTAAGGTGCTTCTGTGGCACACCTTACCTTGGTAACAGGGAAGACAAGAGTGCCAAATGCAGGGTGGAGGAGAGGATTACCCAGGCTTCTCACACAGCATGAAGGGGAAAATGATATCTTTTCATTCCATCCATGCCTGTGAGGAGTACATCATTTCATTAAGAAGATGGAGTTAGGCACATGAAAAAAACCAAGAAACATTAAAAGAAAGTGTATACTTACTTAAAGTATAAATCCTGTGATACAAATAAAAGTGAAAGGAATTTAGGAAAAGAACTACCTGAATGTGAGAGTAAAGATGGACAAAGATTTAAAGTTAAGAGGGTAGAGAAAGGGGAAAGAGCTTTCCCACATTGAGTAGCTTTGTGAGTCGTGAGAGTTTAGAGGTGAGAAGGTTTAGGGACAGTTAGAGAAGTTGTTTGAAGAGGAGAACTCCAGGGAAAGTTTGTTTGGGGAAGTAATCAGAGATAATGTTGGGTCATTGGAAATAGGGACAGAGCCTGTAGGGCCTTGAATGCCCAGCTAGAGAGTCCAGACTCACTCTATTGGGGAATGATGAACAATGTAGGTGCTTCATCAACATATCATGAACATGTGTTAAGAAAATGACTCTGGCAATAATGTGGAATCAGACTCAGAAAAAGGAAAAAAATATCTAAGTCTATTTTTATTTTTAAATGAATATTCAAAGAGTTATACTTTTACAGCCCCTTTTACACCAAATGTACAAGAAAAGAATAGAAACACCAAAGTTGTGCAGAGTGGTGGAAGCCTTAAATAGATGTATGCCCTAAACTTTTCTTAAAGATCTTTCAAGTCTCTCTTTTTAATGATGCTGTTCCACAAAATATCTATAATTAAACTAAAATCTGACTTTACAAACCGTGCATTTAATCATGCCTGCCCAGCCCTGCAGTAATTGGCATTCACATCTTATTTACAAGACTCAGTTCTGTGGTCCCATAGCCTTGTTGTGTAACTATCCAGTGAAATTTCTGTTCTGATAAAGCTGTCGTTCTGACTGTGCATTGAACTAACAGTTTTTTTCCTTGAGAAGCATTTGCATGTTCATAAGCCTCACGGAGGAATACACACACATGTACATAGACAAGCACAGCATTTTTTTAAAAGTTGTTTTACTTGGCAGAAAAAGGGAGTTACCTCTAAAGTTTACAATGGCAGCTATCCAAAGGCAGCTTGTGATATCACTCAGGAGTTTAAGAGAGGAAGTCTAATTTCAGTGGTGGGAGGCATTTGTTGAGGCAGAGGCAATTAGCCAAGTTGGACTTTGGCCAAAATATCTGAGTTAACTGAAAAAGATCTCATCCTCTGCCAGTATTGCTAACGAGCATGTGTGGGAAGTTGCAACTCCAAGGTGGTCTCAAGGATCAGGTATAAAGTAGAAATAAGGTCAGTAATGCCATGTATTTTGCCTATAACCCATTAAATTGCCTGTCACACCAAAGTCTTATTTGAGAGATGTACTTCTTGCCTCTTTCTGTCTCTCTCTCTTTTTTTTTTAATACATTTGTATACTTTCTCTAGTTGTTCTCTGACATTCAGTTAAACTGTCAAAATGCCTGGGGCCCAGGCAGGCCCTCTTCACTGCATAACTGTAGGGGGCATCATTCCATTCGCACAGGTTTTTGTCCTAGACCTGTGGGTGGCATATTGACTGGAAGTGATCCAGAAACTGTTGTCACCCCATGCTCAAAGAAATATGTAAGACAATGAGATTAAGCATTGAAAACCTTTATGGCAAACCAAGATGGGTAATTTTGTCTGTTCAATCAAATAACTTTAAAAATGGGGGCTTATATTTTTCTCTTTTAATTTTCTAATAATTTTTTTTACAAAAGTGATCTTGATGGATTTGAATTTTTTTTTAAGAAAACTGCTCTTTTGCCAGAGATTGTTTAAGAAGCACAGTCTTGTCTTAGACTATCCATCACGTGAGCATTGCCTTCAGAGTTGTGCAGTGTGACTGCAGGTGCAAAGAATTGAAGAAACCAAGATCTGCCTTCGATGCTCGGAGGACTGAAAGAAGAATTTTAATTTACCTAGAAATATTTTATTTACCTAGAAATATTTTAATCACTCAGAAGGAAGTGATCTATAGTGAAATGAGGTCCTTACCTAGGACGCTTCATGGATTAGGGTGTTCAGGAAGAAATTTGCCTCTCTCTGGTCCGCTCTTGCCAAACATGGACTTAATTTTAAAACAGTCCTATCCAGACCAATATTCAGGCTATTTTGCATTTGGAATTGTGCCCTAAAATAGCTGTATTTCTAAAACTCTGAGGTGCAAACATGTGCACACTTGGAGCCAGATACCTAGTAGGTGCTCAAAAGGTATTTTTTTAATGAGTATAGTTTCTATAAATAGTAAGAAAATTAAATGTGGAAATGGCTTTCACCAGACAGTCATCTTGGTTGACCTTATGGGTGATACATAAACCATTGTTCCTAGCAATGGTCTGATAGACAAACCTGCCCATGTGGGTAAATGAAATACTTTGAATTTCAGAAAATAAAGGGGTAAGAATTCAAGCTGAAAAGTGACTGCAGCCTGACAGCTGGTCTGCTTTAGGTCTTAGAGTAGCTGTGAAATATCCCAAAAAGAGACTCCAGGGAAGCAGTGTCCAGAAGCGCAGGCCGCAGGTAGTTTGCTTCCAGGATATCTGCTGGGGCTGGGCCAGCTGAGCCAGTTCTGAGTCAGTTGGAGGTGGGCGGGGAGGAGGAGGAGCAGCCAGACCTCAGGGCCTGTGACCCTGCTTGGGAGAACATGTGGTGGGGGCCAGGTGTTGAGTGACAGGCAAAGACATAGTAGATTTCCCGAAATCCCCCCTACCGTGAAGCTTTTTGTCTTTGGGAACTGAGGCTCTTGAAATAAAACAAAGTAGGAAAACTACTTATTACCTAAACTATTATTTACCTAATATACTTCCTCCCCGCCACCACCGCCCAAAACAAAACTCCACGTATTTGGTGAAATAAAGCCATTTATGACTCACTCTGTAAAGCATAAGTGATTATGAAAGCAAATAGAGATCTTTCTTTCTAGCCACACAACCTAATAACTCACCCCACATGTCATCTAAAGGCAAAAACTTTTCTTTTAACTACCCTAAGGAAAACATAATAATTTGTTTTGTTCCTGCATAAACTCTACATTGTTCATTGCTCCCATATCCCAATTCCCAGAGGTGGCACATCAATCCAAAACTACAAGAATACCAACTGAACAAACTCTTCTGTTAATATTTCACAAAGAAATCTATGTACTTTGTAGTAATTAAGAATGAGAAAGTGTTACTGTAACACTTGTCTCTGAATCAAGCAGTCCAGGGCTTTACATGATTTTGGTCCAAGGGAAGATTAATGTTCAGGAGGACAATTGCTTCTGCAAGTTGATTGTACCAAGTCTTTGTAAGCTTAAAAGATGTGGGAGCAATTTTATTTTAAAAGCATCCTAAGTGCCTGGAAAAAGCAGTGGCTTTCATAAGAATAGACTTAATAATGATGAATATAATAGTGATATTTTATACTCATCTGGTCCCTTTTCAGTTTTGGATTCAAAAATGCACAAGTTCTGTTCCAGATTTCTATTGGCTTTTATACCAAAAATCTCTCTGTTTTTATTATAAGGGCCAAAATAAGATACTGTCTATAAATCATAAATAGACCTGTGGCATTTACAGTTAGTGGTTCTGGTGAGGTAAATTATCTTATTAGATTATTAACATTTTTAATGGTTGTCTTTGATTATTTAGCATATTAATATTTTAATATTTTTAAAAATTGATTAATATTTTCTTAAACTATTTGATAATATAACTTCTTTGTTAATCTTTCTTTAAAGTTTCAGAGCTTTTGAAGTAGTTATCCTCTCCTCTCAATTAGATTGCTGTCACCACTGTTCATGACTTCCCTCTTTACAAGTGCTTTCAGAATGCAATTCCTATTTTCAGAAATCTCAAAGCTGACTCTGTAAAAAAAAGTCTCTGGATGGTTCTTCAAACTTACAGGTCAAGTATGTGAGAGCACTTTTTTTAGTGCAGAAAGCCCTTAAAAGTGGAGAGCATTTTAAGAAAAGTGAAAGAACAAATGGTCCAGGGAACAAAGTGAGAAAACATACATGTTTTTCTAATCTTCCTAAAAGGTAGAATGACGTGATAGAAGAAAAAACTACAGGCTTAGAACTGGAAAGTCTTAAAAGATGAAAGCCTGGGTGTGATACCTGCACACCCAGAAATGGTGGTGTGAGCAGGCAGAGAAAGGAGAAGTCCATCTGCTTCACCTCCTCAATTGTCCAGACAGTGGTTAGGTTATTTAAGATCCACAGATATAGTGACAGTTGTGTTGTCCAGAGTATCTCCCACAACCCTGTTTCTTGAGGTAGTCTTTTTTTTTCTTATTATTATTATTTTTGGATTATTTCTTCAGGCCTGGGTAAGTTGTATGGGTTTGGTTTGATTTTTGCACTTTATAACAAACACTTTTCATTCAATGTTAATTATTTGGTTTTCCTGATGGCTCGAGAAATATCCATGCTTTTGGTATAAACTCACACTTAATCTAAGGAAATTCTCTTTTCTTTGTTTGCATTTGTTATGTGTTAAGAAGCATCAAATGGCAAAGCTTGGAATCCACATCATGCTTGTTAATTTTCTGTTAGCAAGCGGAGATGGGGCAGTCACAGTGTCACACTGGCCATTCTCAAACCATATTATGGCATTGTGTTTCAGGGCAGTAAAATAAACAGTAGTGAAGAGTATTAGGTTCAAAACTAGGTTTAAAACCCTGTACTCTGTAACTATGTGACTGGGGGCAAGTTACTTTTCGTCTCTAAATCTTCAGTTACTTCATTTGTAAAACATAAGAGTACCTGCTTCACAGGGGTTGTTGTGAAGATTAAATGGCGTAATGTGAAGTGCTCGGCAGAGTAAGAACCCAGGAGATGTGACTTATTGTTTGTATAATAGTTTTCTGTTTTTTCCTCATTTTGTGTTATTTCTCTCCATTAAACTAGTGAAGCTGGCGCGCTGGGAAACTTACTGATAGAGTGTGTGCATGAGTTGAAACAGCTGCTGAAGAGAAGAAATCAACACCTTTTTTTTTTTTTTGCCATTCCATAAAACACATGGGTGTATTTGTCTGAAATCCTCCCGGATCTGGGCGTATTTCAGGCAAATACACTTGTGGAGGAAGACACAGAATGTGCGTACCCAACACATGAAACCTAGCACAAGCCTCTCACCTCAGCTGAGTGTCTGTGGCTTTTGAAAGAGCTGTGTTTTGCATATTTGATATTTTAAATTAAATTTATATCCAGCTATCATTCATAATATTCTGTCATCCATATCTTTTGGAAGATAGAATGAGAATAATATGAACAACATGAATTTTCTCAGATCTTTCTGATTATCAATTTGGCCATTGCTTTAATGTCCTCTTTTATGCTGCCAGCACCGTGTTCTTACTGCACCGTTTGGTCATGACTTTGGCCACTCTCAGCTTTCCACAGCTTCCTGCTTAAATATCTTTTTTAAAAAAAACTATCTTCTCATTCTAAACAATGAATTTGCTCTAGTTCTCTAAATAGTTCTGAGATCTTACAACCTAAGTTAATTTGAGACAATAAACTCTTTGATGGGTTTCAGCGAGTGAGCAGGAGGTGTCTGGGACGCAGTGGTGCTTTGGGAGTCAGTGGTAAACAGGAGAAACCGCAGCGCAGGGCTAAGGTGGCCGTGTGGGGAGCAGCTGTCCTGTTGAGAAAGCCATGGGGCAGGCCAGAATAGACTAGCAAAGGAGAAGTAAAGGGACGACTGAACCTGTCTAGGAGTTTAAATCAGACAGGGCCACTGATGGGAAAGCGGAGACTGTTGAGGAGAGTTAATGTAGCCAAGGTCAAGAACCGAGGCAGGCTCAGGAGGCAACTCATGAGATGCTGAAGATCGGAGACGCAACCTGGCAACACGTGCAGCGATCCAAGGAAGAAACGTGTGTGCTCAGCACAGGGAGGCTGAAGTGGCCCTAGAAGGGTGGGAGGGGCAGACACAAGATGCAGGTTATAAACCCAGCTGCTGCTGAGATCATGGCGTAACCTTATCTGCTGAGATCATGGCGCAAAACGTCTCTAAATGACCAGAGCAGGGCCTGGCACAGTCAAAGCCTGATAAAGGTTGCTTTCCTAACATAGCAGGGCAATAAGGGCACTGAACGGCGATATCGTCCCAATTCTGCCATTAATTATCGATTTGACCTCATGGTACATTGTTAAATTGCTCAGCTTCCACCTCTGTAAAAATGAAAGGGCTGGAGCAAATGTTTGCTTAGTCCACTCTAATTCTATTATTTTACAGTCTCATAGTCAAGTTACTTAAAGCTAACATATGCCTTATGCTGAAATATAAGCTAGTTTTCCCTTATTTTTAATCTTCCATTAAAGGGAATTAGAGTACATTGGTCATAGTAACACTAAAAATAACTTTTAAAACCCAGACAATATATCAAACCTTTTTCAGGATAAATATCCCTGTCATTTGTTTACTCAGCAAGCATTTATTAAATACCTGTCACTTTGGTTGGCACTGGGGATGCAAAGACAAACAGAATGTGGCCCTTGCCCTCAAGAGACTTACAATCTAGTCATTCCAAGACATGTAACAATGAAGTGCCTCAGTGTACTGCAGTTGCTGCAGGAAGGGTGCAGCCAGGTACCATGGGGAACACAGGCAAGGTTGGGCAATTCTGCCTGGAAGAGATGGGTGGTGAAACCATTTCACAGAAGAGGTAGTGCTTGAGCTAAGACTTAAAAAGGAGTAGCTGGTTGCCAAGCAGACGGGCTGGGGAGGGAATACCAGGTAGAAAGGGGCACCGCAGGGCAGATAGAGTGGCCAAACATCCCAAGTGCTCTGCGAAATGTGAGTAGAGTGGAACAGACAGAGAGGGGACTATGAGGTGTGACTCTGTAAGCAGTGAGGCTGTCACTGCAGACGGGGCCAGGTCATGGAGCAGCTTGTATGATAAGGGCTATGGACTCCATTCTGCAGCAAATAGGGCACCAGTATAGAAGAGAATTGTTCTGCTCAGATTTATGCCTTACAAAGATTTCTCCAACAGCAATAGAAAGAATGGACTAGAGGGGACAAGCATAGAGGAGAGGAGAGAATAGTTAGTTAGAGGTCATTTAGAGTAGTGTAGGCAAGAAGTTATGAGGTTCTGGGGTTCTGAATCCAATAGTAGGAGCAAGGTTAGAAAGGAAAAGGCAGTACCAGAGACATCAAGGAGGGAAAACCTATAGGACTGATAGGATGAAGTAGGGGAGGGATGTATGTGGGGAGGACAAATTTGGGATGAGCCTCAGGTTTCTAGATTAGAGGTGGGTGTGGTTGCTAGCATCACTTATAGATTTAGGGACTGTTGAAGGTGGAGCAAGTTTTATGGAAGAGATTACATTCATTATTGGACATGAGTTTGTGGGCTCTATAGACCAGTCAGCACAGATAGGGCTGGACACTTGGGTTTGACTTCAGGGGAAGGATGAGGCTGGTACAGAAGGAGGTTAGAAGTTTTCAGTACTAGGAGAAGCCCTGGGAATAAAATAATCTCACCCTGGGAGAGTGCCTCAGTGAGAGGAGAAAAGGGAGCAAGGGTAGAGGAAGCAAGTGTAGCAGATTCAGCAAACTAAAGCACTGCCTTCATTTCAGTAAGTAAGCCATCCAGATAGACAGTGCCTGCAGTAGCCATTCATTTAATGGTGTATCAGTAAATGAATGAGTGAATGGTTGAGCGAGAAGTGGGGGACTTGGGCCTGAGGTGTGTAAGTAGTAGAGGTCAGGATGAGAAGGACAACACCACAAATTATTCTCATGCAGACAGAAGCTAAAGCCATGAGAGTGAAGGAGACCCCAAGGGAATAAGCATAAAGTGAGAAAATAAGGACTGAGGAGTGAACCTTGATCTCATTAGACACAGCATGTTCTCCACGATCCTCTGTAAAACATTAGTCATCATTAGTCAGAGCTTCCCAGTCAGCAGGAGCAGCAGTTAGAGACACAGTGCGACCTTCCTCCATCACAGAAGGAAGATAATGTTCCAGTTCCCCTTCACATGGGAGGCAGATGCAGACGGAGGAGGCAGGACATGTCAGCTGTGATGAAGTACCAGATTCAGTAAAAGCAGGACGCCAGCTACAGAGACGTGCTGTTGGGCTGTGTTCCGGTGGCTGACTCTAAAGCAAGCTTCTCGACTTAATGCCCTTAGGGACAAAATCTAGATCCAGTCCCTGCTGAAGCTGTGTGTAGAATCTGAGGTAAGAATGTGCCCCAGAGCACCAATGCGGCTCTAGAAAGCAAACCAGACCCACAGTGTCCCTAGGTGGGTCCAGGTGACACAAATACATTTTGTCATATGAAAATGGCTCACACTGTTTCAAATTCTGTTTATCAAGTAGTGAGTGAGGTTGTTGAAAACCTGAAAGCCTCCATTGTTTCTTTCTTATGTGACCTGAAGGTGAAGGGAAATTGTTCAGAAATAAGCTGAGAATTCAACTGAATTCAATTCAACTGAAAAATATTTATCATGGAATCACTGAACATTAATTGTTAACAATAAGGGTAGCTCTGCCAGTGCAAAGTGTGGCCCCTGCCTTCGTGATTTTTCTTAAGATTGAAACCAAAACAAAACATGGTGTGATTTAGCTTAGAAGTTGACTACTCACAAGCTTAAGCACTGATTTAGCCCCTTCTCTGAAAGATTTCCATCAGTTCTGATACTTGAGCATGTCTGGTGGTTAAGTCATCAGCTCTGTGATGATTCGGATGGATGCACTTGAATCTACATCTGCAAAGGAGGAATCCAGTGGCTGAAAGGTCCCCTATGGCTCCAACATACTACGAACTTATAACATGTCACATGTCAAGGGTGCATACGTGTCAAGGCTCAGGATACTCTCTTTTATTCTCTCTTCTATGAAATCAGATGATAAAATGACATTTTGGAAAACTTCAGAGTTGTAGAGGGCTTTATTCTCTGCCCAAGCACATCTGGCTTCTTGGTGCCATGAGTCTTTGTCTGTCCTGTTTTTCCAACCATAATTCTGACCATGTGGGACTTCACAGGACCTCTAATTAGGCATTAACTTTCCTTCCTAAGTAGAACAGCACTTTGGAATGATGCCCCTTATGGTGATACCTCTAAGAAGCAAATATATAGTGATCATGATATGTCTAGTAACATTCTCCACCACTAGAGTCCCCAGGCTACCAAGCAGTCACTGCTACTGGCCTTTTGTGTTCCACTGAATGTAAAACCAACAAGCAACAATCAAAATAGATATTGCAGGTCTACAGACTGGCCTGGAAGATTTTTTATAAATAATTTTTATTTCAAAATATTAAGGAAGTACAAGTGTTTTTATTTACATGAATGAATTGTATAATGCTAAAGTCCGGGCATTTAGCGTGTCCATCACCAGAATAGTACACATTGTACCTGATAGGTAAGTTTTTATCCCTCACCACCCTCCCCCATTTTTAGTTTCCAATGTACTTTACATAACTTTAGGATCATGTAAACATATCATTTAGCACCCATTTATTAGAACATATGGTGTTTGTTTTTCTATTCCTGATACTCCACTTAGGATAATGTTCTCCAGTTCCATACAAGTTGCTGCAAATGACATTAGTTCATTCCTTTTTATGGCTAAGCAGTACTCCATGATATATGTTTACACCACATTTTCTTTGTCCACTCACCAATTGATGGGGCACTTAGGTTGATTCCATATCTTTGCAATTGTGAATTATGTTGTGATAAACATTTGGGTACAGGTGTCTTCTTGATACACTGACTTTCTTTCCTTTGGGCACATTCACAATAGTGGGATTGCTAGAGCGAATGGTAGGTCTACTTTTAGTTCTTTGAGGACTCTCCATAGTTTTCCATAGAGATTGTACTCATTTGCAGTCACACCAACCATGTATAACTGTTTCTTTTTCACTGCATCCATACCAATTTCTATTGTTTTTTTGATTTTTTAATAAGGGCAGACATTCTGATAAGGGTAAAGTGGCATCTCATAATTTGCATTTCCCTGATAATTAGTGATGTTGAGCCTTTTGTCCTATGTCCGTTGACCATTTGTATATCTTCTTTTGAAAAAACTCTGTTCGTATCTTTTGCCCACTTTTTATGGGTTTTTTTCTTAATCATTTGTTTATTTGTAGATTCTGGATAATAGTCCTTTGTCAGATATATAGTTTGCATGGGGAAGCAGTCTTGAAGTAACTTTTGTATATGGCAAGAGATAGGTGTCCTTTTTCATTCTTCTGCATGTGGCTATCCAATTTTCCCAGCACCATTTATTGAATAGGGTATCCTTTCTCCAGTGTATATTTTTGTCTGATTTTTCAAAAACCAGTTAGTCATAGCTACGTGATTTTATTTCTGGGTTCTCTATTCTGTTCCATTGGTCTATGTCTCTACTTTTATACCATAACTGTGCTGTTTTGGTTACTATAGTCTTGTAGTATAATTTGACATCAGGTAATGTGATGCCTCCAGATTTGTCCTTTTCTCTTAAGATTGCTTTGATTATCTGGACTCTTTGTTCCATATGAAGTTTAGGGTTATGTTTTCTAGATGTATGAAAAATGACATTGATATTTTGATGGGAGTTGCATTGAATCTGTAAATCACTTTGGGCAGTATGGACATTTTAACAATGTTGATGCTTCCAATCCATTAGCATGGGATGGTTTTCTATTTGTTTATGTCAGCTATGATTTCTTTCATCAGTGTTTTGAAGCTCTCCTTGTCGAAATCTTTCACCTCCTTGGTTAAGTATATTCCTAGATATTTGATTTTCTTTGCAGCTATTGTAAATGGTATTGTGTTCTTTATTTGACTCTTAGCTTGACCATTATTAATATATAGAAATGCTACTGATTTGTATACATTGATTCTGTAACCTGAGACTTTGCTGAATTTATTTATTAATTCTAGGATTCTTTTGGTGGAGTATTTAGGGTTTTCTAGATACAAGATCACATCACCAGCAAACAAGGAGAGTTTTGGATCCATTGTTAGAGAGTTGGTGTGCTCCTTTGGTGGGGACCTTTCACTCTGAATTTTGATGCTTGTGGAGTTCTTGTGCTGATGCCTTCTCATCTGGAGCAGCTGTCGCTTCCTGGTTTTGGATTTTCTTTTGTTTAGATGGGACCTTTTTTATGCCCTTCCCCTTAGTATACCTGTAGCATAAGTTGGATAAGTATCTTTGGCTTTGCTTGTGGGTACTTTGATGGAGGCCCAGGTTCTGGATAGATACCTTGATTATAGATATCCTTAGTGTGCTGGTTTTCTCAGTTGATATTATTTGTAGGCTGTAGCAGTGGTGTACTAGGCAGATTCTCTCTCTTGTTGACAAGGGGATATGAAGGTCTTTGAAATCCTTTCTCTTTCCCCAGTCCTATGGTCTTCTTAACAGTGTGAATTATATTGGGATGTTGAGTTTAATCTCTAAGTCAGCAAGTGGTGTTTATGGGTAAGAGTCAGCCTCACCCTGTTTGATTGAATCAGTAAATGCTGTAATAGGTACAAGGGTCAGGTCCTAGGCCACTGGGGAAAGCCACCAGGGAGAGGCTGAAGTGGCCCCACTAAGCCAAAAAGTCTGCTCATGGAAGAAGCGCTGTCTGAAATTCACAGTCTGGCAGGCAGGGGTGGGTTTTACTCTTCTTTCTCTTCTCATGCCCCAAGGTCTCCTTCTGGCTTCTGCCCACAAGCCCAAACTAGCTGAGCTCACTAGAATTGGTGCCTTGGTCTGGGAGCTTCCCTGCGGTCAATCCTGCCCTGGACCAAATTCACAACTTTCCTATGGGGGCAGGGATGCTCCACAACTGTGCTGCCGCTAAGAACCACATTGCACTCTCCTTTCAGTTCTGCCTCTGTGGGCTCCTTCATTTCCCAAGAATAGTTCACAAATTTCCCCTCTGTGTCCCTGAGCAAAACAATCAAGTCCTGTGGGTAATGGATCCAGCCTGTGGACCTGTCCTCTAATCCACCAAGTTCAATTCCTGACCATGCCAGGGAGAAGCATGCTGGTCCCGACTTGCCTGTGGAGTGCTCTAGCAGGGTTAATGTTCCTCTGCTTTGGGGTATGCCATCATCTTCTGGAGCAGCTAGGCAGGCAGCACTGGGGTAGGGCTGGCAGGCAGGAGGACTCACAGTCCAAGCACCCCTTGGTCCCGCGCAGGTCTTTAGAAGAAAGGAGTGAGCCACACTCTCTGTGGAAGCCTCAGTATGGTGGATGCACCAACAGAGGGGCAGCAGCTGCTCCTGAGAGCCCCAGCTCCGTCATCCTTTGGGGTACCCATGTTGACTTATGTGGGAACTGCCACAGCTGTGCTGGCTGCTGTAGGAGGGGTTGGAGGGAAGGAGAAGTGTCTGAATGGAGAGGAGCTGGCACTGTGGCCCCCTTTGACTTGAGGGCCCCCCCTGGCTTGTTTCACTCTCCTCTACCCTGAAGGCAGCCAGCTTTGAATGTCCAAGCTTTGGAATCACACAGATAGTTCCCCTAGAACCTACTATCCCCCTGTGGCCATCAAAGTCTGGGCAGAAGTTGAGAAATGTTTATGTGGAGGCCAGTGACAAGAAAACTGACGGGCTAAAGCTCCCTGGGGAGGACAAAGGCACACAATGGGTGTAGAAGCAGTATGGCACCCACTGCCTCAGCCTGAGTCTGTGGTGGGGGAAGCAACCCCGGGGGGACTGGCAGCCCAGTGCTCTGTTCTCAAGAAGCTCCCAGTTCACTGACGGCAGCAGCTTTTGGGCTCATGAGGGCAGAGAATCTCTCCATCAGTTCAGGAGCCTGCAGTCTGCCAGAGGTGGGAGGGGAGGAAAAACAAATACTCTCACCTACCCTTTCCATGGGGCTCTAAATTCCTCCGGGGTTGACTTCTGCTGAAATCTTGCTCCTCCTTGTTCTGCTCTGCAACTTCTCCCTCTGTAATCTCTGATAGGTCCTGGCACTTTTCCCTCAGACTTACACCTGGGCTATGTTTTTTTTCATCTAAAACTTTTCCTTCTTTCTGAGACAATCTGACAACTGATGTCTCTAGTCAGACATCTTCCCTCCCTTCTAGTGACCTGGAAGATTTTAAGACAAGATCATAGCAATTAACTAGTCTGTTAATGGCACAATCACCTGCCATCCTGCCACGGCAGACTGGTGTGGGAAAAGCACTCGGGACTTAGAGCCACAGAGGGTGTGGGCCAAGTCCTGGTGCTGCCACTGTCCTCTTACATGCCACGACATCATCAGAACCTTGGCTTCTCCTGTAAGATGTGTAATCACCCCTCCTCTGCCTCCTTCACACAGATTTCATAAGCAATGTGATGATATATCCAAAACTGCCATTTAAATGATAAACTGCTAAATCTGAGATTTTTCTCAGAGAAATAAAAATGTTCAGTATTGGTAAAAATGCATTTAGATGTTTCTTCTCTTGAACAAATATTTATTGGACACCTATTTTAGGTACAGTGCTAGGAATTGGAGCATCAATAACAAACAAATACACATAAGACCCCTGCCATCAGGGGATATTTAAACTCATGGAGGAGAGAAAAGTTATCACAAGAAATTGTACCTTTATTCTAATTTTAACAAATGTGAAACTTTGGCTCAGGGAGGTTAATGTAAGGGATTGTAATGGGTTGAATTGTGTTCCCACTCCCTAAATTCATTTATCGAAGTCCTAACCCCCAGGACTTCAGAATGTGAACTATCTTGGAAAATAGGGTCATTGTGGTGGGGTAATTAGTTAAGATGAGGCCATACTGGAGTAGGTGGGCCCCCAATCCAATAGGACTAGTATCCTTACAAAAAGGGGAAATTTGGAGATGGCATTCTCCGTGTTTACGAGTCTGTGTGAAGATGAAAACAGATGTGGGTGATGCAGTAGAGGCCAAGGAACACCAAAGATTGCCAGCAAACCACCAGAAGTTAGGAATGAGACTGGAACAGATTCTCTCTTGGTCCAGCAGGAAGCAACCCAATCAACACCTTAATCTCAGATTTATAGCCCCAAGAAATGTAATACAATAAATTTCTGTGTTTAAATCTGAGGGGGTGAGGGGGAAGTATCTTTAATTAGTGATATCAGCCATGGAACTGGGAAGAATGTTGAGGTTGATGGAGCTATGAGAGCCTCCAATCGTGGGATTTGGCTCAGACAAGTCTGGAATGTTAGCCCTGAGGAAGGGACCCTGGAACCAAGATCTAAAGAAGGAACAGGAGCCAACTGCATGACCAGGGCAGGGAAGCAAGCTCAAAGCCCTTGGAGTGAGAGGGAGCCTGGAGGGTCCGAGGGACTGAAAGAAGGTCCCTGACGCTGGTGGAGAGAAAGCAAAACAGGAACAAAGCTAGAGGCTAAAAAGATGGATGGGGAAGATATTGAGGTCCTATAAAGGATTTTCACTTTGTTCTTACAGGCATGAGCAAGCCAATTACAGGGTTTTAAGTAGGGAAGTGACATGATCAGATTTATGTTTTGAAGAGATTACTGTGACTACAGAACAGATTGAAGAGGGTACAAGCAGGTGTCAGGTAGAGTGGCTGCAACGGGCCAGACAGGACCTGATGGTGGATTACTCAGATGCAGCATTGCACATGAGAATTGAGGACTATTTAGGAAATAACCGCAGGACTTGAAGGCAACTTGAATTGAATGATACAAGTTATTATTGAAGTGTTTTATGTGGTACTTATTCTTGGACTCAGTTCAAATCATGTCACAGGATAAATGATGATGTTTCATTAAAACATTATGACAAACCAGGCGTGGTAGCTTATGCCTATAATCCCAGCACTTTGGGAGGCCAAGGCAGAAGGTTCACCTAAGGCCAGGAGTTTGAGGTTATAGTGAACTGTGATCACACCCACCATTGCACTCCAGCCTGGGCAACAGAACAAGACCCTGTCTCTTAAAAAAAAAAAAAAAAAGACAGATGACTTACGCTTGTCTTGGCATTGACATTGTGACCAGGTATTGAAGCTGTCATTGATGCTAGAGCCAGATATTGTTGACTCTATTACCTCTTGTCTGCCTTGATTTGATAGCTTTATACTTTGTTAATACCATGATATACTTTGTTAATAATGTGAACATTTTTATATGTCAGCAGGAAAAAATTAGCACATTTACCAGAAAGATGTACCCAAATGACAAAGCTAATGCCTATTTTAACTACTGAGCCTCTGATATCTATTCTAGTCTTATTTATAATAATTGGAGAATCCTTCCACTAACCAGATACCCCACATGCTATGTATTTTAAAAGGTCAAATCTGTGAGTTTGTTTCATTAGAGATATTCACTCAATTCCTATATTGATAGGATAATCTCTACTTTGAAGCAGAGTGGCAAATACATGGCCCACCTGCTACCTCTCTTTCCTCCATTTCCATGGCTAGGATTGCTCATTGATAAAGATATAACTTCCTACTGAGCCTGTTGAGAAGCCTTCTCAACACAGCATTCCAGGCAGCCAGTTGATCAGGGTTGGCATGAGAGTTGAGGCTCATTTGCCATCTCCATTTTAACACTATGTAAATCCCTTGTTCCCAAAAAATAACTCTAAGGGCATTTTTCCCCCCACCAGAGATATGTTTTGCCTGTTTTCATCAACAGCATCTACAATAGTTGCTATCAATGTCACAGGCAGCTGTGGACGCTTCCAGCGAGCTGACTTTCCCGCCTCAAACAACATCCTCTTATCCTCTACCTGAGAATTTTCTCCAGTATCACAGGTGCCTCCTCAGCCTTAATCAGGCACAACCCAGAAATGCAACTGGAGGAGCATTAACACCCTTGGAAAGCAATCCTTGTCCCCCAGGAGAGTCAGGAGAAATGCCTTGGCCTTTTAATATGTGTTTGGTGGTTTCTCAGATCCACAGGAGTACTGAGCCCTAGTTGCTCACAGTGATAATCTACTCCTTGGTGTGCTTCCCCTCCCTGACCCACTCTCCTCATTCTTCATTTTGTGCTTCCTAGGGTGACCCAGGTCTTCATCTCAGGGTCTGCTTTTGAGGGAACCCAGACTAAAATGGCATATGGGGTCATCTTTTGTTTTCGTGTTCTGTGAAACATTCACAGAAGGTTCTTCCTAATGATCCATGGATTGTGATGCAGGCTCTGATTCTCCATTCCACAACAGAACCATTAGAACCATCTTTCCTTCTCTCTGGGAAGTTGTATAGGAGAATCTGGGGGATAAGCAAAGTAAAACAGAAAGAAATCAATTGCACCAAGAATTCCCACCCTAAAGCAAACACTCTTAACCCCCATGTTTTGCAATTTTGGTTACTGAAAAATACATTGCAAGTGTAATGCTATGATGATTTTTGTACTTTATCTCCACCAGCATTATCAAGTGGTGCTATCAGGGAAGCCATAGTCTTAAATGAAGATTGATTTTAAGTCTTGGCTGGTTAAGTTCCTCAAAACAAGAAAACATCAGTTCTGCCTGTATTACAGACCTCAGCTCTTAAAAATAGAAGATGTATGAACAGATGTAGAGATATAAAATTGCTCTTTATAATTATGAATTATGCTAATAAGAAATTCCATCTAAAATGACATCAGGCCAAAGAGTCTCTTATATGCTTTCTCCCAACATCCCAATAAAGTGCCAAGAAAACAGAAAAAAATAACAACAGAGATTCACAGGTTTTAGCAGTGATAGATTTTTTTAATGAAGCGTGGAGACTATAACAAAGTAGTTAAGCATGTAAGAAAGGGATGATTAATCTTGAAGATTAGAAGAAAGAGCATGACACTGAAAAAGATCTACTGCAGAAAACAGAAGGAATTGAAAAAAAAAAAAGCTTAGAATCATCAGATTCTAGTAGATATAACATTTAAAAAAGAGAAGTGGGCAGAGCAGGCTAAAATGTCAAGACCATGCAAAATATGGCTTGATGAAGTAAACATACCAAACTAGTCAAGTCTGTGTGGCTGGGAGTTACCGCAGAAGATTAAAACATTATCAGCAAGAAGTAGAACTGATACAGCAAGAAATTAATGATGGAGAGATCATTGCGAGGAGTTCTCCAGTCATGAGGCAGCAGGTCTCAGGTTTATCTCCTACTCAATAGCAATCACATGCAGTCTCCCAGTGATTCTGTGTTTGATAGGGTGTTTCAAGTAGGAAGCCAAAGGCAGGCTGGGGATGTGGGAGTAGAAGCTCAGAGTTACCAGAGGAGGAGGGAAAAAGTGAGGTGTGACACAAGAGCTTTGACTGCAACCCCTCCTAGAGGAGCGGGAGACGAATGTCCCTCTTTTGATAAATCCTTATGATAGAGAGAAAAAGGACAGAAGTTAGGGAAACTGATAAAAGTCAAGATGAAGTCTACAAATAGAATATGCCTTGATCAGCACTTCTCAAAAGCACATGAGCAACCTGGGGCTCTTGTTAAGCTCCAGATCTGATTCAGTAGGTCTTGGGTCCAAGAGTCTGGGTTCCTAACAAGCTCCCATGTGAAGCTGATGCTGCAGGTCCTCAAACCACATCTTGAGCAGAAAGACTTCAGAGAACCCCTGAAGCAAATGCACTCAGCATATTCTAGGAAGAATTGACAAAGACAAATTCACACCTAGGCATATTCGAGCAGTTTAAAAAGCATTTTAAAAGATTAAAAAAATACCTATACAGTTATTCAGGGAGGAAATTGAAAGTTTACTTGCAAATAAAAATCGAGCAGATCCAGGCTTATGCTCTGCATCATTAAATCAATCTGAATCTTCAGACTCTCTCTATTCAGATTTCTTCTCATCTGAATGTGAGCATGCTTATCCCACCTAAAAGAAATTGGGTCTCCCCCAATTTTCCTATTGGCAAGTATTGATAGCCTTTCTCATTTTCTTTGCCAACTGGTTACAGTGTGCCATAAACCCAGAGCAGTTTTCTCTCTTCATTGCCCTTGGTCTTGTTCAGAACATAAATAAAAAGCCCTTTGTAGTTGTTAATATTTTTCTGCAAGACTCGCCTCACTCTGAGTTTTAGCCTCCCTAACACAATTCTTCCTCTTCCAGTGCGTTCCTTTATTCCTGTTCGAGGCTATTCATCTTGCCTGCTTTATTTTGAACCTATCCTTTATGTAGCTGAGTTTATCAGAAGACAACATGCACAGACTTATCCTTTTTAGATACTCATTTGGATTACTTGAAATGGTTGGATTGCTCTCTCCGTAAGGAACAAAGCCAGGGGAGAAATGGCCGTTTAAAAACAATTTTACAGTGTTTATAAGAAAAGCACTTTTATTTAAAAGATACAGAAGGGATCATTTTTGAAAGCATTGTAAAGAAAGTCTCAACTTCCCACATTAAAAAACAAAAACAAGATCCTCCAGGTCAAAGATGGCAGCCATGTGAAATTTTCTATGCAAATTGAAGGCCTGCTTGGCTGAAATGTGGTCATAGGATGTTTGAGTACTGGCAGCTGCGTATCTTCCATGCTCACTTAAGGGACAGGTCGTTTCTAGCCTAGGTCAGTTTCATTAGCAAAAAATTGCCCTTTTACCTACTTCAAATAGCTTAAGCAAATTATCCAAAGGAACTGCAGGGCTTAACCCATTTAATGAATTTTAACAGGAAATACATGAATCAGTCAAAAAGCAGGGAAAAGTGAATAACATTGAACTAGTTTTAATGGAAATTAGCTCATTACCCTGCCGGCTTACATTTACCAAAGGCTGAATTTTTGATGGAAAGCTTAGGTCTGTTTGCCAGGCTGTGGGAAAATGGGAGGATCTTTAAATTAAAGATTAACTTTATTAGTGCTATTTTTCTCCCTCAAATTAGCCCTAAATGGAGATTCTTAAAACCTTGGCGCTTTTTTTCCCCCCTTTGAGAAACTTTTTAAAAAACAATTTCCTCCACTGAAAGAGTTTCTCAGTCCCTGAAATATTTTCAGAAATGTAGTAGGAAGGTATTAATACATTCCCTTTATTCCCTACAATCCTCTATAAGAAAGGATAACTTAAGAGGTGGAAGGGTCTATGTGGGTGTTCAGGTGAGTTTCCTGTCCTCCAGGAGGGTGTCACAAGGACTGTAAAAAAAAAAAATTCTCTCAATTTCTTACTTTCTCTTCTTTTTCTCTCTCACACGTGTGTGATATGTGCACTTTTGTTCTCCCTTTTCACTTTTTCCTCTCTTTTTGTTAATGCTTTAAAATTTTTTTAATTATAGCAAAATATACATCACATTAAAGTTACCATCGTAACCATATTTCAGTGTACAGCTCAGCAGTGTTAAGTATATTCAAATTGTTGTGTCTCCTTTTTAAGCAAAGCAGAACACATAGCTTTTAATAACCCAGGGCATGAAACTCTGCAGTGAAACAGGTCTTCGCTTCAAAGTGGTTCCTACTTCTTTTCTACTGCTGCTGCTTAAAGAAAAAGAGAAATAGAAAGTGTTTCCCCAGGATTGCTATCATTTTTAGTAACTGTAGAATCTCCTATAAAATACATGAAATTGTAACAATAATCTTCAAAACCACAGTCGTATGTTCTAGCAGGTATCTCAAGCGAAAAGAAACTATTTCACATTCTGCAAATGGGAGTTCCATATGTCATTCTGGAATATAGAAGCATGTTGAAAGATTTCATTCTGTTTGGGAAAATTCCTGGAAATTTTGAAAAGCTATCTTGGTGTTATTCCAAATTGAAGATATTATAATGGGTTAAAGTTGCTCTTCGTTGCATTTTGATCCCTTACTTGAATTGGGGTAGTTTTTAAGGAAGTTCACCATCTTGTTGCCCTGTGAAAATAAATAACAATAAAACTTACCATACAAATGCATGCCAGAAAAGGGCTCTCCCGTCAGAGCTACTATAAACATATTGGTGTTCTTTCATTTTGGATATCATGTGTCAGGAGAAGTAGATTCTGAAAAGAGTCACTCTGTGAACCATTCTGCTTGGGAAAAGACCACGTGCTGACCAGTCATCATGTAATGTGAAAATGGTCCTTTTTCGTGCTAACATGGGCCACAGGGTTCTGTATTCCGTGAGGTGAGACCTCAGTCCAGGCTACTGATGAACAGGCAGCCAGCACAATCCAATGATCTGTACAGCAAATGGGATGTCATGAGGTTTCTCTCAAGCAAGATTCCTGACAACAAAAAAAAGATTAAATATTTTCTTTTTTTATTTTTCTACCGAAGTGAATAGATATTACCTGCAGTAGATGTTTCTATTGTGTATATAAATTGTTCCCTGTGCAGGATGACCAGATTTAGCAAACGAAAATACAGAATTTCTAGTTAAACTGAATTTTGGATAAACAGTGGATAATTTTTAATATAAGTATATCCCATGCATTTTTGGTCTTATGCCATATATGAGACATACTTAACTATTAATAAAAATCATTCATTGTTCATCTGAAATTCAGACTTAGCTGGGCATATATTTTATCTGGCAACCATATTCCTATAGTTCATTAAAAATTATATTTAGTAGACATGTAGAATTTAAATTTCAACAATGAGGTCAGTGTTGGTTTCTTTCCTCTGCCATTTTCAAATACCAGAATTTTCTGTCTGAACTATCTGCCCATCTCATTGTGCTTTTAGGAGCAAAGTTACAAATGTATTCTAGTTTCGTGTCTGGTTCCAAACTTTTGTGCTTTATATTTAAATGCATCTATTTAAAAAAATAAATTTAAAATATGTCTCCAACTTTCTTTATTAGCTGAATTCTCTAAATTTTTCCACTTATTCTTTCATTTTTTTTTATGTTTCTTCACAGGTTTCATTTCCATTATAACTATACCTTGAAGTCTTTTGTTTTTATTGTCTTAAGACTCAAGATTAAATAAATATGTGTGCATTTGTACACACACACACACGGAGATAAAAGTCAATAAGTGATCAGTGTTGAAAACATGAGTCATTATAAAGAAATTGTAATCCCACCAGAGAATTCTAATACACAACTTTCTTTAGAAGTAAGGGAAATAAAAGCCAGAAACCAAAGATAAAGAAACTATTACTATAATTTTAAAGAAAAAACTTTTTCTATAAACTTGGATTTGTAAAGAGGACTACATTAGCTCAGAAAGACTTAAGAAAAAGTTGTCCATATCTCTGTTCTTATTCCCTGTGAAGATGGGTGGTGAGAAGCCCAAAAAGCAGTAGTCTCAGCAAAACGCTAAGGACAGAAAAAAGCTAGAACACCAAATGAGATGTAATGGTTTTGGGGGGACCAGGAGAATGTTGCCCCTATTGTCCATGAGGTAAGCAGCTGGAGCGAAACTTACCAAGCAGTCTTTGAGCAATTGTGCCCAATAGAAACTATTCCATACATGCCAAGTGTGGAGACTCACCAACACAATGCACATAGATGAAAAACTTCCTAGATCTCATAAATCTTACTTGCTTTTGTGATGTATCTCCTACCAGAATAATTTCAGAAATAAGTGCAACATAATAACTAGCATGTCTCCTAAAGGATTTAGAAGTTTCTATTTGGTGTTTATGGTTAATCTTAATTGGAATAGATTAGATTTCCTAGAGAGGCCATCCCCACAAAACATCATAGTACATTTATAATATATAATAGTTTGACCCACAGTTCCAATGAAGTTGAGCAGAAAATTGGAGTTTAATCATGTAGAAAACTTGACCTTCTGTTTTAATCAGGACCAAATTGAGTATATCCAAAATAAATGTTTTCTAGTCATCTTAATTTAAATGTTTATAAACATTAACCATGCTATAGCATGGCTAATAATTTGACAAAGAAACACAAAGGATCACGTAAGTTATTTATTTTTAAGGAAATCTATTTTGATACTATTTCTTACTACCTTAAATTACTTACTCTACAGCAAGCAGCTTCCTTTTGACAATGACTCAGAAAGGGCAACCATTGCTTTGGGGATTGAAGCCTCTGCAACAAAATTCAGCATTAGAAATATTCCAGAAAATGCCATAATGGGAGTATTAAGGAAGTCTTGGGTTGCACCAGTGGTCTGAGGTCAGACTGAATGAAACAGCCTTAAAAGAATGAGGATCCAAAGTGCCTATGACAAAAGACAGTCAAAGTAAACACCCTCTCTCCTTATCTGTTCTTGACCAAGCTCCTGCTATTAACAAGCCCATTTTAGTCCTGGCACCATAACTACTGAGAGATCAGATGATTATATATTTTCCATAGGAGGGAAAATCATATTTTAAGATAATGTCCCATATGGAGATGAGAGCTCTGTAATAGAGGAGCCCTCTTCAATATCTCTGTATCAAAGTTTAAGAAACCCCCAGCACCTATCAAATGTGAAACAGCAAATACTCAAAATCTGTTTTGGCACTGCAGGAAGAAGGTGACAACACAAAGAAAATAGAGAAAATAATTGAATGTTTTGAAATTGTGAAAATATGTAAATGACATCTTTTCTCAAAAGAACTGTTGCTAGTAATTCCATAAAACAGCAGATAAATTTTATCCTTCCCTAAAAATAATGGTTAATTGGCCAATACGTTAAAATTTTTTTCACTTTATGACTCATGGTTAAATTGTTTTCATTGTCATTTTATAGAATGAGTCAAGGAGATAAATGTATGCATTTATCTATAATTTTTACTCTCAACTCTTTCAAAAAAGGATATGATTAAATTCTTATAATTAAATTATAATCCAATCACACATTGAACAGAATTTTTTTCATTAACTGGAAAGAGAGATAAGAATGAACAGAGTACGTGAGAGAAAGAGAGTTAATTCTACCAAGCATCTTGGGTAAGATGGTTATTACACTTGAGCATTAACTTTATTTCTGAGTTCCAAAGAAAGCTGAAAAACATGATGAATCATATAGTTTTCCTCTTTGCATAAAATTAATCATCAGTGCTTCACAACAGTGCATTGAGGTGCAATTAGTACTTTTGCCATGCCTGTGTTGAATTGCTTAAAGTGTGTATGTGATTCTATGTCCAGATTTATATAGATGTTTCCTATAAATGGAAACAGGAATAGCTGTTAGCTATTCCCATTTTGGACAAGTCTCAATTTTAAAGATGATGAACACAGTATGTGGCATGTTTTCAATATTCATTTCTATTGGGCATTTTATCAGACACCATCTAATATTAATTTGACTGAAAATTGTTGAAAGAGGAAAGATAATGAAAAGACAATAATTTTGTATTATACACTAGATTAAGTTTTGTATTGTTGGGACAAATATATATCAGTCTACTCTCCGTCCACTACTTTAAGCTTTTATTGCCTTTTAAAAAACTAATTCCATATGATAAAATAATAATAAAAGAAAAAGAATTAACCTATTCTTTACTTTTAATTACCTTAACAGTCATTTGGATCACAACAGGGTTAGTCTAATCATCAGACCAGTTGTGATAATGGAAAGAGCTCAATACGTTGGACAAAAAGGAGTTGGTGGTACATGATTCATTTAATTAACAAAAATTTTGAGCTGCTTCTTCATACAAAACATTGTGCTAGCACTGGGGTACAAGGATAATGAAATGGAAGTCTGCTCCATAGAAGATCTCAGTGGGGAAACAGTCACATAAAAATGTATAGTAGATATATAAAAAAATGCTCATCATCTCTAATCATCAGAGAAATGCAAATCAAAAC
>VBSM01003176.1:37512759-37562983 GCA_008086735.1 Cheirogaleus medius | reverse complement strand
GTAACCCAAACAATATTTGTACCCCCATTACAAGATGGAATAAAAAAAAAAATGTATAGTAGAATCTGGTTCATAATGTAGGGATACACATTATTTTTTAATTTAGGGATAATGAAGGCTTTTTGGTTGATTTTTAGCCACATAAAGCAGGCAAATAAAGCAGAGTCATTTCTTATACTAAGCAAAGATATTTACCTTTAAAAATCTAGATTTCTATTTATATCCTCTCTTCCTCTCTCCTACTAAGGCTATTCAATGGAAATCCCTATGGACGACTCTGTCTTGGGTCTTGTAAAGTGGCTGACTATTTGACATACATTCACTCACTTTCTCTGTGCCTCAGAATCCTCAGGTGCCAAATAAGGAAATGTTTTTAGAATCCTTAATATAATTCCAGTGAAATTATTTGAGCTCCTTGAAGAAAACAATACAGCCAGACAGAATTTTGTTTTTGTTGTTGTTATTGTTTGCTGTTAACTAATTTAAAGTCAATTACAAGTACCTTAATGTCATGCTGCCCATAGGTGGTAATGGAGTATGTTTTCAAAATTCAAATATTGTTTTTTTTTATTACAGGTTTCTTTTCTCCATGGAAAACTCCAAAGCCTGTAAGTTGGAATTATTATGCTTCTTTATTTTGGATAACTGTTGCAGTCCCATTAAATAAGAGTTGAACTGGGTGACCTCAAAATCTCTTTCACTTCTAATATTCTGTGATGTCAAAAAAACAAATCCTCTGTGTCCCTTTGGCATGTGTTTGTCCCACAAGTACAAGAATAACTCGTCTTACTGTCCAATAAAGACCATTCTGACCTTTTTTTAAAATGCACTTACAAAATGAACATTAACACTATTAAATCTGGTGTAATGAAAATACTTTAGAAATCTTTTGATTTTCCCCTGTCAGAAATACTATATAGTCTTTGTCACATGGCATTCTTAGAAAGAACACAAACTATAGACCCAGAAGTCTTGACCTGCAAATTAAATTTTTCCACAAGATATTTAACTCTGTATATATTTATATTTACATTTTAATGTCTACAGAGCTATATGTGTGTGTTATACGTGTGTGTATATATGTTAGGTCTGTATATATGTATATAAATTATATATGTGTATACACATATACATATGTTTAAGCTCTGTATACTGTATATATATTCTGCCAAACCTGATAATCACTTAAAGCGGTGCTTCTGAATGTTCTTCAGTTGCTGGAGATCACTGCCATCATTGAACCTCTCTGGGCCTTTCCCTTATGAAACATGCTAAAATTTTTATGTTGCTGTAAGAGGATGGTGGGTTTTAATAATCTCTCTGTAAAGCTAGGTTAGCCAAGTTGACTTAGCAGTTAGAGATGGTATTTATTTGCCATTAAGTTGAAACTACTAATGGCCCAAGTCCCAAGAGCTGGGACTGGTTTTCTGGGATCCCATTTTATGGTGTGTTACAGTACTCTACCCTAACTGGAATGTCTAAAACTCATGACTGGAAGGGTGCTACGGAAAAGCGAAACGCTCTCCCTGAGCGTGTCCTCATTTAGGACGTGGCTTATCTAATCCACAGAGAACATCAGATGGGAAAACCAGTCCTATGTGGGCTTAGCAAATCACTTACTGATGCATGTGATTGTGAAAAGAGGTATTTTTAAATAATTAGAGTGAAATTTAGTTTACCTTGACCAATGTCAAATAGTTCCTTCCTTTTACTACCAAACTTAACTCTGTGCTCTGTGGTTACCCACATCTTTATCTAATTTAGCAGGGAAACTTGCAAACTCATCATGGTGCTACAATTATGCAATCTAGTGATTTCCTTATATGTACCACATTTACGCAAATTATGTCATTTGGTGTAATTACAGCATTTGCTGTCATTATAATAATTACATTCATAGTCAATAATTCCAAAAAAGGTTTTATAAAACTCAGCAAACAATTAATCCTGAACCTGTGTATCTCTACAAAAGCTAAGGCTTGGACCTTAGCTGAGGTCCTAGGCTGAGCAAAGATAGAGGGCTGTAGATTTAATGTCCTGCATGTATCTACCAGAAACTCGTTAGAATGAGGACTATAATGAGAGGAAGTATGGTATAATTGTTTAGGGGACAGGCTCTGAAGGCATACTGCCTGGGTTCAAGTTTTGCTGCTTCTCATTACTAGCTATATGACTTTGAACTAGCTGCTTAAGCTCTCAGTGTCCCAAGCTCTACATCTGTCAAATGGAGATAATAGTAATACCCTTCTCATATGGTTATTGTGAAAATTCTATGAGTTAATCCATGCAAGGTGCTCAAAACCATGCTTCTACATGTTGAGCTCAAAAATATAAGCTACTAACATCATAGGAAGCAGACTCCCATGCATGAACCCTTAATAAATAAATAATCTTAACAGTCATTTGGATCAACTCTGTGAAATGAGCATGGTTGACTGAACTCAACACAAATATATAATGATATACCCACAGTATATGGATTTATACACTCTCTCCTCTAAGCAGGATTGATGACATCATTAGTCAGAGTAAGAAAATACTATACTGGCTGAGATCTAGCCTCCTCTTCATCTTGTGTCACTCCCTGACACTCTTCTGACCTACTGATCTGCATCCTAAGCTAATCCATGTCAACATAGTCACTTCCTGTTTAACAAGTAATACACTAATTATAGTGAGTTCTCATTCTCTCCATCTGGAAGGGATCAAGTTCATTCTTCAAGTACAGAATCGAGCCAAATACCTTTATTTCCCAGCCCTGCTCAAAATAGGGAGGGAGTGGGTTTAAACTACCCCAATTTCTATAGAAAGAAAACAAGTTTTAGACATAGTATTTCATGGAGGAAAAAAACAACCTGCCTTTTTCACAACCCCTCTGCTCTCTATATGTACCCTAGAATCAAAAGCTGGAATTAAAAATAATTAGCCACAACCATGAATGGAATTTTCTGTTCTATTTCATACCTACATATGAACTGTATGTCCAGTTTGTCCACTGCTATTTCAGTGACTGCTCTTCCATACAGTCAGACATCCATTCATTCACCAAGGCTGGCAGAGATACAGTCTTCTCTCAAATAGAGAAAACAATTTTATTTCCATTTTTCCTTACTCTACTAAAATGTTTATAAATATCAGCCCAGGTTACAGACACCACTGACACCAGACAGGAGATGCCCAATAAGAAGCCTTGTTGAGAGATAGGCACCTTGTAGGTAACACAAACTCTAGATGGGTCAAGGCCAGGAAGATGCTAGGTAGAGCAAGTGAGACCCATGGACCTGGGCACGGGGACAAGATCAGGAATCCAGGAGGTTCACGAAGGTAGAGAGGAACACAGAGTGTCCCAGGTAGAAAACAAAAGTCCAGAAACCAAGTTGTGTAAGGAAGTAGAGAGGAGTCAACAGAATCCACCCTTCAGAAGGTACAGTCAGGTCAGCACACCAGCCCCAGAGAAGGGGGTGACCTCTAGTCCAAGGGCCGGTGGTTTGCTCCATGGTCTTTGGAATTAGAGCCACCAGGTTCAGAGGGAGCAGGGCAAGAAGGGGTAGGGGTGGAATGGTAAATCTACTTTTTCATGGGCACAGTGATTTTCTGCTCCACAGTCTTTTAAGAAACCCTGACATAGTGACTCAAGGGTTGATGAATGTCACAGCAAGAAGTTGTGAATGCTTTACAAAGCATGAACCAGACTCGACTAATTCCCCAATCTCTGTGCTACAGAAATTGTAGAATTTGTCAATCTGCCATAGAAACTTTCCCAAACAGTGCCCAAAGCATTATTTGTTCTGTAGTTCTAAGATTGTTTTTTTAGAAATACCAATATTTTACCTGAAGCATGTTTGCTCCAATGACTGTACATGAACAATACAGATCCCGGCAAGAACAAGACACGTGTGGCTATCAGGCAACACTCAGTAGAATAGGGGAGAAAGAAATAGACATTGGCTGGAGCCGCATGATGACCACTGGGATACTACAGCTCCTCTAACCATATTTCTAATTTATTTACTTTTTTTCATTTACTATCTTATGTTTGGGAACAGAAGAAAGAAAGTCACAGCCAGCATGAATCCACAAGGTGCCTAAAGTCAATTAAAGTGAAAAATTTTAAAGGATATTCCTTTAGCCACAAATGTGGTCTTCCACATCATAGCAAAGTCTCCCAGAATGGATGACCAAAGAAACCCAGAATAACTTTCTATATGAATTTCACTATCAAATGAATTATGAATTGCATATTTAAAGATTTTTACTAAATGGGAGCACAAGGTGCACTGAGCAGAAAATTTGCTAAAACTCTATTCACCTTTACCAACTATTCCCCTCAATGTGTTATTATGTAAACAGGCACTCCTGTTAGAGTTAAAGGTTGCTTCTGACCCAGGATCTGCCACTGGCAGCTGCTGCTGCCACTTACCCTCTCTGTGCTTCTAGAGATTATGTTGAATAGGAGGGAAATGAACTAGACTAGAGGTTTTCCATCCTTGTTAGCTATAGAAACTTAGTTCACATGAAATCTTGGGCAGTAGCTCATATAGAAAAAAATTAAAATGAAGCCAATCTTATTGAAAGTTGAAGGGTCAGCAACCCATTTCTTTCCTAGTTTGCTGGCTCAACTCAAACCCCTGCCATAGTCCCAGGTGAGCCACAGGGATCTCTGGTGTGACCCGGTGCATGTGCAGTTTGAAAAACACTAGAACACATGGTACCTCATATCCCTTCCAGCTTTAAAATATTGATGATTGACAGGTAAGAGCTAGAATCAGAGCCCTGGCCAAAATATAGCCAGTGTGAAAACAAAAGCAGGACAGTGCAGTAGGGGACAGAAAGATATGATTCTGCCAAGTTCAAAGTATTGTATATCAAAACTGCTTTTTCAAGTGACCATTTTTATTCATGACTTCATTGATTTACTAAATGAACATTTTCTGAGCACTATGTGTTGGTGATACAGCAAGGATAAAGACACAGCCCCTGTCCCCAACATGACCTATTTGAGACCCAGAAGGGCAGACATATAAGCATGGGTGGGTGTGATGAGTGGTGTGAGAGGAAGTAGAGGTGCTGTCAGAGTACCCAGGAGGGGCCAGGTGGACAGCAGCAGCTTCTAGGAAAGGAGATGTCACATCTGATCTAGTAGCCAGGTAAAGTGAGGAGGAGAGTGAAAGAGTGGGAAATAGGTAAACTTTGCATGTAGAAGGAGAAATAAAGAAAGTGTGCAAAGAGAGGCAGAGGCAGAATAGAACCTGGTGGATCCTAGGGAACAAGAGGTGAGACCATCCACTAACATGAGAAAGGTGAGCAGAACTAGGTCAAGAGAAGCCCATCACACCCACTAGGGAGTTTGGCCTTTATCCTGAGCATAAGCAGAAAAGCAGAAGTTGAGTTTGAAAAAGGAATCAGTTAATTGTTGGATGAAGGTGAAGTTGGTGGTGCCAATAGGTGATCTCAGTGAACCTGGCTTCCTCCTTATACAGGATGATATTAATCTCTGCTTTATCTATCTCACAGTGCTATGGTGAGGATCAAAGAATATTAGGTATGTGAAAGAGCATGATAAACTAGGATGTACTCTATAGATCAGGCATCCTCAAACTATGGCCCACGGGCCACATGCTGCCCGCCGAGGACATTTATCCGGCCCCCGGGTTTTTTTGCCACCGCTGCCTGTCCTGCTTAGCAGCCGACTCATCCCGTGCCCACAGTGCACATGTGTGGAATGTGCGCCGCACTCTCCAAAGGCCCTCCAACAGTCTGAGGGACAGTGAACTGGCCCCCTGTTTAAAAAGTTTGAGGACCCCTGCTATAGATCTTTGATAAATTGTGATAGTAGCATTTTGGGGCAGAAATCACCAGATCATCAGTAAATGAGGCTTCCTAGAAGATTTTGAACAATTCCTGAACCCTAGATGGTTGTATAATTACTTATAAACTGAAAGGAAAGTGATTGAAGTATAGGATGCTGTTAGGATATGCATAGGTAGCAAATGGATACGTGCAGAAACTTTATCTTCTGCTTTAGTATTGTAGTAGTGATGTACTGGGACCATCTTAGAAAAGGAACACTATACATTTCTAAGCGCTTACACATGTTATCTTTATTTTACAGGGAAAAAAAACAGAGGAATTATGTGATTTGCTAAAATTTACCTGCTAATAGATGACAAGGTTACATAAGTGTGCATTCAAAAATCAGGCACCATTTGTATTTATAACAGTCTGTGATGCTTTGTTGTTATAGAAATAGATTGTTTTCTTTCAAGGCAATTACACCAAAGTTTTAAATGTTTCCTAGAAGAAAAGTCCACAAGGCAAGAATGTCTAACTTAAAGGTGACAAGAGAAATAGCAGGGAAGGATTCACTGTCAGTCTTTTTCTCTGTTCTCTTTCACTTTTTAGATAACAGACCGATGGGAGAATCAAGGCAGTCCTCAAACGAGTTTATCTGCTCCGGCCATACCGCAGAACCTGCCCTTCCCACCCGCACTTCACAGGAGTTCCTTTCCTGACTCAACAGAGGCCTTTGACCCACGGAAGCCTGACCCATATGAGCTCTACGAGAAATCTAGAGCCATTTATGAAAGTAGGCGTAAGTGAAAGCCACATACAACAAGGGTACATTAATAATAGCTGAGGCCCTGACAGGAGATGTATTGAGGCTGAATGATCTGGAATGATTTTATATTCTGAGTTTCAAAAGTATCTCAAAAGTAGAGCCAGCTGGTCTAAAATTATCTTTAAAAGCCTGTTGATTCTAAAAGTAAGCTTATTATATGTTTCAGTTTTAAATTTTATCTCCTACCTTTTTTCCCCTAAGAACCTGGGGAAAATCAGGAATATATTTGGGGGTGGGGGGTGGGGATGGGTTGCTAGTTTTGTTTCAGTCACCAAATAAGGAAAAGAAATGTTTAAAATGTATCTGTTTAATCTGATCTTGAGTCTAAAGCTTAGATTTTTTTCTTAGAGCCTTGAATGCAGCCATTGAAGTTAGAGCTTTGAGTAAAATGTCAGCCAAGTCTTTCCAACTCACAGTCATGAAATCAGTTGACTTTGAAAGCAGTACAGAGCCAGGTGCCAATCATCCCCGCCGGAGTCTTCTGCTTCTCATTTCATGCAATCAGGCACCTTTGAATGTTCTGTCTTAAAATATTGTGTATGGACTTGTCACCCTATCTGAAGGTCTTTTCAAATTATTTCATGGCCCTTTATAAACATTAGAAAACAAGGCTTTTTGGCCAGGCACAGTGGCTTATGCCTATAATCCCAATACTCTGGGAGGCCAAGGCAGGAGGATCTCTTGTGGCCAAGAGTTTAAGACTAGCCTGAGCAACATAGCAAGATCCCATCTCTAAAAAAAATAAAATAGAATAAATAAAAATAAAATGATTTTTTTTAAATTAGCCAGGAGTGATTGCATGTACCTATAGTCCCAGCTACTCAGGAGACTGAAATGGGAGGATTATTTGAGCCCAGGAGAGTTCAAGCTGCAGTGAGCTATGATCACGCCATCCATTGCACTCTAGCCTGAGTAACAGAGGGAGACACTATCTCTATTTAAAGAAAGAAAAAGAAGAAAAGAAAACAAGTCTTTTAATATTGCACATACATTCATCATGCTTCTTTCTGCCATCTTACACATCCTCTCCACCACATGTTAGAGGACAGGAATCTAAATGGCATGAGTATATATAACACACAGTATAGTAAGAACCTGAGTAAACTATCAGGTAACTCAGCGGAGTGAGAAGGGTTTTGTCCCTGGTGCTCCCATTTATGGTGTGCTGACTTCCTTTGCTTCAGTGTTCCACCGATGTCTTTTTTCCAACTATATCATCGGAAGCATGAATAGCAAGTTTTAAATTGTGTGTGATCTCAGAGGATCTCAAATCTGCTTACTCTTTTGATGAGCTCAGGGGCTGAGTATTATGCACCCAGCTGGTAAAGGGAAAAGCAGACATAATACCTTTCCCCCATCCTCTACAACTCTTTGTAGAAGTAATTTTGGTTGATAGAATAGTTAGGACAGCTGGCCGTCGAGAAATCATTTTCATCAAAATGAAACAGCCCACACATATACACTTTTTTTTTAAGAGTTGGCTTCATCAGAGCTACCATATTTTATTCTTTTCCTAGATGAACAACTGAAATATCTTTAGAGGATTGTATCATCAGAATGTCTTTGCTGTAGTGGAGTAAGAACAAAGGAGGCATTTTTAGCTGTATAACATAGGGTATGAATTCACGGTATTAATGCTCAATAAACTGAAAAAAAATTGAAGAGATTTCAGCACAGTTCTTAATACCTTTTCTACTTCAATAACCAAGTATTTATTGAATACTCACTTTATTCTCAGCACTGTGGGAAGATACCAAAGATGAGTAATATATCTGCTCTCACACATTTAACTGGAGAAATAAGAAGACTGAGTGTAAACAAGTAGAGACACCGTGTGGTTCTAACGTGGAAGGTGGAAACACATTGCAGGATTAAAATATCATCCTTGGCTTGTTTGATATTATGGTTATATTTAAGGAGCATTAAGAGATGCTTCCTCCTGGATTTTTGTCTCTTCAATAGTCATTTGCTTCCATCCTTTTGCAGTTTCTTGGCTGATGCAAAGCTTTATTATTCAAGACAAAGGCAATGTTGGTGTTTATTCCCAATCTTCTCTTTGTGGTTCTTCTCTAATACAGTTGCGCTCTCAGTTTCTGAACAGGAATTATACGTGACCCTCTCTCAATTCTAAAAGAATTCTGCTTTCTTGATCCAGCCCTTGCAATACCGTTTCTGTCCATTGCTTTTCGTCTCCTCACCTGTAACAAGCCAAGCGAACCAATCCACCTTAACCTCCCATAACTTTCTTTTTCAGTCCTCCTCTGGGAGCTCTTTATCCCCCTTTGCTTCTGCAGCTGCAGAACAGCAAACACGCTGTCACTCCCTACCCCCTCCGTGCCCTTGCTGCTGCCAACCAAGTAGTACCCCCTTCTTATTTCTCTCTGATGTTTTTAAGGTCTCAGTAATGTTTTCAGGGCCAAAACTCCCAGGAAGCCAAAAAGGGCCAAGCTTATTTCCTTTCCTATCCTTCTCTTTTCTATCGTGTTATTTCATAACGCTAAATGGAGTGTGAATGAAAGACAGAAATCACGTCGAGGTAAGAAAAGCTCTACCCCTGAAGATTAAGGACACCAAAAGAGCACGATGCCATTTTCTCTATTCCATCTAGCTGATCAGTTCATTATGCTTGTCGTCATGCGGGTATCTTTAAAAAACAAGACAGCTTTTTGCCCTCTGTACATTTCTGTTTCCAAGCAGGAAAAGTTTCATTCTTTCATTTACATTTTTAGAGTAATACTAAAAAAAAAAAATTTTTTTTTTAACTAATGGGTAAAAAACTCAGTCTATTCCTCATCCTCTTCAGTTGTTAGGCAATGATCATAAAATGTATGCACCCAAACAAAAGATCCATATTCAGAATTTTTTTTATTGTGAAACACTCCTATTCTTATTCCTTTGAATCACATGCATGACATTTAGGTTTGGCTCTATTTATTCTTGTGTCTCTAAACTTTTTCCTGGGAGGAAAAAAAAATCAGTGAGACCAGGGAAAACGTGGGAGGGAATCCTAACCAAAGCTATTTAAACTAAGTCCTTTGACATTTTCCCTAGCCCATCGTGATCTCATGGTATCCTTCCTCGCAGCTATGTCTAAAGCCAAAGAGATTTTTGCATTCACATTCAAAAGTGGGTTGCAGTCACAAAATAAAAAGATGCCCCCGTCCCCCGCTCCCACAAGCCTGGACTGCATAGAATGTCCATTCTATCAAAGTTGTCAAGAAATATTTGGTTTCAAGTCACCAGTCCCCTGCAAATGATAGAAATTTATCAAATGATGTAAATGCTGCTGTGCCTCATTTGACTCATAATTAGATTATGCTGACATTTTAATGTGCACGCACAGGACATCTTAATAAAGGTGTATTCCTGGGGGGAAATGCTGTGATTGTAAACAAATGAAGACAACCATGAGATACTAGAGCCACATGAAACAGAACATGACAGGTACATGCTTATGGGAGGAAAGCTAGAAACAGCCTATCTTAGTGAGATCTCAAGATGAGGTAGGACTGAAGAAAGACAGAGAAGATTCTTCCACCCAGCAGGCTGATAATGCCTCTGATTTCAGAGCATTAGACACAGTGCCCAGAGGTGGCAACGGCAGGCTCCACATCAATCAACAAGAATATATGAAACTCTCACTATGTGTCTAGGACCCTGCTAGGCCCTCCCCAAGAGAAGAGTCATGAGAAATAATCTCTGCTCATTAGAAGCTTGCAGGGAAGTTGAGGACACAAACAAACAACACATAGGAAAACAATTCCTGAATAAGGCTACATTACACAGTGCAGGAAATAATATCGGTATTTGAACATGTGGAATTGTGCAATAAAAGTAATTAAACAATACTGATAGTTTCTCAACTTTCATGTGTAAAATTGATGTTCAGTCAGGAGAAGGTATTAGATATCTTTGAATTATCAAAATCTCACTAGTCCATATAGGAGAACTCTGCAAAAAAGAAAAAATTGTCCCACTAACTTAATTTCGCATAAGCTTAAGCTTACATATATAAAAGTAGAACCATGATCCTCACCCAAAAAAAAAAATTCCCCCAAATAGTTTTGACCAATGGGATTTCTGGATCTTTATGCCAATTATTTCAACCTTGACCCTATGTCATTACTACCAATTACCAGAAAAGAGAAAAAAATCTCTCCACTCCCATCTCTACCAAAGATTTTTGTCACTATTATGTTTGTGTCAGTCTCTGTTGATATTTGACTTCTTCCTGTCCCCATTGCTTGCAATTTCAAAAATTGAAAGCAAGGGAAATATCCACCTTTGTATACTGGGACAAGCCCTACAATTTTTGACTTCTCACTTCTCTGTCCTTTTGCCATGAATCTCATGAAGGAAAGACTTTAATTTTTTTGCAGTGACAAGAGAAACTGCTTGAATTTTGTGTTTGTATTCTAACATTCCTAATGCTGGACTATGTATATCATTTCTAACCTTGGAAAAGAAGTATTTCTAAAGGTCTTTACTATTTTCTCCCCCTCATCTCGTCCTGCCATTTTTTCTCTGTGTATGATTGCACACTTGCTTCAACCATGTATTTCTGATATGATAGGAAACTTTTTTAAATGGCCTAGTTCCCTGTGAAACTAGGGTGACTACATATGGGAGTTTTCTTGGAACAGTCCTGGTCTGTGTTGTCCTGGCATAATTATTAATAGCTCACTTTTTACCCTACAGACACTGTCCTCATTTGAATGACAAATTATGAGGTTTCCCTTTATTGCATAATCTATTCAAGGAATAGATATCATTACCGTCCAAGAAAAGCATATATCTAAATATACAGACCATGAATAAAAATTTTAACACCACTTAGATAAATAATTTTTTCAAGTTAAATTATTTGGCTAATAGAATTTTTGCCTATACATGTTTCATTCTAATTGAGATATAGGCTAAATTGGTGGCTCGTCTTGGTGGCCAAACTCCCAATAAACTCCCCCGATACCCAGAAAATTGTACATATGTATGAATCAAGTGCATGGTAAACTATATAGGTCATAAAGCTTCACGCATTGAAGTACTATGCCATGCAGTCCTCATTCTTATCACAGAGAATAAGTCAAGTTCAACATCACAATAATCACAGAACTGAAAAGGAGTTAACCTCACATGTCTCCTGCCCCTAGGAAAGCTTATTCCTAGGTAACTGCAGGTAGATCCCTATCACAACTCCTCTTTTTATTACCAGGCAAGGTAATATAAAGTGCTTCCCAGAGAAAATGAGTGTGGCTCACTTTAGAATCTTAAGAATCTTAAGAAAATAAGATTCTAATGAACACTTATTGATTTAGGAAGGAGGGCCCAGTCTTGTTGCTTCACTTTTCTTTAAGCCAGGCTTATTCTAAAAGTTTGTCTTGTCATCCTCAGCTCATGAGGGCATTTCTTGGGCATGCTCCACATTGCAGCCTTGGAAGCAGGAGCAAATGAGCAGATGCAGCTAGGAAGAGACAGAAAAGAAAAATCCTTATTTCCTGGAACTCTTCCCTCAGGGTTCTGTTCCTTGGTTTGAACCCAAGTTGAATTATGACTGAAATCGTACAAACTTTTTCTCTTCACATTGAACTTTGGTTATTATAAATAAACAATTTATGAGGTACAACTTGTCCACACTCCTTTGCAGTAAGACATCACTCACATGTAGGATCATAAAAGTGTCAAGGATCCGTATGGTGTAATGTGCCTTCTGGTATAACCTCTTTAGAGTAGAAATTCCTCTGAAATTTCTTCAAAGAGAGCTCACACAATCATTTTTTCTTTCTAGAAATTAGAAGTTATTAACCCATAATAAGCAGTGAGTAGCACAGCAAAGGTAGCAATCGAAAGTAACCACAGTCCTGTTAAAGAGCATAATGGAGCAGCAAACTGTTTTTCAGTACTACATCTGAAACGAAATTATAATTTGTGGCACATCGAAAACAGTCTATTGTGTTTTTCACCTCTATGGCTTTTGTCCTGCTCTTTTGTTGTTCACCGTTCGTAGTTGAATTCTTTCATTGTTTGGTATTATAATGCACATATAATTTACGACTGATCACAAATGGATGGTGTTTCTAAGCTTTCAGGTTTTCTACTGTTCTTTCTTTGTTATTAGTGAGCAAGACTTGTAGTTTGCCCTGCCTCCCATCCTAACAGCAGAGCCATGTGAAAGAATGGGGTGGTATAATAATAATATTATCCACCACAGCATGCCACTGGAGACTCCAAATGAAAAGTGATGGTGGCAGCCACATTGCACATGGCAGTATCCATCCATGGTGCTCAGAACGAGAGCTTTGAAGGCTGTGAAAAATCTATCTGCTTGAGCCTTCCTGGCTTCAGTCTCCTTTCCTCATGTAATTAAACACTTGATACAGTCAAGCTGGAAATACCAAAAGGCTTAAGAAAGGTTTCAATAAATTCATGGATGTCGTAGCTAGAGGCAGCTATTACGTGATCATAAAAGGCCACCTTGCCTTCCCAGAGAACATCCTTACATCTGAACACTGTGCTAGGTCAAGCCCTGGTCTGATTTGCTCTAACATTGCTGGTGTCCAATGGCCTTAATTAAAATACTCCCCACATACGTTCTCTTGAACACAATCTTTCTTTAGTGAAATATTAAAATAAGATAATATGTAAATGTTAAGATGCTTTTGTCAATGACTTCTACATTAGAATCATAAAAAGATAAAAAATAATTTAATACCATTATCATTTTAAATGTCCTCCACTGTACTATGAAGGTTCTTCTGTACCTTTTCCCATGGGAAAGGCATTGTTGTTATCCTTAGTATGATTTATGTTATGGTTTGATCTGTGAAAAAAATCTGCTTTTCAGCTGGAGTTTCTAATATGTCACATTATGCATCACTTTTTAGTTATGATATACTGATAATGGAGATCAGTAAATCCAGTTAAATTGTGTTTGCCATTTTTAATATGTAGATTTTAGTTAATTTGGAAACCCAATTTTTAAAAATGGTATCTTCAGATACCTTTCGAAAAAACGGTGGTGATGTTTATATGCCTAGCAGATTCCTTTTGAAATAGGAAATTACCACGATGAGCTGAAGATAGATAGTAAAATAAAAGCTGTGGTAAAGCACATATTTTTCCCATGTATTTTAGAAATTAGATCCAATGCTATAACTTATAAATTTATTTCATTCAGTAGTTTAAAACTTAAAGATCCTGGAATTAGACAGATGTAAGTGGGGGGAAGTGAAAAGTAAACTCTAAAATATCAGTCTTTGATTGAAAGTTATTTTATATGTCAAAGCATTTTTTTGGTAGCACAAATAGACAGTGTAACCCAAGGTACTTTCATGAATAAATATGAGACCACCAACGCTGCAGTAAACTGAGTTTAATTGCTCAATGGCAAGTAGGTCTCAGTAAGTGTATATTAATAATAATGTAAAATGTCAGTTTTATACCTAATGGAAGTGTTTAGAAGGTAGCAACAGTCTTCCATCTCTGATGCCAGTCTACCTTTTTGAGGAAAGGATATTTTTCCATTCATAATCCTAAGCTGTCACACAAAATGTGGAGGCTCTTTAAAAAAATAACAATTCTGCTAGAAAACTAATTTGCCTTTACTGTGAAAACATAGCTTACCTGGCAGGAATGATCATTATGCCCTCAATGAGATGACTAGCTGTTTATTTGAAACAAGCAAAGCTCAATGAGAAAGCAATCAGAATTTGGTCTTATTTTAATTTTAAAATTTAGTGATTAAATACTCATTTTTTTCATAGTGCACAACTTCATATGGCACAACTATATTATAAAATTATGTCATTCTAAATGGGGAAGTTCTATTGTACTTTATTTTCACTCTCTGCTTTTTAAAACTAAGTCTTTTAAATTACTTCCTCTATAAATGCTTTTAATAAGGAATAATCACTTATATGACTGATGATTATATATCATAAATACATGATTATTTATAGACCATAATAATAATAATAATGGTCTGAAATTTCTTCCAAGCTAAAAATAGTCATGTTGAAGTTTAAAAGTGTGGGAGGAATGGTTCTTGCAAGAAAATTTTACAGCTCTTTTATCTACAATGTGAATTTATGCTTTAGAAAGGTGTAGTAACTTTTAATTAATCTCCATCTGGAATTCCTTACATGATTGAAAAGCAAAGCAATGTCATAAACTTAATGTTAAGTTAATCATAGAGGTAAAATATTCTGCGACTCTCTCAGATAGAAATATCTCAGCTTATCGTATCATGATCTTTATCTTCCTAAATTTTTCTTGACCAGAGGTTTGTATGCATTTGTCTTCTGCCCATCTCATATTAAACTCGGTTGTGTGGTTTAGGAACTTCTCTATTGACAGAACTGTGAAGGAATAGGAAGACTATCTGAAGATGTAAGGAAAAAAATTACAGCAGAGTCAGAAAAGAGTGTAGTGTATATGTATTTAGTATAATACTAAAGTGAAACGAAAAAGATCTTTATTACATAGTGCATTCTAATTCTTAAGTAAGATGAAAACAAAATGGACACTTAGATATAATATTATCAGTATTTTTTCTAAAAAGGATCTTGAAAAGTTTCCTGTGAAATAGTATACAATAATTTACACAAGTCGCTTAGCATTTTGGGCCTTAATCTTGCCATCTGTGAAATGAAGGGCTATGGTGGAAGCTCTTCAAGGTGCCTTGCAGCTCCATCACTCTGTTAATTCCTCTACAATGTTAAGACAATAAATTTGGAAAGCAGAGTGAAAATTAAGGGACAATTTAATTATGTCATTTTATACATGTTCAGCAGTTCCAGATAAAGACATGGTGAATGTCTGCATTTCTCAAACATGTCTATATGGGGCAGGGGTAGAAGCACATCAATTGGGCCCTAACCTACCCCTGACAAATTTTAATCCATGACAGCAACATGGCTCCATATATTTCCAGGACGTAGTATGTAACTTGGTTTCCAAGGTTCTAGAATTGTAAGTGTGGGATAATCTTACATTTTAAAGGTATTTAAACTCATGTTCATGAATGTTATGTTGCTACATGTAGCACAGATTACATCATAATTCTTGTAAAAGATCTCTACTGCTGAAATAAACCAATTTAACTCAACTACTTGTATATAACTTTATCCAAATAATTGGGAGTATCAAAATATTTGGACTGGTGTACGTAAATCAATACAATCATTGATTGAATTTTCCAGTTTTCAATGTTTTCTGATATAATATTATAACATGATTTTAAAAGACCTGTATTTACTGTACATATTTCAGGTTCTGCATTGACTTTACTTTCAAATAAGCATTCTTCTAATGAAAATCAAAGCTTAATAATATTTAGAAATGGTGATTTTTTTTTTTCATCCTGATCTAAAAAAATTCAGATTTTTCTATTTTGGGTGCATATAAAAAGGATACATTTATGTACATATTCATACAAAAAGCAGGGTAAATCTGTCCACTAACATCTATGGATCTTAGAGAAAAAAAAATCATTAATGATGAGAACAAGACTGGGGCGGGGGAGTTATAATAGCAAAAAAAAGAAAGTAAAGATGAATGTTAAAATGCCATAAATGAATTTCGATTTTAATTCCCCATTTTCCCATCCAGAACAAGTGCCACCCAGGACCAGTTTTCGAATGGATTCCTCTGGCAAGTATTCTTCAGCACTCAGAGTTCTGTGAATGATACACCTTCCATTTTGTGTAAAAAGTCATTCTTCTGAGTAGTCTCAGCTTTTTAGTATATAATCACTATACAATTTTATTCACCCACATAAACATGCGTTCAAGGTAGAGAGCCAGTCTCATCATTGTGGGCCTGCAACAAAAGACAAAGGAAAACAGTCATATTCATGAATTTTTTTCATAAAATGCTTTAGTAAAAGACTAGATTAAAAACCAGCTGGCAAAGAAAGCCGTCAGCCTGGCTAGATCCGTGCTGTCCAATAAAGTAGCCCCACTGGCTACATGTGGCTCTGAGCACTGGAAATGTGGTTACTCTAAAGGTGGATGTGTAAAATCCACACTGGACTTCAAAGACTTAGTATCCCTAAAAAAAGAAAAAACAAAAAGAATGATATTTCATTATTTTTATATTGATTTATGTTGAAATAATATTTTAGATATATTGTTAAATAAAATATATTATAAAAACTGATTTTACCAGTTTTGGTTTGCTTTTTAAAATGTGGCTACCAGAAAATTTTAAATTATTTATGTAGCTTACATTTTTTTTGTATTGGACAGCACTAGGCTAGATGGAAATAAGAAGCTAGAGGAGGAGCTCAAGAGATTTTCAATTTAGATATTTCCAAAGAACTTACTAAAAATTTTGCTAATATAAAATGAAATTGTTTTCAAATGAATTAAATACCTATATTAACTTGATGTTTTTAAAGCATTCCAATTACAAAATGCTCTATTTCAGTAGGATTTTAAGTTAGGATAGAATATTATAGTTTCAAATTTAAGAGCTGTTAGTGATAATTAATTTGCTTAAATGGAAATTTTTTTTACTTAATCATTCCAAAAATACCAATTTTGATTTAGGCTAAAATATTTAACATTATTGCAGAAATGAAGGAGGAAAAAGAAGATTTAGAATTTTTTTTTACTCTTAGAATTAGTGATGGAAATACTTTGAATAGCTGATTGGACCAATGGATTGAAAGGCAGAACACTGAAACAATTGCAGAAAAGAGAGTTTAGTAATAATAGCACTATTTCAGGTCTGTGGGCTCACAGCACACATCTCTAGAGTGTTTCCATGATGACAGCTCATTATCCATCTCAGCATGTTCTAACACCCCTCGGAAAATATATGTGCTTGAGATCATTTCATTCTGTAAATTTCCATGTCATTTTTTTGGATATGCAGAAAATATAGAAGATATTGCTTAGCATTTTGTCCTCAAATAATGTCTAAATTATTTGTTTAGCTTGGTCTGAAAATTTTGAAGCATGATTATTCTTATATACTGTCAAAATCCTTGTAATTTTGAAGACTATCTTATGCCCAGAGAGAAAATGAGACCTAGTAATTACAGTTGCTAAATGAAATCAGGATTTAATTTAGAATTCTGAATCTCAGCTTATTGGCCACAACAAGCACATTTTTTGAATATCTCAGACTCTGAATGTACTTTAGTTAAAAAGAAAAGAAGAAAGGAAGAGGCTCCCAATGGTGTAGATTACCTTGATATATATGCAAAGTGATATTTTACATTTTTAAAAAAATACATTACTTAAAAGACAAAAGTTGTAGTTTGAGTATATTATTATACTACTACACAATCCAGATTTTCAAGAAAAGAACCAATCCAAATATTTTGTTTAATGTCCACACAAGTTATCAAAATATTCTGGAAATTATGAATGCATCCAAAATAAATAGATCTCTCATATTATTTCTCACATTTATAAAGTGTCCTTTATTAAATTATGTGTCATGATTTTTTATTCTGATATATTTGTCATAATTATAAGGTATATTATTAACTTTATCTGCATAAGATCCTTAGGTACAGAGGCAAAATTGACAGTAAGAAGTCCTAACTAACGTATTTATTAAACTAAGTAGTAAATTCGTAGTGGAATGACGCTGTGGTTCATTGGGTCTAGCAGATTGGTGAGTGCCTTGAAACAACTAAATTCAAGAAATATCTATTTATACAGGCTGTGTATAATGGAACAGTATAGATGACAAAAATAATCATGTTATCACTGAGGGAAAATATCAGTGAGAAATAATGGAATCTGTGGCCAGAGACTTTGAATGGGCAACTCCACCCAAAGACATGAGAATCAGAGAGTGGAGTATCACAGACACTACATCCAAAGGAGACCTTTCCTTGTTTAGGATCGAACGAAATCTAAGGTCATAAAGGGTGCATCAATAGTATCAAATGAGGCACTGAAATCAATCAGAATGAGGAAAGATAAAAAGGTCGTTTATTTTGTTCATTAGGATGTCATCAATGACTTTAAAGAGTTCAGTAATGCCAGGAGAGCATAAACCAGACTGGCAGGAATGAGTCAGAGCTGGAGTGAGGGCTCCACTGGGAACTACTTTTCCAAGAGAGAGATGGAAGGAGGAGCAAGGTGGTATTTAGGAAGGAGAAATTTGAGCTTATTTGAAGGCTGAGGAAGAGAGTCAAACAAAAAATGGGAGTGGTTTTTACTATGACTAAAATATGCCCAGCCACATTCATATTACCACAGGGATGGTAGAGAAGGAGAGAGGTAAGAGAAGGAATTCTTTTAAGGCAAAGGGTATTAGCTACTTAACAGGTAATGTTAGATGTGGCCAATAAAGACTATTTAATTCCTGTTTAACTCATTTTGTATCTGGAGTGCATGGAAATCCAGAAGCCGGGGACATGTTTAGTAACTTTCTTTGATTCCTGATGCATTTCTTATACTGTCTGTCCTAGATCTATTTACAGGGAAAAGCCAAAAAAGTAATATTCTTTCCAGCAGGAAAAATTGAATAAATGCATTCTCTGTGCCAAATTGAGATAATAAGCCATGGTGCTTATGTTTTGATTAAAACATGAAAGGGGATTCAAGTACCAAAATTTAATTGACATGTTTACAGCAGCATCCCATGTGCCAAATTAATTTATAAAAATGTCATTCTTTGCATTTTTGAAGATTGAATCCATTCATAAAATTAATCAGTTGTGTTTAGTTACCCTGATACTGTGCACAAAGCTGTGTCTTTCAAAAATAAGACCAAGGATGCATATACCATGTGAAGTCCATGGAGTCTTAGTATGAAATAGGAATCAACTTTTGAAATTCTGCTTTTCTTTATCATGAGGGAGGCTGTCCTGATACCTGGATGTGGTCACCATTTGCTAATTTTTAAATGTTCGTATTTGCAACATCAGTGTGAGCCCAGGATAAATTAGGGCATATAAATTCTATTTCTTTTTTTTTAGAGATGGGGTCTCGCTCTTGGTCAGGCTGGTTTCGAACTCCTGACCTTGAGCTATCCACCCGCCTCGGCCTCCCAGAGTGCTAGGATTACAGGCGTGAGCCACCGCGCCCGGCTAAATTCTATTTCTGTAACTTGCCACAGTGGTCATATAAAATCCCATCTGGGAAGAGTATCGTGAGATGCTTTATTTCATAATGCCTCAGCATCCTAGGACCCAAATTCTAAAAAGAAGCAACACTGGCCATTGCTGGCCATTGAACACTAATGTCCAAAGAATATTTTATCTCCCCTTACTCCATTTCTTCACCATCAATGCCTCCTGTTAAGCGGCACCAAGCAACACCTGAGAGTACATGCCCTGACAGTTCTGCAAAAAGGATTGTAGAGGCAGAAGATTAAAAAAGAGCACAGAAAAAAATAAATAAATAAATAAGGAAGCGCAAGAGAAAAAGGATGTTGGTGGGGCATAGTTGAGCGACATCTACAGTGACTCGGGACTGGATGGGTATTTACTAGGCCCCTTCATCTAACAATATCTCAAGTGCATGGTTTATTTATGAACAAGAGAGAGGAGTCGTGATCGTTAACTCTGTTGAAATGGGGTGAAGAGTTGGCCCTTGGATTTCTTCACTTTAAGTTCTTGCATTAATAAGGGAAGACATAAAGCATGATACAATTATTGAAACATGCCATCAGGCCTGAAGAGCAGCTAGGGGAAAGTATCAGAAACATCATAATCTTCCAAGAGACCTAACAAAGCAAGAAGGAAAAAGAATAATGTCTCCCAGTTTTGTACGTATAATTTTAGTTATTTTGTAAAACCAGAGTCAAAGAGGGAGAAAAAAAAAAAAAGAAAAATTATCTCTCTAAAAAGCTCTTATATTTCATTTAAAAAAAAATACCGCTGCCTCAAGGCACAATCTATCATTTAAACTTTTTTTCCAGTTGACTATTTCTCTAAAGTTTCCATGCCCTGCAGACTTTGAGTCTGTGTTCAAAATTAACAGAGAAATAAAAAATAAATCACATCTACTGGCACACTTCTCTAAGGGGTGGCTCTTTGCCTCTGTCTACTTGCTCATGTGCCATTAAGCTGGTCATCTTTGCCTGGAAGAATGGAAGGATGAAGATGAAATGGCTGGCACATGCCATTCTATATTTGAAATCAGGCTGGGTCAGAGCAACAGAATTGTAATTCTCACTAAAATGCACATAAAGGTTAGGAGAAAAGGGATAAATGCCTTGCTCACATCTCTGCTCTTCAGAGTTAAATAAAATTAACGAGCTGAAATCTATAATTTTTTCCTTTAAAAAAAGTCCTCAGTTATTTACTAAGGAAAAGCTTAATTCCCTTAGGAATCACAGCATTCCCTGATATAAAAACCACTTGGACCCCGACACATCTCAAAATTGCATTACTGGGATTGTCATAATTTCAACATTTCCTTAGGAGGAAATTTTTACTTAGCAAATAAGATGAATCACACAGTAAACTTTTTGAGTTCCTGGTGCAATATGGATGCGTTCTGAAATCACTGGAGGAACAATTTCTCAGCAGCAATGCCTAAGTGAGAAGAATATAGGAGATGCAAGGTTCCAGTTAAATATATGCTGGCTCTATCATTTTCAGTGTGAAAAATATATCACATTCTATTTGTATTTTTTATGTATATATGGTCTAGAATCCTCCAAGCTTATAGTGACCTAGAGAAGAGGTTGCTGTTAGCAGTTTTATCATGATCAATTTATAGAAGTTTAAACAATGACCACTATCTGTCATCTCCCATCTCCCCTTGCCTTTCTCCCTCCCTCGGGAGGAGTACAGGTACCTGCTATGATTTTGTAGAACTGCTTCACCTGCCTCCAGACTCCCAAAGGCTTAGCACACACCCTAATGTGTGATTTCGTAGATTATATTATAGACGCCAGAATAAACTGAGGTCAAAAGCCAATTGTTCCTCATAGAGTATAGGGCAAAGTTGCCATCTTCTTTATCACCCAACTCTATTTCATAGGAACTGAATTTTTCTAAGTTCTCCCATCTTTAAAATATGACTGATTATATAATTTACAAAGGATGACTAAAGGCCATGGAGCTCTAATTGGTTACCCCTTTTTGAGGGTTGTATATTCATTGAATGGAAAAGACCTCGGTCATATATGCATTTGGTCATAAGAAGGTGTGTGAATGGTCATTTTATCTTGTGCAATATATACATACACATGTATTTATATACTTGATTCAGCTTTTTTAAAGAGAGCACGAGACAAATGATCAGCATTTGCCTACATATCAGAAATAAATGACTCTCCTTTCATATATCACTGGGAATAACCCGGATTGCTGGGCACCAAGGCAAGCCAGGTATCGTTGTGCTTTGTACACTGTATCACTTAGCAGCCCCACTCACTGCAGCACCTGGAAAAGATTCACCTGGCCATCATTCAGTGAGTCTCTCTCTCCTGTGCCTGCTATCATACATCCAGGTGACTCAGACATAGACTTTTTTCCCATGAGGATTTTCTGAAATTGCATCTTAATTTCCAAAACTATCCTTTTTAAGCAAGGGGAATTTTACTTAATACTTGCTTCTATCAATTCTAATACCTCCTTTAAACTATTAAGGCCCAGAAATCACTAAACATTTCTTAAGCAAAGGATGACATGATCAATATTTCCCCAAATCAGTGATCATCCAGTGGCATCCTGATGGTGGGCATGACAGTATGCACAGCGTGGTCATGACTGAGGCACTGCCCCCTGAGGAGGGTGCAAAGGGCCAGGAGCAGGGCAGAAGCATAAATCATATTCTCCTTAAAATGTCAAAATATTTTTTATAGTTTTAGTTTACTCTAGAGCTGAAAAAAAATGACATTCATGAGAGTTTCCTAGCTTATTCTTAAGTACATTTCTGTTCTGCTGACTGACCTCAGAAAAGTATTCCTCTTCTAATCTATTTTGAGTACACTAATGAAGTCAAAAGTCAATTAGTGGCTTCCACATTCTAAAATGTTTGGGGGATAAGAGTTCATCTTAGACCCAAATGAATTTGTACCTGTAAGTTCTGAAAAACCTGAAGGAATTTGCCATGATATAAACACTTAAATCCCAACAGAGAAAAGTATTTTCTAATTTTTATAATCTTAAAAGAGACAACTATTATTAGGCATCAGCCTATCCCTCACCCCAACCCCCACCCCTACACAAACACACTGTCTCTCCTAAACTGGATGTATAAAGTCATAAGCAGATAGTAGTAAAATTATTAGGTAGTGCTTTACTAAGCAGTTTCAGGGATTTGCCATCTGTTCTCTCCTACTTCTGTAATAATCATTCTAATCAAAGTAAACATCCTCAAAATGACAGCCAAGCTTCTTGAGGGCAATCCAAATGCTCTTAGGAAAATAAAGAGTTATAGAGGCATCAATATTTTTTCACTTGGAAAATCTGTGTTCTCTTTCTGCTTATGGCGACACCCTAGTGCTGCCTTTGGCTGGTCGCTGTTATTCCAGGGACCACCTAATTTTGGAAGACCTACTTTTTTGCTACCATATTTTTTGTATCCTCTATGCTTTCCATCGACTCTAACAGCACTCTCATTAATCACGTCCACAAAATTAATTTATCATTGGTGTGTTCAGTTCCTCAGGGGGTGGTTGGAGGCTGGATTCATTACTCAATGGGATCTCCTTTATGCCAGGTCCAGATTATAAGGAATTGGATGTTCACCTTCGGAGGATGGAGTCTGGATTTGGCTTCAGAATCCTTGGGGGAGATGAACCCGGACAGCCTGTAAGTTGAATCCCCTTTATTTCCACGCTTTGGGCTCTGTGTGTGTGCAGGCACCAGGGAAAATATCATTCAGTGTGACATCTAAAGGGAAATGTTTTAGGACTCACATAAAAAGTTTAAGGCTTGGTTTTTTCCTTGCTATTCTCTTTAAAAACAACCTCACAACTTGCAAATATCTCATCATAAATCACATTAAGAGAAGTACGTTATTATTTTTTAGAATGAAGTGGATTCTTCTTTAGTATTTCAGTTGTTTACTTGTACTGGACCCCTGGTATCTTTGGGCAGCAGCTTGTGGGTGGACTTGCAGTATGACAGAGGATCCATGTGAAGAGGTGACTTGGAACAACAGAACTATGTATGTTTTCAACCAAAACAGCAAAGAAGAGAAAACACAGAGATAAACTGAAGTAAAATAAAACCCAATGTCACAGAATTTCATGTAGGTTTGCATTAAGGGATTACCATGAGAAGAATGTTCCCAAAGTCAGCTTCAATTGGCACAATATTGGGAATTTGGAAGGGGCTCTGGAGACATCTTTTTATATACATCTATGTGTTTATACATATGTGTGTGTATTCAGAGTAAAAGGAAAAAATGGCAATAGTTACTAACACATAGAAAACATAGCAAGGCTAGATTTATGAGCATGTATTAAAATATCAGCTATAAAACACTCATTGTTAAAGATGTATCATAGATGTTACCCAGTGTGACTAAGTCAGGTCCATGAAAGTTTTGAATAAATGAGGATCCTGAGCTGCGCAGGCAGATGTCTGCACCCCATTTCGGCTCTGGCAGCTGCACCCCACCCTAGCTCATGCAAGGGACTTAAACTCTAAGCTTCAGTTTTCCCATCTGCAAGATGTGGATAACAATAATCCGTTCTCATAGAGTAGCTTTAAGGATTAAAGAAGATAACATATGTAAAGGTCTTGGTATTGTGCCTGGATCATATTAAGTGCTGAATAAATGCTGATCATTATCAACTTTGTCTCTCCTGTTACTAGATTGTTCCAGAAAATAAAATTAAAAAAATAAAAATTAAAAAAAAACGTGGTCAGAAATCTTCAGGAGAAAAAAGTTAACCTAACAAATTAAAGGAATCATTAACAATTAAAACTGTCCCAAAGTGAACCAGATTTCCTTGGTAGAGAGTGGGCTCCTTCACACAGGAGGAATTCCAGCAGAGAAAATGAGAACTTGACGGGAACCTTGGAGAAGCTTCCTGTCCTGTGAGAGGAGGTGGACTGGATGATTGATGAGGTCCCTTTCTCCAGAGAATTCCGGGAGGCTGAGCTTGGACTCCAAGGATGAGGGCACTCCAGGAAAAAAAAAATATTTATTTCCTAATTCCTGGGGATAAAATTTGGCAAAAGTCAACCGGTATGTCACTAATTCCCTGGCTGCCAAAATAGAAGTGAACATGCATTTGCCAAGGAGGATTGGCCAGATCTTCTGAGGTAAAATATAGGGCTCTAGTCACTTCAGAGTTCAATTTTTCTCAGAGACTAAATTAAGGATCTCATGTTGCAGGTACAAGGAGCAAATCTTGGTTTCACTCTGCTCCCATTCACAGGTTTGTTCCCCTCTCCCTCTGTCACTGATTCTGAGTTTACCAGGGGTCCTTGGTCACCTAGTCAGTCCTCCAGCCTCACTCCTCTCTATAATGTATCTTGTTTTTTGTGGAAAGAACTGAGAACACTATCAAGTCTATTCACGTGTGTAAGCATTTAATACACTGATTTGTACTCCAAAGCCTCAGGATTGTTCTCTAACGTGTTCATATGTCTACCTATTTTGTTTAATGAGCAGGGTTTTAAATTTCTTCTAAGAAAGGACTTCATATCACCCTTTTTATTCTACTTTGGTGCCCCATAAATTAAAAATGTGTCATTATTCAGAGTGAACCAACCTTGAGGTGAAGGTCACAGTCCTCCAGACTGCCACATCTGCCCAAGATTCCTGACATCGGCTGAAATGAGTCTGCCAAACTGCAAAGTCTAAGGGAACAGTCTCCACAGACTTCCCCCTGTTTAGACACTAGCTGTAAATTTGTGGGTCCCCACTGTGTAGTGGGTTCACTGTGCACTGGTTACCAACTTGTTTGGTGAGACAGAATACTCACACACGCGTTACATGAAGTGGGGTTATTACTTACAAATAGGCAGCAAGAGACAACAGAAGCCTGGGCTTCATCATGATCTGGTCCCTCACGGCTCAGGATAGATGCCCAGGACAGATGGAGTCTCAACTGTGCATGCTCCACTTGCACCACCACTGAAGGACCCCCCCAAATCTGCCCACTGTGGGTTTTATGCCCTGGAGAAATATGACTGACTGAGCTAAAGCATTGAAGGGCATCCTATTTCTAGAGGGAACTAGAACAGAACCCAGGCTGTTCCAGCCTGCCCCTCCTTATATCAGGATGTCTCACTCCTAGTACTCGCTATAGTTATTCTTGAGAAGTACAAGAGAGAAAGGGGGCAGAACTAGGTCAGTCCACGCCCACCCAGAGAACTGTCCTGCACCCATAGCCTTCCTCATGTTCAATAATTCACTAGAACAACTCAGAACTCAGGAAAGTGATGATGGTTTTATTATAGTGAAAAGATAAAAATTAGAACCAGCAAAAAGAAGAGACACATAGGACAAAGTCTAAAAGGGTTCCAGATGTGACGTTTCCATTCTCCTAGGGACATGGTACCCCATGCCCCACCCCCAGCAGTGACACACAGAGTATTGCCAGCTGGGGATGTTCCCCCAAGCTTTGATGTACAGGGTTTTTACTGGGGTTTCATTACATGGGCGTGATTGATTGAATCATTGCCCACAAGGTTGACCTCAATTTCTAACCCCCTCTTCTCCCCAGAGATCAGGCTGATATCATGTGGTTCTAAGGCTCAGCCCTCTAATTACATGGTTGGTCTTTCTGATATGGTCAGCTGCCACCCTAAGACTCTTGATATGGCTGGCCCCATCCTGAGTCATCTCCTTGGCATAAGCTATCAGGTATGATCAAAGGGGTCACCCCATGAACAACAAAGACACTCCTATTCCAAGGGTTTAGAGGTTACCTTTCACAAACCAGGAACAGTGGCCAAAACTCACTTTGGGCTGAAGCTAAATTCTTTATGAAAAAGCCATAGGCTTCAAAGATACCAAATGAATAAAACAAAATGAAATCATGCTCAAAATAAAATACAACTGTAAGATAATTTTTTGTAGCATTTTGTGGGATACTGGGCACTAACCAAAACAACTGCAGGGCATTCAAGGGTAAATCCATATAGAATCTAATGTACTTATACTTACATCATACCCTAAACTTACCAACCTAAGAGGTTTCCACTAGAAAGACAAGCTCCCTGTTTGTTCTGGAATACACAGACTGGCATGCTTCTTTTTCTTTATACCAATCTGTGAGTTCCTTGAAGGCAAAGGATGATGGTTTAATGGTGTTTATGTCTTCCAATCCTAGCTTGGTACAATAAATATTTGTTAAACAGAATTGAAGAGAGTACTTTTCACCAAGCCAAAGCTGTCACCTGAGCTTCTCAGAAAAAATAATGATCTGGAGTTTATGTTTTCTGGGGCCTCTAAATTCTGTAGCCTCTGTAGAATTAAAATGGCCTAGTCCTAGAAGCAGAGATGGTGTCCTGGCATCCCTACGACACGATTCGTTTAGTTCCCTCAGTGTTTTAAAATTGTTGAGCACCTATTAATTTCACATTTAAAATTTTTTTTTATTTTCATCTTGTCTTAAAAAACAAATCTAGCAACATTGAGCTTGCCTTTCTCCATGACAACTGGCTGGAGCTAAGCAGTGGCCCCTTTTAGACTGAGCCTGGCCACAGTTCCCAAACTCCCTTATGCCTATGTTACTCATTTAGGCTACTATCTTTGAGACTCCCATCTCAGAGGATTGGATTAAATAAAATAAATTGAAAAGATGAATATTTTATGCCAAAGGAGCTTCAACCAGGGCCAGATCTTTAGAGACCATGAGCACTGAAAATAGTATCAGGTCCCTTCTCCCATATGTAAATACAAATAAAAGATTAAACTATAAAATAAATGTAAGGCAAGGCAACAAAGTTCCAATTCTTCCCATGACACTTACTTTAATACAGTCTTTGAAATATGAAATTCTTACTTTTCTGGAGCCCTAGGCTCATGCTTCATCTGCTTTGGGGATAAACCAGCACCCCATTCAGTAAATATTAATATTATCTTCACCTGCCCCCTCTGCCAGCAGTAGAAGGGATTGCATGACTGAGTCATGGGGAGAACATAGACTTGGCTGGCTCAAGATGAGAGTGGTCTTGCTGGACTTTGCCTGGCACAGGAGCAATAGAATTGTTACCAAGATGGAACATGGATTGCTCATGAGGAAGCTCAGGTGTGTGCACGCAGCCACCATCACCACTCAGCCTCAGGATGTCTTTCTGCCTGGTTTGTACTCTGATTCCCAGGCTCCCAACCCTTCTAAATATTGGCTTTGCATTCCCAAGTCCTTCTTCCCCTCCAGTGGGTAGGCATCAAATATTTATGATAAGCCTCCTCAGATTACATGGATTGCTGGTTATCCTATTATGTTTAGTTAGATTTATTCTAGTTTATTCCTTCAGTTGAATGATTTAAGACATACTCCTGCTGCAAGTTACAGTTTTGACATTTAAGCCATAAAGGAGGCACCTAAATCTCCCTGAAGCAAGCAAAGCTGGAAAATGAGTTTTGAAAACCAGAATATCGTACCTCAAAACGACCATGTCAGGAAGAGTGAGTCTACTGCAAAGATCTCCCATACGCCTTTCCTTCCTGTTTTCCTACTTCCTAAGTCTGGAGGTAACACACAAACAAAATGCACTAGCCCCATTTAGTTGCTGGTGTGCTACAAAGGGAGAGGCGTGTCAGGTGACTTTATCCCCAACTAACGGAGGTCTCCTAAGAACATCAAATGGGTTTCTGCCTCCACATATACAAAATGGTATTGACATCCCAGGGTGCACATTAAACATGACAGCACGGCTTTTGGCAAATAATGAACAGCAGGACTCCGACTCACACAAAGTGTATGGGCATTTTTCCTACAAGAGGAAATACTTTTCACAGTTAAATAACAATAGAAATAGAAAGAAATGAAAAATTGCCATAAAAGAACAAAAATGGGATTTCCAGCTGTGAGCTGAAACGAGATGGAAAGGCATCAAGATGGAAAGATCTGCAAAACATTGCAGTGGAGAAAAGCCATTCAAAGAAAGAGATAATGACAGACCTGTTCCTGGGCACAGGAGTCTGGTGCAAACTGGTGGAGGAGTTTCCGAAGGAAAGAGGCTGAAACCTGGTCACCACAGTGTCAAGTTGTCCCAAGCTACAATTATTGCAGAGCAAATCTGCTGGGGTTGGACTAACACTGGTTAGTACAGGAAAGAATTAAAGGGATTAAAAGGACTGGAAAGGTGGTTTGGGTTTTGTTTGTGTCTGTCTTGTTTGGTTGGATTTTTTTCTTTTTAGTATTGGGTTTTCCCCGTGGCTTACTGGGATCTTGGCCACTTGAACATGAATTGCTGTTATTTCACATCAAATGCTCTGTTTTGTTCTGTGCCCTCAAAGCCTAAGTAAAGTGGAGTTGTGGAGTTGTTTCTTTTGTTTTTTAGAGAAGGCAATTGGAAAGATAGTGCCATGGATCAGCTGTTCGTGGGAAAGGTCTTTCTTGATCTGTTTTGCCAAAAAGCTCTTCCTTCAGGGCCAAAACAATGGGGATGGGATAAAAAGCTCCTCTGAGAGCACAGAGAAGAGAAAGCTGAAGAATGGGACTGAGGGTCAGCTGAGGCCGAAGAGTCCAGTGAGGCTAGAGGGAGGTAATGAATGGGGCAAGGCTGGGAAACCTCACTGGCCAATGTGGCCAGAGGTCAGCAAGACCAGAAGGAACATGGGGTGGGGGAGCCCAGACTAAGCACAGGGGCATGGGGGTCAGCAGACCTGGGAAGTGACCATTGTGATGGGTCACAGAGCTCAGGCCCTGTACCTGGGAGAGAGTCTCTCAACAGACTTGGGAAGTGGCCAGTGAGACCACAGACCCTGTGGCCATTGGACCAAGTGGGAACAATCAGAGCCTTGCTACTCAAAGTGTGACTGATCTGTGGACCAGCAGCATCCAACAACTCCTGGGAGCTTGTTAAACAGACACTGTATCGGGCCTCACCCCAGGCCTGCAGAATCAGGCTGTCAGGGGGGAGGCCCAGAACTGTTTTAACAAGTTCACCAGGTGACTCCTGTACACTATAGAGTCTGAGAGCTGCTGGCTTTAAGGGTCAGATATCCCAAGGCATGTTCTCAAGAGCTTAAGCGAACAGGAGAGTGTGTGTACACTGGGAAGCCAGCATGAGTTACCGTGCAAGAAGGAATCATAGATTATTCAGTCCCTACAGTTACGGCGGCAAATGGGAAATAATAGAATGTGTCAAGTGTACAAATCGTGTTCGAAGAAAAAGAGAGCTGTGATATTTTTTTTTCTGAATAGAAAAATACATAGAGCTATCTCTGTGTCAGCAGTGAAATATAATGCGCAAAGGAGCTAAACGCCAAAGGCTAAGGAGCAACAGCAGCATGAGAGCCGGAGGTAGTGAGGGTGCGAGTGGTCAGCCTCTGTGCAGCGCAGGCAACAGCGGCAGGTGGGTGGAGCATGTAACTACACAGTAGAGCCAATGGACAGGCGTCTCTGATCCTACTCAGTGCACCGTGCTCAGCTCAATTCCAGTTATTTCATATCTACTGCAACCTTTTTTTGAAATAAGGTGGAAGATAATGCAATTATATGATAATATATATATAATAATATATAATACTATATAATAAAATATACCAAAGTGTTATATTGAATATACCATTTATTTAGATATTCCATTGAAGTAGTAATTGAATATACTGTTTATTTAGAAATAAATATATAGAGGCCTCCTCTAACCTACGCTAATATCGCCTCTACCACATGACTGACACCCCCTCCCACACCTTGCTCTATTTTTCCCATTGCGCATGCCTTATAGCCATGCCATATAATTTACACACTTACTGCATTTATGATTGTCTGATCACTAGAATAGAAGTTCTATAAGTCAGAAACTTTTGTTTATTGTTCACTGATGGATCCCTAGTACCTAAGAGTATCCTGGGCTTAATGAATATTTGTTGAATAGATGAATCAATAAGGAGAGCGCCTCATATCACAGCACTGCTGCAGAAAAGCAGATGTTTTGCTGGGCTCTTCCTTCTAATAAATGATATTAAACTGCCAACATAGAATGTAACTTCAGGAATATCTGTATATCTTGCTGTTTATCTTGCTGTTCTCCTGTGGCAAGAGAGAAACAGCAACTTTCCAGTGTGAAATTTTACCTTTACTATAATATTTTGGTAGACCCCAATAGCAGCTATGGCTCTCTCAGTTATAACTTCTATTTTTTGTTTCTCTTTCATCAGTTCAAATCAGAACTATACCTTAAAATTGATAATTATCCATTCAAGAAGTTCACAAGAAATTATTTTCCTCTATGATTAGGTATAAACTCTCCCACTAACGTGTACAGGAAATCTAAAGGTCGAAGCGTTTGCTTAGGGCCAGACCAACTTAATGCAGCTTTTTCATGGGCAGTTGAGAAGCATTAATATTTATTTTAACTGGCTTTTGCACAAAGCACTTACCAAATCTTTGAAACACTCCGCAGTGGGTTGAACCTTTTGAAGAATAGATGGAACATCTTTATAGAGCAACTCATAAATTCAGGTCAGCATGACCGTAGGGAAAATGGAGAATGTCAGAGCATGCCCGACTGCTGGCCGATAGCAAATGGGTGCACTGGGTTTCAGGGGAAGAGCCTCGTGGTGCAGACGGTGTGAGGCCTGTCCTGTGATAGCGATAATGAGCCACTCATCAGAGCACTAATACATTCAACATGGAAGCAGATCTATTCCTCACGCCACCCCAGCCCCCAGGAATAGGAGGAAAGCAGTAGCAGTGTGGGGATTTTCATTCCATGGAGAAAGAGCTACTCGATGGGCCAAGGCCGTGAGGTCCTTCAGACTGTAACTCTGTCTACACTTGGGAAGTCCTGGCACGTGGATCTGATGGTCATGTTGACAGGCCACGCTGAGCAATGTGACTAAGTGCTAAGGAATCATTCTGCAGCCACACCTGAGGACATGCAAGCTGAGCAGCTGTAATCCACAGATACAGGATTTGAAAGAAATTATCGTGCCTGAAAAAAACCTATCTGTGAGCAAGGGATCATTTTATATGCATTTAAAATAAAACCTAGAGTAAGGCTCTGTAGTGTCATCAGGCTAATGGTAAGCACTGCCTTCAGATGCTGTATGTCTAAGCCACCGGCAGAAGAAAAAGGGGGCCTAGTGTCTATGAGTTGGAAGAATGTTTGTTCAAAACTAAAATATTTAGTACTATTCTTTTTTCCTCTGAGAAAGAAAAAAGCTTTGCTAATGAACACTAAACTGAGTGCTTCTAATGAGACGTGGGAAACCTCATGTGTTACCTTTCATCACAGTCCCTGGTTCAGAGAATTACAACAACGATAGCGATACCCGCATTTCCCAGACGGGTACCTCCTCAATTCCTAGCACAGTAGCCACCTACACAGCAGAAGCATTTCGGGGGTCCGGCAAAACTTGGAATGTCCTTTGCACAGAGGGCACTGCTCTGAGGAATTCTTTGAAAGAATAGAGCAAAAATGTGGAAGAGGTTTGAATGAGATTTTTTTCAAGTAAGTCAACTGGACAGAAAAAGCCAACTCTGAGTTTTGCTTTTTGTTTTGTTTTCTCTTTACCCTCCAGCTTTCAAAGCAAAGAAAAAAAAAAACTTCTAAAGCTTTATCAGTTTAATAAAGTGCAGCATCTCCTTTACCCTGGGCTCTTTTTGATCACTCACTATGTGCAATGAAAAAAAGTTAAATGCTTCGCATGAGTTATTTCATTCAATTCCCCCGATAGATAACTCCATGAAGTAGACCCCATTATTATTTTCCCATTTTGCAGGTGAAGAGACTGAGGCTCACAGAGGATAAAAAGGCTTTCCCAAGGCCACACAAATAGAAAGTGGAGCCACCTTGTTTGCATTCAGAGCTCATGACTGGTGGCCAATTAGCATCTGATTTGGGGGTGGTTAGAATTTTCCTTCAGGGTGACAATTTATGAGCCAGGAAGCAAGTGTCCCCCAAACTTCATGGCAATCAGCATCCAGTTCAAAACATTTATTTCTCTAGAAAGGAGGAAGCAACCTGCAAGAGTTGCTCTCATTTTTTTACTTTTCAAGTGCATGTTCAGGTTTGGGGCAAGGGATAGAATGTGAGAATAATATCTTCCACAAGTTACATAAGCATATATAAAAAGAAAAGAAAAGGTTTGAAATGTGAATGTCCTTTCCTTCTCACTGCTTCTCTAGATTTTGATTGGAGCCGTCATTGCCATGGGCTCAGCCGACAGAGACGGCCGCCTACACCCGGGAGACGAGCTCGTCTATGTCGACGGGATTCCAGTGGCTGGCAAGACCCACCGCTACGTCATCGACCTGATGCATCACGCAGCCCGCAATGGGCAGGTCAACCTCACTGTGAGAAGAAAGGTGCTATGTGGAGGTATGAACCTGGAGTCCGCAGCAAGACTTGGGGTTTAGGTGGTGAGATGCTTTCTTGTGAGACACCGTAAGGGTACTTTGAAACAAAATTGAAGACAGAAACAACCTAGATATTCCCAAAGTACCTATGATTTTGAAAGTCCAGATTTTCACCCCACTAGCAAAAAAATCCAAACAGTCCTTGAGACCTATGTTTTAAATGTAGTCATGAAAAATTTGTAGCAAAGCCTGGGGCTAATTTAAGGTATTTATGCTCTTTGCTCTTTGGTAGATGCTAGTTCTAAGAAGAGCATTATAGCAGTGGAAAACATGCCTTTTGAAAATGTTCCCCTTTGTGTTTGCTAACCAAGAAGCACAACATTTTGATGCCATAATAAAGCAACCAGGATAGAAAATGAGCTTTCATTGTAGAGCCTGATAAAAGGTAACAATAAAACTGTTACTGTGATATAGAAAAATATGGCTATACCTCACTCTGAAAAAACACAATTCATATAGCTCCAAACTTATGAAACAGATAAATTAGAAGTAATTATTCCCCTTACAACCATTTTCTCAGCTTCATAAAAGAATCCACCAAAGACATACTTTTCAAAGTCGGCCCTCATATTCATAATGTGATTCAATTTATCTCTCTTCACCATATCCACCCCCCTAAAAAGAGTTATATTTTCAAGGAATTTGTCTGTTACAAGCACTACACTATTTTATATAATCTGAGCGTTCAGTAACATTGGGATTGTAGATCTTCCCTCAGAACCAACCAGCCTTTGTTCTGTGAATCACGGGAGCAGCAGCTCCAACGAGGTCCTGCTATCACCTTCTCTCCCAGCGGCCTGCTGGCGTCTCTGCTCAGCTCCTTGATGGCCCTCATGCAGAATCGTCAACACGAGAATTAGGAAGGACCTGAGCACTGTGAGCTCCCTCTTGTTACAGATGAGGAAGCTGAGACCCAGAGGTTTAGTAGCTTGGCCAGTAGTCCTCAGCAAGTCAGTGACAATGCAGAGATGGACTCTTCTCCAGGGCCAGCACTTATTTCTTTATGCCACTTTCAGTCCTCTTCCCCACACCACCACCATCCCCAACCCCAGTACATGAGGCCAACCTTTGGCATATGTCACTCCCTACTATAAGGAGTCTTCCATGTGTGCTATTATAATATTTGCATCAAAAAAAGGACCACCGGCTAATGACAGGCTGTGGATGATCAGAGAGGATAAGGTTCATTAGTCAAATTAAAAATCCTTTTCTTTTTGAGTCCCTTAGAAACTAGACTTTGAGCAAGGGCAGTCATTTAAAAGGGCATTTCAGAAGAATTGTCAGCCCTCACCAGTGGAGACTACTATATATCTTGTATCCTATGGAGGTTTTTGCTAAGAGGTGCCATTCTTCTTTAGAAATTCATGACATGTCACTTGACCCAGAGGAGTAAAACATCTTGAATTATGCCTTATCCTTGGGCGAGATGCCAGGAGGAAGACAGTGCTTGCTTGGTTAGCATTTAACTGTCTCCCTGCAGAGTGATTTTTAATAAAAAAAGTTTTCTGTGCTATATGTTCTGTAACCTAAAGATAAATTAAAAAGATACCTGATTTACGAGGAAGTATACTGCAAAGTGCAAAACCAATGCACCAACATAATTTCATGCTCCCCTTGCCACCAGCTTATTATTGCAAATTAAATTTTGTTCTAATCAACCCAAGCTATTGGAGTGTATGGCAAATGCTGCAAAAAATGTATTCTTGCAATTTGTGCATCATGTGACTTCTGTAAAGATGCTCTTTGCTGCAGTTCTTACCAACTTTACTCAGTTAGGCTTTTGAGTGTGTTTCAAGTGCATTTAATTTTTGAAAATGTTCCGCTGCAGATTGCTCATTCACACCAGGAGAGTTTCCAAGTTAATTCAGCCCACTCTTCCTTGAAAGCTTCATCAGTATTGAAAATGATTAAGTTCAGCAAAGGATACTTTGATAGCAAAGTAAATGCCTTGAAACAAGATGGAAAAGATAAAAACAAAAAAGGCCTGAGAAGATGACCTTTCTTCCTAGCTGCCATTTCTCCAAAGTGAGAAGGGACAACTACAAATGGATATGACAATGGAGATGCCTTTTCAAGAATTGCTGTTGTCATTATTATTATTATGCTTTCCTAAGCAAAGGCAATGGGAGGTACAGCAAAGGTGGTAGGAGGATGAGATGGCTCAAAGCTGAAGGGAAGTAAGAAATCAGCTTGGGAAGAGACAGAGGAGCAGAAAGAGGAGCAGTGTTGCCACCTTCTTGCACAAAGGAGCAGTATTATGGAGAAAGGGCTAGGAAGAAGGGAGGGCATAAGGGTTACACCCTTCGGCCTTATCCTTGCCTCAGCTTGTACCAGTGCTCTGCCCGCCTCAGAAGACAGAAGGCACTGACTTCCCCCTTGATGCTCCAGAAAGAGGACACATCCATCACAGGAGATAAAGACGGGTTAGCTACACTGGGCAAAAACTTAACACAACTTGTCCCAAATATTAAATTATAAAAAAATATACGCACCAAAGTTAGAAAAGCAAAATTTTCAATTAAGCAATGGCAAGCTAGATCCTCAAAAGTGAGAAGTTGTTGAATAACGGAAGAAACTATCTAGTAACATCTCCAATTTTATTTACCGGATAATTAGCACGGATCTGGCACCTTGAACTAGTTTTGAGAGACAATGTCTTATCCATGCCAATAGCTCTGATATTTAGGTGCTTTTTTCCCCAAGAATGTTAGAAGCATGGCTTTAATTTCAAAAATATGTCAAAATATATTTATATGTTTGGTAGCTCAGCTTTGAGCCATTTAACCTAATGGGACATTATTTTGAATGTACAACATTCATCTGAGAGGACAGTGTCTCTGAGGAATTTCTTAAAGTATAAATCTAGAATTGATATGAAAGAAAGTTTTATGACTTAATCAAAACATGTTAGAGTCAGTCTTAAAGCTATCAGCTTCTTTTCTCTAACACCTAATGGAAAAATCTAATGCTTGGCCTAATGCCAAGAAAGGGACCGTGTTCTTGGCAGCTAGGTGAAAAGTTTAGCCACTGTTGAGGGTGCCAGTGCCTTCCCTGCTCCTAGTTACTACACTTATTGCCAATTCTAAATGTGTTTCCCTTGTTCTTTGTCTGTGAGCATGTCACCCACTGAAACAAGTTGTCTGCCTTGATGAGTGTCTGCACTAATGCCTACAGGCAGGCCAACGTGACTTTGCAGGGCCACAGCCTGTGGGCTGCCCCTGCCCCTGCCCCATGAAGTACCATGAGGGACCTGGTGCACATGCACGTGGATACCCCAGCCCACGTGTCTAACCTCTGTCCACACACATACCCCATCACCTCAGCCATGCGTCAGGGAAAAATATGCCTATCTGCAGTGCTGTCATCGAGACAGTCACGAGAAGAGGCCCAGGCACACCTTGGAGGCAGGCAAGGTCTATGTGGTTGCAGAATCCTAGCGTCCTGGTATCTAATGTGTGATCTAGAAGGGAAACAAAGGCTCCAGCTAAATAAGTCCCTTTGGGTCTGTGGATTACTCACTCTATGAAAAAATAGACAAATAAATAAATGAATAAATAAATATATCAGGTATTTTCAAGAGGCATTGGGGAGTGGTCAAGACTGTGGTGACCTGCAAACCATATACAGCTCCAGCTGATGAGCACCAAATATTTCAAGAGAAACTGGAAATCCATATTTCTATAAAATCTCCCTATTTATAAACATTGGCAATTAGTTTTAACAATTATTAAACAAAGTACAGGCCAGCAATAAACAAACCTGAAGCAGCCCCAGGCCAGTGGTTATCTGTTCCGACCTAAGCCATCTCAGCTGGCAGGCACTGTCAGCGACTCCCACCTGCCCAAAGCGAGACCCTCTCCCAGTCAACTGGGGATGCAATGGACGCTTAACCTTTTTAGGTTAATTATTTGACTTGAGCAGATACTTGACTGAATTCTGTGTACCCATTTATATGTGAGTCAGAAGAATGAGTCAGGGATCCTGGAAATTAGTGCATTTAAAAGAAAAAGAATTGTACATAGTATTTAGTCACTTTATGACGTTTTGCTATACTTTTCTAAAATAGCACTGTTGATGCCCTACCCAGGAAGGGTTTTTGGAAATAAGACAGTTTCATTTGGATCCAGAGCCAAAGGATGCGGGATTGCCTCAAGGGCAATCATGCTACCAATTGTCAAGTGTTGGGCACCCAGAACAAGCCCAGGAACAACTTGGAAATCTTCTTAACTCCCTGATTTTAAATATCCTCATTTTGCTAAAGATAAAGAACTTTATTCTGGGATTGAAAGAAAAGTCCAAAACCAATAGCAAAGTAATCTATTAATGTATTTGACTCTTTCACTTGCCCCGAGACCACTCATGTTGACTTAGTCAATGATTTTCTTTCTCTCTCTAGAACCTATGGCAAAGCCACTCCCAGCCATTTACTGCAAAGACAGATAATTTTTCTTTGTTGCCGATTTACTGACAACCACAGCTCTCAACCCCCTAAAATGTGACAGCCAGAAAATGAGATCTCTCTTGTCACTGCCTATGACATTTAGTTACTGATTTGGTCCAATAACTCGGGGAGATTTTCAATTTAATGTAGCAGCATAATAATTGTTTGTTTTTCTTCTTCCTATCTCTAATCACTTTATTTCCAACTTGTACAAGGACTGATAAAGGACATGTGCTTCACCAAGACAATAACAACTTGTCTTTGGATGATGTTTTCCAGCAGGGAGGGTAGATTTTACAGGCAGAAGTTTTAAATTCTGGTTGAGAAGAGGGAAAGGCTTTGACATTAACATTCTGTTCTTTTATGACCTCAGTACATTTCTTACAGATAAAAAGCATCCATGTTTTTCTTTTATTGATACTTGATTAATTAGATCTTAAAGAAAAATCAAATTTACCAAGTAGCAGCCCAGGTCTCATTCATTCTGTGATTACAAACAAGAAATGAATACATTTTTGTAAGGTCATTTCTTAATCTGAGTATGTGAATAAAAGCAGCTCTTTCTTTAGGTATCAGTGTAACAAAACATCTCCTGTAGTCTCTGTTCTTTCTCCCTGGCTTTTTCATTTCAAAATTGAATTGCAGCTTATAAAGTTGAGAGCCCTCTTTGGAACTTTTGCTAATTATTTTTAACTTGCCATATGAGACAACTTCCACATTTCTAAATAGGAGACCATATGTAGAGACCCAAAAAGGAACCATTAATGCTGATTATTTTCCATCTTATTGTTCCTCTGTTCCATAAACATCTTTTGAATATACTAATCAAATTGTAAGATGGAAATGAAACAGTCTATTTCTAATTACAGTATTCTAGGTTCCTACATCAGATCTTTTCATCAGAATGTCAATACCTTGGTATTAAATTAAAATAACAAAATTCTTTCTGGATGGCAGATCAACTCTTATTTCAAAACCTGGTTTCTCTTGCCAGCTTTCTATCATTTCTCCATGTAAATATACCTGCTTTCTTATGAAAGTATTGGTTTGGTTTATCTGATTGATAATAGAGTATATTTTGTAATACTGTGGACTATAAATGAACAAGACCTCCAACACCTCCTTAGAGATTAAAATTTGTAATTCCTTTGCCTGATATCATTATTAGCTTTGACCCTAGAGCAAGCAAACTGCTTTTTTCAATGAAAACCTCAATTTATTTATTTATTCCTTTAAACTACTTCATTAAGATACGGTTGATATATAAAAAGCTGTGCAAACTACTTTTAAGAGTATATTTCCCACATACATGAAGTGAATTAACATTTCTAGACTAGCAGAATATCATAAAATAGAACTATAGCTCTTTAGAAAAATTTATGATAGGTTACTTTACATAGACATTTCCTGGGCTGTTAGCCCTACTTAAAATACATCCACAGCAGCATTTCTCCAAGTGTGGCCTTGAAACTTGATCCATATTCCTGCACCCAGTCTTCCCTAGAGCTACTGAAAAACCTCTCCATGGGGAGAGGGGGACCTGAAGATGTATATTTGCTACAAGTTCTTTAAGTGATTCTTATGCACCATACAGTTTAGGATTCTGTCTACTAGTTTTGTGATCATCTTCATTAAATAATTATTATGCAGCTAAAAAGTTCATTATCTAAAACTTGGCACTGTCCCAGGAGTTTGCAGTCTTCACAAGAAGAGCATATAAATAAGTAGCAGCACAAAGGAGGCTCATCTGATGAGGGGTTTAACCTGTATTTGCTATGAAGGCTTAAACTGGGCCAAGACCTGGGGGCTCCATACCTAGGTTTGTAGCTTTTCAAATGCTCTGCGTATCTAGGGGAAAGAGCAGCCAGTGAGCCAGGCTTGTAACAAGGCCAGTGTCTAGCACAGTGCTTAGTACACAGGGGACATTCATTAAGACCTTTGTCAAATAATTGAGTGGCTGTGTGTATGGTATGCATTCCAGGGGAGCCCTGCCCCGAGAACGGGAGGAGTCCAGGCTCTGTGTCAACCCACCACAGCTCTCCACGCAGTGACTACGCAACCTACACCAACAGCAACCACGCTGCCCCCAGCAGCAACGCCTCCCCTCCGGAAGGCTTTGCCTCCCACAGCCTGCAGACCAGTGACGTGGTCATTCACCGCAAAGAGAATGAAGGCTTTGGCTTTGTCATCATCAGCTCCCTGAACAGGCCTGAGTCTGGATCCACTATAAGTAAGTGTCTGATTTGCCTGTGTTTGAACAAGGTCTTGTTTGTATTTATTCTGGTGGTCGGGATACTGGACAAGTAAAGCAGAGGACAGTTGTAGACACACTGTGTACCCTGAAAGTCGCAGGCAGCGGGCACACGCAAGGCCTCCTTCACACTGACTCGCCAAACGTGGCTGACCTTTGGCTCAAGAAGAATGCAAGAACACAGCTAATGTCTCCCCGACCCCTCAACCCCTACAAAACTCTTCATTCATTTGTAAATGAGGAAGAAAATAAAACAGAGTGATGTAGTCCTATTGCTATGAAAGGAGGGGTGCTCCTTTTTATGGGCTGGTCAGAGAATGCTTCTCTAAGGAAGTAACAATCTTGATTGGAAGCTGATCAATGCAATAAAACCAGACATGCAAAGGATCTGGGGAAAATCAGTCCAGGCCGAAGCCTTAACGTGGGAAGGAGGTCAGCCTTCAAGAAACGTACAGAAGCCCAGTGTGGCCGTGGTATGGTGAGCAAGGAAGGGAGAGTGGCGTGAGAACAAGACAGAACTAGCCAGCAGCCAGACACGCAGGCTTCACAGGCTGTCAGTACGCAGTCTCAGTTGTAGTCCAAGTCTGTGGGAACCACTGGAGGGTTTTAAGCAGTGGACTGAAATCTGACTTATATTTTTAAAAGATGAGTCCAGCTGCTTGTGGAAATTGAAATCGGTGGGGAAGAAGGGGGAACAAGAGTGGGAGCACAAGACACAGTCAGGAGACCATTCAAACAGCCTTGTGGGTCCAGAGACATGGTGCCTTCCCCAGGGTAGGAGCAGTGGGTAAGGGGAGAAGCCTATGAATGCAACTTCTGAGGCTCCTCCAACCCTCACGTTCTATGAGTCTATACAACAGGTGACAGTCAAAGACCGTATTTCTCTTCCAATAGGCCATCTTAGTAGACGCTCAGGGTTCTTTGGTTGTTTTTCTTTCTGCGACACTATTTCAGAACTCGTTCAACAGCCTGCAAGCAATAGGACAGAAGAAGGGATAGGAAAACTTGTGCATTTTCCATGTTGAAGTGATTTGGCCCAAAATGTTGCAGATAGAAACATTGTCCCAAAATCTTTGTCCCAAAATAAAGGAACATTAAGAGAAAAATAAATAAATAATTGAAGCCATGTTGTAGTCCTAAAATTCTTATAAACTGTGGTAGTTTTCAGCACATGGAGATAGGGGAAGGGTGAGTGTCCAACAATACTCAAGAAATAAAATTATTGAGAAGAAATAAGAACTTTATAAGATAAAGGTAATTCTATCAAAGAACCACCAAACCTACGTGGAGAGAATTGCCCTATTTAGCTTTTGCCTGGAAAAATTCAAGAGTGAAAACTATAGAAGTGTTAAACCTCGGCGAATGTGTGCAGAAGCCAAATTACATCCATCTGAAAGTACAATTTCATTTCTCTCTTTCTTCTTGATAAGCTGAAGAAATAAATCCAATCTTTAAACATAAACTAAAAGCAGAATTCTGTCAGTACAATGTATTCACCAAGATTAAAAGGACAGAAGACTAAAGATTTTCATGAATTATATAAACAACCTTCCAATAATTTACACTAGGGGAAAATGTTCACAGAGAGGTTTTGCAGCTATTCCAGTCTTTCAAATTGTTTATTGGGGCAGAATACCTAAAGGACTGGAATAAAGATAAAAAAGTGTGCTTCCACAGTGCAAGTGTTAAGCATGCATTTAAAGTCTCAACTTCATTTGAAGTGTGACAGCTTTAGTTCTAAACGTATAGGGGAATGTGTGTGTGGTGTGTGCAACATGCGTGCACTTACTATGTAAAGAAACCACAAATACTTTTTCTGTTGCAAGTAAAATTTGTGCTTAAGTAGACTTGGAAGAGAACAAGTGCAAATGTTTATAATTAATATGTGAATTTTTCTTCCTACCGAGTGACATCAGACTGACTTCAAAAGAACAATTCTAACCACTTTCAAAATGGTATTACTTTGCATCACCCTGGAGAGTGGAAATATATCCTAGAGTTCATGATGCTTCATAACTCCTTTTTTCACATATTTATTTCTTTTCAATTTAGGGAGTTCTTAACACAGGTTGCCCCATGCTCTGTGGCAAAAGCAGTTATTACACTGATGGCACGTTGCATTTACAGTCTATAATTTGCAACGTGCACCTAAAAGCTTCCTGGAGCTGATGCTGCTTCATGCTTAACATCTGTAATAATTTTGAACTCTAATTTTGAGGAGAAATGCTAAGTGCCTCATGAATGGGAAAGAGCCATCCTTGTGCCACAATATCCAGTCAAAAATATCAAGGGTTCTGGGGCTCTGTGAGACTAAGAGAGGGTTATGCTGTCAGGTGCTCAGGAATCACAGTCATTACCAGAGCTTGTATCTTTTTTCTCTTCATATCTTACCTGAGTCCAAAGATCATTAATGTATTCACTGGGTTTTCTCATGGCTACTGAAGCCTTTTCTTGGTGAACGAAGTGAATCCAGCTAAGGAAATTTCCAGGCAGAATGTTAAAAGTGTAAATTGTCTTTTTTAGCAGTTCTAACCATGAGATAAGGGAAGGAGGAAGTCTTCAGTGTGCAAGCAGAATTCAGAAGAAACACAGAGGGTCTGGGATATGCTGAATTGCAAAATAAAATGTCATATGTCCAGTCTCTCCAACCCTACCGAAGAGTCTCAAAGTAAGACTGGCACTGTGTTTGTGTTTGACAGTAGTGCCATTACATTTAGGCGAGGGTGGTATGGTTCACAGCCTGGGTGCCTCCCACCGCCTCGATGTGAAACCTGGCTTTATCTTTTACTAGCCACGTAATCTTAAGGAAGTTACATAACCTCTCGGGGCCTCAGTTTCCTTGATTGTAAAGAAAAGGTTATTTTAATCCTTAGGTCATGGGGCTGTGATGAGAGTTAAATGAATTACTACATGGAAGTGTTTAGAACAGCACTGGCTCAGAATAAGCACTAGATATGTCATTGCTGCTATCTAGACCGCCATCCCTGCTAGGAATATCTTTCCATTCCACGAGCTCACTCTTCTTGGATAGCACAGAGTTCACACTGGCTGTCGGTTCAGTTAGCCATTAGTCAGAGCCAACCACATTCCCAGGGCAGCTAAATCTGGGCAGCAGATGAGAATATCTCTGAGGGCAGCTCCCCTTGCCCTCCCTCTCCCCCTACGCTGACTTCTGGGAGCACCGTCTTTCCCACCACCCACCACCTGCAGCCTGGGTCAGTGGTGGGGGCAGCTAAAAGCACTGGCAGCCACGCCAGGCCAGCTGAGTGTGCCTTTGCTGAGGCTTTGAGCTGGAATGGCAAGTTCATCACTCCAGAATTCACAAGCCAATAAACTAGAAAAGCCATGGAAAACATCAAAATTTAGACTGGAAGCCATCCATGCCTTTTAGAATCTCCCTGCAAACATTATGACACTATTGAATATTATCAGTGAAGAGGGGAGAGATGAATAACCCAAATGTCAACTTCCCCTCCCTAGGAGTAGAGATACCTTCCATAGCTTCTTCAGCCATGCACCAACTTCGCCAGGGGTTGGGGTTATTCAACTAATTGGAAAATTGGGAGATGGTATTCCGGGCTTATTTATTGCCTGGTATTTAGTAGTGCCCCTTACCAAAGCCTCACATATTTGTTTTCAGAATGTTATTTCCCCCCAAAATAAAAAGGAACTTTATAATAATCAAGGTAATGAAGGAACAAACTGCTTCCTTCCGAGGCCAGTGACTCAGAAGGCCAACCATTGCTTGGGAGTAGAAAGGTCTTAGAAGCCTCCTATCTGTAGTGCAGAAAAATCCTTCTTAATTTAAAGTGAGAATAAGAATGCTTCCTGAGCATTTTTGTCCCATTATCCAAAGTCTCAAGTATTTGTTTCAGAACTTAAAATTGGGCCCAAGGGAAAACAAAGTGGTTTCCAGACCAGAGCCCAGGGTAAGAATGAACCATAACAGGCAATTGCATTTCAAATTCCTAAAAATATTTGAACAAAGATTTATATACAAAGATGTTCATTGCCATATTATTAATAAACATAGAAAACTAGAAATAATGTCAAAATGGGTAACTTTGGAATATTGGGGAATCAAGGCATTTCCTGACATTGACTAAATGTTGTCCCTCACTGAGGTCTGTGCGCACAGGAGAAGACTCAGGTAGCCTTCTGACACTGCGTGGATCAGATGCTCGCTCTATAAATTGTCCCAGGGGCTTTGTGCAATGGAGTTGATAGTCTGGTCCTTGGGTCTCCCCAGCTCAAGCCCTTAGTCCTGACATCAGGTTTTATTGCAAAGCTGTAACCTGTCCTTATAGGTGCTTCCTACTTCATCACCAAACCTGCTTTCCCACCAGAAGTTCCCAAGAAGGGCTTTGGTACAAGTGATGAAATAAAAGAGACCCTTAATTTCCACCTTTTCTATACTTTGTCAGGAAGGTAATGTTGGAATATATGGGGTAGACATACACGGCAGCTTGGACGTCAGTGTTGGAGACTGACAGCCTGTTGAGGGAATTTCTAAACTTAGATACAGGCCCGTAACAAGCTGTGAGTTAGAACATATTCAGCATCGCAGCTGTAGCACCAATCTAAACAGTCAACAGTGGGGGAATAAATGTTTCATTCCTTCCTTCCTTCATTCCTGTTCTCCCAGTGGTGCTGATTTGATTGTCTGTCTCATCAGCTCTGTCTCTGAAGATCTTTGTTTTCATGTGTTTATTTTCCCTGGTACAGGTCGGACTTTGGCTTGGTCATCCTGACTTCTTCCCCTAAGGCCAGTGCAATCTGACGTTCAGGGAGGGAGTTGGTTATCTTTGGCAAAATGCCCTAATGACTTCCTCAAAGTCCTCATGATGTCCATAGGCTATGGAGTTTAAAAGATATTTTAGAGATTCAAATTCTTAGCTAGCAGGTCTTTTATGACATTTTAAATCATTGTCCCTAAAAAGGATGAAATAAAACTGGAACTAGCGGTGAAGTTAGTATTTTCCCCACCAAAACTCACCTCACTAACCACACAGCCACTGAATAATCATTGAATTTAGGGAAGGCACAAAGTAAAACAAAAAGCCAAGATCTCTATACTCTTGCCCCAAAACAAAAAGATTTGAACTAAATGAAAAGAATATTAGACAGTGAACCCAAGCCTCATACCAGCTTATCCACCAACTCCTGTGTCCCTTGAGCAAGTCACTTGATCTTCCTGTGCCCCTTTCTCATCTAAAATATAAGGGAAGATCATCTGTATAGCTTCTTCCAGCTCCAAATTACACTCTCCCATAAATCAGCATGGAAAATAAGGTAGTAGATTAGTTTTGTTGCAGTGTGAATAGTCTTGAGTAAGTTTGAGGCTTGGATCATATTTTTCATTAGCTTAAGCTCTCATTTTAACTCTTGTTGCCTTCTTCTTTGATTATGTATTGAAAGTGGCTCCGAACATTTTGAATTCTTTTGTTCGTCTCAACCTCTGTCAAGAAATGATCTGAAACAAGCATTAAACCAGCTCCTCTTTTAAGACAATTTAAGGCAGTTTTTGTTTCCCCCTCTTTCATTTCATAGCACACTGGTAAAATGACATTTGTTTAACAGACTGAGATAAAACAAATGAAGCTTCTGAAGGCAAGAGGCAACCCCCCAGAAGGTTCTACCCCTCACCCCCATCAAGCTGCACCCAATCCTCAGCTGTCTTGGCACACCTGCAACCTCTAGAGCATACTCCTTATAATGGCACCATGGTTACAAAGCTCTGCCCTAAAGGGAAGCCTCTAAATAGCAATGAATAAGCACCTCATCTTATGTTTTATTGGTTTGGATTGTGGTGGTGGATTTGTTCTTTGATCACCTTAAAAACATATAATAGGTACAATTGGTGCTGTTCCTGGTACCTTCTCTAAGTCATTGTAAACTTTGACTCATCAGTGTTCCATCCCCAAAAGTCATTGCATTGCTAGAAAGTTACTGAAAACATACTCATGCAGTTGGACATTCCTATTAATATTTCTCATCGGTTTATAAAAGCTAGTTCCCTTTCATAATTCTTAATCAGCTTTGCAACATGTAATATTCCCTTATTCCTTAAATGAATCTCTAGTTGGATTTGTTCAGCAACACTATGCTTTTACTCTGGGGTTTGATTATGCTGAGAGCAGCTCACTTAGGACCATGATGGTACCACCCACACTGTTCACATGAGCCCTTTAATAACAGAAGGAATAAGGGGGTGGGGACCCTAGGTAAAATACCAATTCCCTAGGCCACCCTCCGCAAATATTCAGCTTCTAAATATAAGTCATTGTCATCATCATAGAATAAGCAAGTATCTTCATAATCTTTGGGGAAACTTACATATACAAAAAAGATAAGATTGTGCTTATCGTCTACACTGATGTGAATGTGTTTTAAATCATATAAGTCTTTTCACATTTATTGGTATGACTTTCTGTTTCATGAGGTAGCCTAGGGTAGGAGTGGAGTGCTAAGGATGGAAAGTACACCAAGAAAGACAGCACTTTCTATATACAATCCAGTCTTCCTATAACAAGTTGTTGACCCTCACACTCCCGATAAAAATGTCTACAGGATGAAGTTCATCATGCCTCTCTCACACTCGAGACCCTGGGTAATCTGGACTCAGCTGCTTTTCAACAACAGCTCTTCACAGTCCATTCCATCCAAGCTGGGTTAGTTACCTACTCTGTCCCTGAGCCCATGTTTTTCCTACTGCCACTTGGAATGCCTTCTCTTATGCAATCATAATTTTTACCAAGGTTTCTCCAGTCACTGTGCTCAGAATCTTACATTGTATTTAATCTTCACAGCACCCCGATGAGGTAGAGACTCTTGCCCTAACAGTAAACATCTCTCACCATCAGCTCAAAAATCTGATCTCTTAAACTTTGCTGGACCCCTCCTCCACCTCCCTCAAGTGTTTTCTGTAATTTCCCTGTGGAAATTCTTGTCTGTAAACCCACCAATTGTTTACTGTTCCATGACTTCCCTTCTGTTATTATGTCTGTATTACTATCTGTTATTGTCATTTTACTTCTCATGTGTTTATGTTTTGCTTCCCCTCCCCCCCAAAAAAGGTAAGTTCCTTAAGGGCAAGGAACAATGGCACTTCTTTAAATCCTTCTCAGTTCCTGGTAGATGCTTTTCAAGGATTTTCACGTAATTTAGGTTGATGAGATTCTCCTACAGTGATCAAGGACAGTACTAGCAAAAGTGAAACTGTGAATGTGCTCTGCCCTAACTCACCCTGCACCTGAACTTTGCCATTCATCCCTCAAAGGCAGCAAGACGTATTTTTGAGAATGGAGGAAGCAGCAGAGGATCACTTAGGGGAGGAATTGTGTGCAAGCTGGTCCTTGCCCAGCATGAGAAATTACACTATAATAAAGTAGAACTGCAGCAATGTCCCAGAATACAGATTTCTCACCAGTGTTCTCAGCCTGGGTAAACAATTTGGTAGCCAGCTCAGGGTCTGATGATATCCCAGATGAGGGAGCACTCTAAGAATGAGGGGCAGGGGAGCCGTCTGGTGCCTCTGGGCAGCCCTGGTAGGCACACACGTCTGGGTTGCAAAGCCCTTGTCCTCTGAAGGGCCAGGCAGTGGCCTCGGTGTACTCTGATTCACCTCTTCCTGGCACCGACTCCTCTAGGAATCGTTATCCATCTGTGTGAGCACCGCCTTAGCGATAATTATATGGTCCTAAACAGGAGACTTTGGATGGTATCCCAAGCTCCTTAGAAAAAAGTATTACTTCACATTATTTATTCATTTCACAATCCTCATTAACAAAGCAACCCATTTCAGTTCCAAGTGAACAACTTCTGAATCGCATTACTTCTTTACAGGATCATACTCAGCTAAGACCAGGATGAACAGGACCTATTGATTCAATCCCATTCTTTCAATAGTGAACAAGACTAGTTTTGTTCCCAAATTAAATCCTGGCTGCCTGGGTCCTACCAGTAAGAAAAAAAAAAAAATTTGCATCAAACTCTTGAGTACTCTGATATCCGAACATTGAAGCTTTTATTAACTAAAATAGACAAATGCAAACATTTCACTCTCCTAGCGCTAACAAATTTAAAGATCATTAAATTGTAAGAGTAAGTCTGCAGAGAACACCGTCATTCTTATTTATTCTCAAGAAGAGGAGCAATACAATCTATCAAAAAAATCCGTGAGTGTTCACAGTGCATTTTTAAAAATTCTGGATGATTTTTCTTATTGTTTGAATAAAGCTCATAAATCATAAGTTTCTCCCACTAGGGAATCATTTTTCAGGAAAGTTTTTATTATTGTGTTCAAAGACTCTCCAGGCAGCAGCAGAAGGTGGATGTCTTCTTACCTTTAGCTATTCAGTTGTCTTAAAAGCTAATAAATGGGTGATCAGTGGCTGTTTCCTCTGGTTTTGTGTCCTGCAGCTCCTTCTTATTTACTAAATAGTACAGGGGGATTGCAACTAAGAAGAAACCCCAGGTCTCATGTACAGAATGATCCTCTACCAGTGGAATACGCCTGCCCATCACTCTCCCGTGGGGTTCAAACATATTCAGAGCCTGCAGGTCCCTTTTGCAGGACGCACTTTTTCTTTATATTCTATTCCAGGCCTCGTGTTGGATAAAATTCTCTGTAATTTTATTTTTCTTCTTTTTTCCCAACAATCAACCACATAAAAAAATACGTCAGGGAAGTGTCCTAGTAAAGCTGATTCCACATTTTTAAAAGCATGTTGTTGGTAAGTGGGTACAGTATTGTCACTTAGCATTGTCCAACTATGTTGAAAGAGAATTATAAGGGGATATCTTTCTTATTTGGATTGGGATAAATATCATTTCTTTTTCATGCCCAATTGCCACCAAGGACTTAGGGAGTACCTCTACTGAAACTCCTTCCTACCACACCAAATCTGGTAAAAGTTCTTTTTATTTGTGCATTTGACCATCAATAAATTTGCAACTTAAGCTGGATTTGTTCCCAACCAAACTATTCTCAGCACTTGGTTGGAATCATTTCTAGAGATTAATCAGCCAGCCTTTTCTGGGTGATGAGTCAGATCACTAGGCATTCCTAAGATTTTTATACTGCCAGAGAAAATTAATTAAATCATAGAGTGTGCCATCGGCATTTTTATTTTTCAATCTGATCTCTCCCAGATCTTATTTCTCTAACCCAGGCAAAGATTTGCTCCACAAAGATGCTCAGATGTTGGGTACCTGATGTCCATCTGCTTTCAAGAGTGAAGTGCCCCAAACCTTCTGTTCTAAGGCTATTTATCATAAAGATGTATATTTATTGATTTGTCATGAGAGGAACGTCTTCCAGAAAGCAAGGAAGAGCGCATATTGTAAAAGACTTTGCCCTTACTGTTTTGCAGCACAGAGCAGTTGATATTGTGTGAGATAGAAGAATATTTCAACTTAGAAATCTTCATTTCAGTTTTATTAGGCTTATTAAACAGCAAGATGAAAAATAGCTACATTCTTATAGGCACCTGACAAAATTGAAATAGAATAAAACCTGAATGACAAATTGGCCACTGTATTGATGCTTACTGGAGCTAAGTCACTCCCAGCTCCAATCAACATGTATGATCACAAGCTTCAAAGCAGACCTCAAGGTACCTACATTCCTATCCCAGCTCAATTTATACACAACTATATCTGTCACTCTTGTGAGATGGAGGCAAGCTGTTACCCAAACATACTTTGCAAATAGAAAATGAGTACATTAGGCTCTTCCTACTGCTACTGCTAGTGCCGCCTTTGAGGTTCTAGATTAACACTGTGCAGTAGAACTTTCTGCAATGATGGAAATGTTCTATTTTGTACTACACAACACTGTATCCACTAGCCACATGTGGTGTGGAGCATTTGAAATAAGGCCAGCATGACTGAGGAACTGAATTTTTAATTATCTTTAATTTCAATTAATTTAAATAACCACATGTGGCTAATAGCTACCATGTTGGACTGCACAGCTGTGGAGTATTTAGTGGCCTTTAAATTACCGGCCTGCTTCCAGCCTCATTGCCACTCTCCCTACACTTCAGTCCACACTTTGCACTACTACCATCGTACTCTTTCCAAAACAAGTCTGATGATCTCATTCATTAATAACTCTCATAATCCATTAGTGGCTTCTCATTTGGCTATAAGATCAATGCCAAGTCCCAGGCATAGCCATTAAGGCCTATCATGACCTGTCCTTCCTTCTTTGTCCCAGGGCTCACCGTTGTCTGTGCTCACTGCACTCCCACACTCCACAACATAGAACTTGCTGATCCGCATGTCTGTGTCTTTGCAAACCACGTCACCTGTGCCTGTGATGTCTTCCCACCCCCATTCTTGCCACCTGGCAAAGTCCTGTTTGTCCTTTATAACTCCGATTAGGCAGCATTCCCCATCTGAAAACTTCCCACGCCTTCTACTCTCCCCTGCCCACCTCCTCCTCCTGCTTATTCCACATCAGTTTGGGGGGGGGGGTTTTCTTGTA
>VBSM01003176.1:37483184-37512659 GCA_008086735.1 Cheirogaleus medius | reverse complement strand
CTTCACTTAGTAGAATGGGTTCCAGCTCTATCCAGGATAATACAAGAGGTGCTGGATCATCATTTTTTGTGTGTGTGGCTGAGTAGAACTCCATGGTATACATATACCACATTTTATTAATCCACTCATGTATTGGTGGGCACTTGGGTTGTTTCCACATCTTTGCAATTGTGAATTGTGCTACTATAAACATTCTAGTGCAAATGTCTTTTTTATAGAATGTCTTTTTTACCTTTGGGTAGATGCCTGGTATTGAGATTGCTGGATCAAATGGTAGTTCCACTTGTAGCTCTTTGAGGTATCTCCTTATTGCTTTCCATAGAGGTTGTACTAGTTTGCAGTCCCACCAGCAGTGTAAGAGTGTTCCTATCTCTCTGCATCCATGCCAACACTTATTGTTTGGGGACTTTTTGATAAAATCCATTCTCACTGGAGTTAAGTGATATCTCACTGTGGTTTTGATTTGCATTTCCCTGATGATTAGAGATGTTGAGTATTTTTTCATATGTTTGTTGGCCATTATTCTGTCTTCTTTTGAAAAGTTTTTGTTCATGTCCTTTGCCCACTTTTTAATGGAGTTGTTTGATTTTTTTCTTGCTGGTTTTCCTGAGTTCTAAATAGATTCTAGTCATCAGCCCTTTATCAGAGGTGTATCATGCAAATATTTTCTCCCATTCTGTAGGTTGTCTGTTTGTTCACGTGATAGTTTCCTTTTCTGTACAGAAGCTTTTTAATTTGATCAGATCCCATTTATTTATTTTTGTTGTTGCTGTGATTGCCTTTGGGGGTCTTCATAAATTCTTTCCCTAGGCCAATGCCTACAAGAGTTTTTCCAACATTTTCTTCTAGAATTCTTACAGTTTCATGCCTTAGATTATCCACCGTGAGTTGATTTTTGTGAGAGGTGAGAGGTGTGGATCCTGTTTCAGTCTTCTACATGTAGCTATCCAATTTTCCCAGCACCATTTATTGTGTAGTCTGAATTTTGACAGTTGTGTTTAGTGCTATAATGAAGTCAACCCCTTCACCTGCTTCTAGCCCTGGCAACCACTGATTTGTTTTCTGTTCTATAGTTTTGCCTTTTCCTATATAAATAGAATCATATAGTATGTAGCCTTTTTAGTCAGCTTCTTCCACTTAGCATAATGCATTTTAGATCCTTCCATGTTGTTTCATGTGTCAGTATTTGGTTCCTTTTTAATTGTTGAATAGTATTCTACTGTATGGATGCACCGTAGTTTGTTTATCCATTCCCTAGCTGAGGAGGATTTGGGTTGTTTCCTCCTCCTTTGTTGTTGTTTTGGTGATTACAAATAAAGTTGCTAATAAACCTTTGCATATAGGTTTTTGGGGGGAATTGGTTTTATTTCACTTGGTAAATATCTAGGAGTGCGATTGCTGGTTCATTTAGTACCAATTTCCAAAGTGGCAGTGCCATTTTGTGTTTCAGTATAAGAGGGCTCCAGATGTTTCCCATCCTTGTTATTTTTAGACTTTGTAGTCTTTCCCTAAAGATTAATGATATTGAAAAATATTTTGTATGCTTTTTGCCATTCAGATATCTCCTCCGGTGAGGTTCCTTTTGTTTTTTGGTTTTTGGTCTTCTTTTTGTTTTTTGTTTTTTTCCACTTTTGGTTCTTCCCTCTTCAGTATAATTAGCACTTCACTGTGAACAACAGAACACATTTTGAGGCTCTTTAATCTTTTTTTCATTTCTCATGTTAGGGTAATGAAAGTCATTTTATGATGATGGTCTCAGATACAATTATTATGGAAAAATGTTTGCCTAATAAGAGTGGAAACATATAGTTTTATTATATAAAGCTTGAAAATATAAGTTAAGAGAGAAAATACAGATAAGCAGAAATCCAAATGAAGTTAAAATGTGCAGTATTTTGGTTAGAAAGATAAGGATAAGAAAGAAAGACCATGTGTGGTGATGCTGTCACTTTTCAAGTGAGGAAACTGACATAATTTATTAATATTGGACCATTCAGAGGTCACACTGCAAATTGTTTTCAAAGTTAATATCAAGATTTTCTAGCTCCTGAACACTTTGCTTGGGGGGTCTTTTCATATTTAGCTTTATCCAGTCATGCAAAATTGCATTATTTCAAGTTAAAACATACTATATATCCTGTTAGTGGAATTTTGGCTTATGTGTGAAACTGAAGAACCAATAAATATTCATGTAATCTTCTGGATAACATATTGAAAAGGACAGCTGGCTCAGGAGGGATCATTTGCCTGGGTATCTGTTTCCATTTATATTAAGAAAATATTGCAAGAAGTTATTATCTGCCAGAGGGCTTTCGGGAATACAATGGAAGTCTGATATTGCATCTGATTGCTTTTGACATTTACCTATTGTAACAGGAAAACTATGTGAAGATAGCCAAGTGACTTTTTACAAAACACAATTTCAGAAGCTATAAAAAGGGAAAGGGGATGGCAGAGATAAAATACACTGCATCTGTAAAAATGAGAAACATGACTTGTCAGCAACACCTGCTTGTAACTATCAACCATTTCTATTGGGCCTGCTGAGAAATTACTCAGAGCCAAGTACATTGATGGGTGTGAAGTCTCATGTGCTTTAGAAGGCAGTCAAGAGATACAGAGGAGAGAAAGAGTGTTGTTTTATTGAACATTTTTAACCCAAAACCTGGGGTTGATGAAATGTAATTTTTATGACATTTTCTGAACACTTGAAAAGAAATCAGTTGTCCTTTATATTTTTATCTTTCAAGGATACAGGAGAAGACAGAACTTTTAAAGTTTAAGTATATAAAATATTTGACAACATTTTTCCAGATAGATTTCAAATCTCTAACTGGGACACCAAAATATTGATTACATCAACTGATTTAAATTTACAAAAAATATTCTCAATTTCTGATTGGTGATGGTAAAATGATAACATGCCTCTCTCCTCTCATTTTTTAGACCCCAAATAGTGATAGTAAATGAATGAGAAAAGGAGTGGGCAAGAGTAGGCAAGATATTATAAAGACAAAAAAGTAGCAACTCATTTAGCAGGGCAAAGGAAACCAAAAAGAGATATGGATAACATAGACCCACTCATTTCTTTGGAAACTCAAAGAGGCTCAGAATTTAAAAAACTCAGGACAGAATGGAACACAACAATCATGACCACCAGGTGTGAAATTTTTATTTTTAAAATAAAAAGACAAACAAGCAAATATGAAAGAAATGAAAGAAAACTAGAAAAAATGGATATAATCCAGGGAACAAAAGAAGGCTTCAAAAACTTCTCATTTATAACTATGGAAAGATATGAGAAGATATTTACTATGAATGGAATGTTTATGTCCCCCTTCAAAACCCATATGCTGAAGCCCTAATCCCCAAAGTGATAGTGTTTGGAGATGGGGCCTTTGGCAGGTAGTTAGGTTTAAATGAGATCATGAGAGTAGAGCCCCGTGACCCATCATTAGTGCCCTTATAAGAAGGCGAAGAGACCAGAGTTCTCTCTCATACATGAGGATACAGCAAGAAGGTGGCTGTCTTAGTCCTTTTTGCTGATATAAAGAATATCACAGACCGGGTAATTTATAATAAACAGAAATGTATTGGCTCACAGTTCTGGAGGCTAGGAAGTCCCACATCAAGGTGCCAGCATCTGTTGAGGGCTTTCTTGGGCTTTCTTGCTGTGTCATCCCATGGCAGAAGGAGGAAGGGCCAAGAAGGGGCCAAATTTGCCCTTTTATAACAGCACCAACCTCACCATGAGGGTGGAGCCATGATAACCTAATCAGCTCATAAAGATTCCACCTCTTAATACCATTAAAATGGCAATTTAATTTCAACATGAAGCCAGGCACAGTGGCTCAGGCTAGGCTTTTGAGAGGCTGAGGCAAGAGGATTGTTAGAGGCCAGGAGTTCGAGACTCCCTGACCAAGAGTGAGACCCCATCTCTACAAGAAAACTAGAAAAAATCAGCTGGGTTTGGTAGCACACGCCTATTGTCCCAGCTACTCAGGAGGCTTGAGCCCAGGAGTTTGAGGTTGCAGTGAGCTATGATGATGCCACTGCATCAGGTGACAGAGGTGACAGAATGAGACCCTGTCTCAAAAAAACAAAAAATTCAACATGAGTTTTGGATGGGACAAACATTCAAACCATAGCAGCAGCTATCTGTAAACCAGGAAGGTGGCCCTCACAAAGAACCCAACCATGTCAGTAACTGATTTCAGATTTCCAGCCTCCAGAACTGCGAGAAATAAGTGTTTGTTGTTTAAGCCACTCAGTGTATGCTACTCTGCTATAGCAGCCCTAACTGAAAGACAATGTTATAATCTTATGTTATATAAATTAAAAAATAATTCTATAAAAAAGAAAATCTGATTAAAGAAAGAATCTTTAGACACTGAAAATATTCATGACTGAAATTAAAACTTCAATAGAAGAATTGGAAGATAAAGTAAAGGAAATCTTAAAGTAGGACAAAAAGAAGAGAAGTGATAAGAGAAGTAGCAGACCAATCCAGGAAGCCAGATATCTAATAAGAGTTCCCAAAAGAGAGGCCAGAGAAACAGAATGGAAGTTATCAGAGAAATAGTAAAATAAAAGTTCTCAAAACCAAACTAAAGGAAACAAGCCTCCATACCAACAAATAACCACACCAAGATGCACTACTGCAAAACTTTAAGATACAAAAAGTATAGAGACCCTCTTAAACATTTTCAAAAAGAAAGGCAATATAAGTATATTACATAAAAGCAACAAAAATCCTAATGGGTTCAGGCCTCTCAATAGTAATTACTGGATGCTAGAAGACAATAAAACAATGCCTACAAATTTCTGAGGAGAAATTATTTTTCAATCTAGAATTTCATACAGTCTGGAATTCTAAGTCAGAATTCAATTAAATGAGAAGGTAAAAATAAAGACATTTTCAAACACTAAGAATTGAAATATTATTAATATTTTTTCCCATGCACAGTTTCTTAGAAAGCTACTGTAGGGTATGCTCCAGCAAAATTAAAAAGTAGATCAAAAAAGATGACACAAGTTTAGGGAAATGTGTAGTCCACCTTGGAGTGCAACAGCAATCCCCAGGATAACACTGTGCGGCAGACTGGAGAGCAACCTTCCTACCTCTAGGAGGAAGGTCTTCAGAGGAGTAAATTGAATAGATGACCTAGCAGCTTTGGGAAAAACAATGGAGGATATGCAGATAGCATATTAAGGAAGTGCAGGGGGAGACACAATTGGAAACCTTGATTCAAAGTGGGGGGACAGGAAGCTACAAAGAAAGAAATGAAATCACAAACACTTCAGTGAACAAGATTTACATTGTAAAATTTTAAACAATGGTAACTGGTTTCAAAATAGTGATAAAACTATTTGGCGATAAAGAGAGGGGGTGGGATGCAGGATAAGAGTGCTAAATCCTCTATAATAATAGAAATTAAATAGATATTGAGTGAAGTTGATAAAATGAGAAATAGCCATATTAAGAATATTATTAGAAATGTGGAGAAGAAACTGCTGAAAGATTTAAAATGTTTGCCTTTGGGTCATAGAACTGAAGAGGATGGGGAAGGTTAGGGCAAGAGACTAGGATTTTTCATTATAAGTGCTATGCTTGTATTTAATTTTTAAAATTTATACATATATTACTTCAATTAAATTCCTTTAATTATCAGAGATTTCCAGTCACTAAAAGATTCTGTTTACTTTGCCCCTTTTACATCACAATGCGAATTTTGAAATTTTTATACAATTTTATCATTTTATAGAATAATCTACTTTTTTCTAGTAAGAATTTCATAAGCCTTGGGAACCCCTTATTCAGAAACTGATTGTCATCATAAAATTGAGTAAGTAGCCCTTTGAAAGATAGATTTGCACGTTTGGGATGGGAGTATATTACCACACCTCAACCCTGCAACTGTTTTTTAAAGGATAAAACAACTTGTTTTTCTGCTCTACAGGGAAGAAACCTTTTATCATATTTTAATATCAATAACTCTTTGAATTTTTTCCATTGTTACTGAATCAGTTTGCTGGTTGGTTATTTGTAAGCAAAGCTGGCTAAAAACTGTACACTTTTACTCACTAAAATTAATCAAGTTGAACAACACAGAATTTCATCTTCTACCCCTTACCTGGGAAGTCCTGGGTTGCTGGTTTTATTGAGTGATAGAAATATGTATCCTTTTCTAAGTCTTTGGGAAAAAATGCCAAAAAGGCTGAATAGGGTTGATATTTGGCTTAGTGGAATCAGATATTTTATCATGACTTTCAGACCAAAACATGTCAAAAAGGATGTCCCAACTATTTAGATATTGGCAAGGTGACTTCCACGGATACACAGATAAACAGGAAGTATCTCTACAGAAGAAAAAGGCAGATCTACAAATGGAACTGTTTTTCCTTCTTTCAGTCCAGCTCTCCACTCCCCATACATCTACAGATTTGAGGGTAGTGACTATTCTGAAGTCTCTTTGGTTCCTGCCACTCTAATGTCTAGACATTGTGTCAGACATCCCCTTTGTCAGAAGAGAAAAATCTTATCAAAAGAATACACAAACCCCTTGATAGATATCAATATCTATTTAGAGTTAAATAATAAAAGAATATTTGCTTTGTAGATGACCCAATAATGAGAGACTTATTACATGAGAATAATTTTCACAATTGAATAAGAAAATCAAGGTAACTTTTAGGCCTCTTGAATCAATATAGGAAGAAACAACGGTATTTAAGAATATACCTAACAGAAATTAAGGGGATTACCTTTCCTAGTGATGTGCACGAGAGTGGGAAATGCAGCCATATGAGAAAAGGATTGTTTTTGTTTCTTTTCTGCCATCCACTCTTCTGGTGATTTTCCTTGGTGGCTATACCCTATTCTCATTTACATCTTCCATTGCAGACACTAAAAACAATGGAGTGATGAAAAGAAGAAATACATTATGGATATATCTCTATAGGATCAACTACATAATTTGCAGGGCCCAGTGCAAACTGAAATTGTGGGGTCCTTGTTCAAATATTATTAAGAATGTCAAGATAGTGACTATAGACCATAGAACCAAATGCCAAGCCCTTTAGAGCACGGGGCCCTGTCTGACTGCACAGGTCACATGAAGCCAGCCCTGTGTCTACAGGCCCCTCAAATATTTCCAAAGAACATTAAAACCATTTTAACCCAGCCCATGTTCCTGGATAGAATAGTCAAGTCATAGCTAATTACAATTCCTAATGCCATGAGATTTATTTAAATTACCAGTTCACTCTCAGTACTTAGCTATGAGAATTTTTTAACAATTGGTGTAAAATAAAAGCATAAACGGTAATATATGGCTGCTGAGTGTTCCTTCTCTCCAGCCATATAGTTAATGCTTTCTATATGATGATTTCTGCCCTTGGAAACATGAGCTTAGTTGGGCTCCCGAATTGCCAGTGATGGGCCCCTCTTCCCATTCTCCTGTCTGACCATCTGCTTATTACCAACTGCAGGATAACTAAACTGTTCAACCACAAGAGAATGACTCATGGGTGCTAGGGGGAAGAAAATGCACTTTTTGAATATGCAGTCCTTAAAACACCAGCTGTTCAATTTTGGGTTTTGCAAATCAGTTGGCTATGAATTTCAGGGAAGACGTTTTCATCTTTGGAAAGCTAAATTTCACAGACTTCTTGAGGAAAACAAGTCATGCCGTCTGCTTTTTCTTAATTTTACCACAAAGAAATTTTAAATACAAAACACATGTTTTTCCCACTTCACTCCCTTGATGACAAAGAAAAACTCTTTTGAAGGACACTGTGTCACACTCCAGGAAGGGACAGCATCTATCTGAATGAGTTTATCACAATAAAGCATACCAAGTCAGTACTTCTAAGAAAGAGAGATGGAAAATAAGCAAGACTAATACTAGTCTTGGGTTTCTAAAGGAAGAAAAAAACAGATTAGGAGTTTTCGCTATGTATTAAAGAGATAGGAACACTTTGTGACAATCTTCCATTGTTCCTCTATGTTCAGTCTCCAACCATAGGAGCTGGGCCAAAGGCATAATGTCAGGGATTACAGGAAAACAGTAACTGTGAGCACAGGAGGGACCCAGCCTCCAAAGCATCTCTCCTTGCTTCTCCCCCCTGGATTTGACAGACCCCTCTTCACCATCATAAATTTTTCCCCTAAGGGAGCTGCCACATACCTAGGGACACTTATGTGCCCTCCTCCCCCAACAACCTTCCTTTTCCTCACCACTCTCTGAATCCACACCTGCTCTCAGTAATTCACCCCTCCTCTCTACTCTTGTTGCATGTTACCTTTACCATGTATTCGCCATTGTGTTTTGTTTACAATATTTTTATATGTTTATCCCTGGTTTCCTCCAACCGGACTGTGAGTTTCTTGAGGGAAAATATCATGTGTTGTTTTATTATTGTCTTCCCCACTGGGGCTAGCATAGTGCCTGTTACTAAGAAGATGCTATACAGAAATGTGTTGATTGAGGGAGTATTGATTCTGCTACCCCAACCCACAATTTTAAAACTGGACAGTAAATAATTTTCACAAATTATTTTAAGAAAAACAAGTGGAATCATCCAATTAAAAAAAAACTTTTTTTCACATCAGGTCACAGATTCTAAACCCTAACTAACTTTCCTTGCCTCTTTAAGCTAATGACACATTGTTTAACCTTCACAAATTCATGAAAATGTGAGCTAATGAAAGTCTATGCTATCGATTGCCTTTGAAGTATTTATTTTTGTCACAGTCATTTCAGAAACTTTGCTCTTGTAAGTTTGCCATGATTGATGCAAAATCCACTTTTCCTTTCTAATGCTTTCCCCCATATATAATTCCACTTTGTGGGGTCCATTAACAAGGAGATAATTAAATGTACACATGAGTTATAGGCATTTCTTTCTCTGAAATGAAATACACATAAATGACATGAAAATAGAGGAGGGAGGTATCTAATAATCCCTTCCCTTAGGATTTCAGGAAGAATCCATTGCCAAAACAAGAAAAGATCTCCAGGTAACCATGCTATCTTCTTTATGGGGAATGACCCAAGGGGTAGAACTCAACAAGAGTTCATTGGCTGACTCAGTCCACTTTGACCAATGAATGAGGGAGCCTGGGTAGACCATACAAAGGTCCCAGAAGAGAACCCAACAGCAAAAAGGGAGGATCATGGCTTCCTGTAGTGATGTGGCTAGAGACACCAGGATTCCAGGCCTTTAGAACTTACTCTGACTAATCAGAGCACCTGGTCCAACTGATTTTCTCTGAACATTCCTACTAACCCAAGTATACCAAAAGGATCCATTCATCTATAGGAAAATATAAAACCTGTTGAGAAATAAATGTACCATGGTAATTTTATCCAAAAAGGAATAAAGAAAGAGAAAAGACAGGTTTCTTTTTCCTTAATTTATGTGATTTTCGATTAAAAGAAAATTTCTAACTAGTGATGCATTATCTCCTTCCCAAATGTATGTCCAAAGCCAAATGACATATTGCAACTTTTCCCAAATATCTGTGTATCCTAAGCACACTGTGTCAAGAAGACTAATCCAAAGACTTGATTTATGTTGCTGCCTGACAGGTGATGTCTGCGAGGCATGCCGCCTAAATGGACTGCACTCCGGCAGTTACCTTAGTCATCAATTCTCAGAGAATTAATGAGTACCATTCATCCCAATAATAGAAACCAAGGTCAGGGCCTCTTCCTTGCTCTGTAATTCCATTAGCATTGCACAGAAAGCACTTAGGTCATAAGCTCTGCAGACCTTATCACTGAGCAAATGGAACTGCATCTTGTTTTCAGAAAGAATCCTTACTGTCCACACCCCTTGTCAAAGATTTGTTGAACATCAACATTCAGTGTACTTACATACATAGGAGAAATGCTGGTAAAGGAAAAGTGAGGCTGCCTTCAGCTGCCGAGAGGTTCAAGTACTGTTTTTATTAAAGTAAATGCCAATAGAAAACATTTGTAATAAAACCATGTCAGGTACTTCCAACTACTGCACATACATTTTTAAGTGCTCACTCATATTTTATGTAAGCCACTCAGCCATCCCATGTGACTACCATAGAATTTATTTTAGTTTTCATTCTTTTATTTTGATTTTTATACTTTTATTTTAGTTTTTATTCTAACTACCCTAAATAAAGTTAAAATGGCCTTAAAACTGAAAGTTATCACCATAAGCAAATAATGCCGTTTACAGTGAAACTGCCATCTTGAAATCTCAAGCAGCAAGCCGTTCTAAACTATGTCTCACCAGTCATTCTCTTGCTCCTTATAATTCAAATTGCTTTCAACCTCTCACATATCAAAAAAAGAAGGCAGAAACCCCAAGTTTTCAAGCCATAGGCAAGGATTTGAATCCTGGCTTTGACACTTGTTTTCTCAACAGTAAAATTAACTTGATTACTGTATTTTTGCCTCCCACTGGCACTGTAAGTATTTAAAATAAGTACCTAGCACAGTGCCTGAAATATAACAAACAATAGCCTATTATTGATGTTGACCACACAAAAATGTATGTGTGTGTGTGTGTGTGTGTGTGTGTGTGAAAAACTTGGTGTTTTGAGACATTTGGGTTTCATGCCCAGTAAATTCTAAATGATCCATAACAACAGAGAAGAGCAGAGGCATAAATAACTCAAAACAGCAAATCCTCCAAACACCGCTTGTGCGTTTTGAAGTACATTCTTGAATTTCATTTCAAATGTCAGCGTTTCTAATACCTAAAGAAATTACTTCAAACAAAGGAATGACATTCTGCTGTGGAGTCCTAACTAACGGGGATCTGAAGAGCTGTCCAATTTCCCTCCCCTCTTCTCTCTTCTCCTCCCACCTTGCCAGTCAAAAGATAGCTGCCGCGAAGAGCCTGCTTCAAGCAAAGTTCCTGACTTCCATTCACCCCTGGATCAGGACCACTTGTGAAGTGTTTATGATTCCTGGCTTAGAGGCAGGCTGCACTCACCAAATAAAAGTACCAGGTGCTCACAAAGCAAGTACGAGATTAGAGGTCAGAGACAGTAAAGTCAAAAGATGCAGCATCATTGATCAAAGCTAAGAGCAAAGGCTATGGAATTTGATGGGCAAGTTCTAAGCCATTGAGCCCATGTGACCTTGAACAAATTAATAACAGCTATATGCCTCAGTTTTCTCTTCTGTAAACGTGTAATGATACTGGTACCTCATATGAATTGTTAACGATCCTACGTCGTTTTTAATGTAGATATATTTTATATATATATACATATATATCACTTAGTGCTTGGCTTATATAAGTACTCATAAAAAGTAAGAAAAGAAATTGTTAATAACTTTCAATAAATATGAAAGTAAATGTGAATATGTTTATGTGTGAAAGGCTCAATGTGGATAATAGATAAAGAGATCTATATTATGCTGATTTCCCTTGGAGTAATAAACTCACTTATAAGTTGATGTTTTCCTACAAACCTGCAATAATATTTTTTGTGAAACCAGAGAAAAACAAGACTCTTGACTTCATCCAGTGTCTACCTAATCCCCTAAACACATCTCTCTTTCCTAAATGAAGCTGTTTTCCTGGGTTGATACTTAGGGGCTGTTGCTCTGTATGATCCTGTAGTAAGCAAAGTGTTCCTTCAGTTTTAGAAGTATTACAGGGTTATCCCATGTGGAGAGAAACCAAGTTGATACCTACATACAAACGTGCACACACGTGTGCACACACATACACACAGAGTGATATCAGAAATATTTAAAAGATAATAGTATTAAAGAGAATGAAACTTAACGCTTCTAGATCAATTCTTACATATGATAACTCATCTCATTCTCAGAACCATTCTGTGAGGTCAGAGTTATTCGTATCCCAGTTTTACTGTTGAAAAACAAACTCAAATAGGTTAGGTAACTTTTCAAATGTTACATGATAGATAACAATATACACATTATAGCCAGGGAGACCAAATCATTTATGGACCCTTCCAAGACACTGTGGAACATGTAAGGAGGCAAAAACAGGAACAAAAGTTCACCCTAATTATGGCTGAAGACCAAATTCCTTGCAATACCTACATGATTTTTTAAATCAGCAAATTAATGAGTTCTTATTACATTTCTACTTGAGAACTGTAGTGTTCTAAAGACTCTAAGATGATCTAGTATCTAGATCATTAGTATGCTGTAAGGTGCTCTTAATTAAAGCTATTAGTGCTTATGGTAAATAAAAATGTGTTTGAGCTTCCAACATGATATGCTTCACTTTAGGGACACAGGCTCAGACAATACTTTCATATGCTGTCTATAACCTTTCACAATAGAAGAATGAATAAGGTACTGGTTCATTAACTCACTAATTGTCCTTCCTTACACAGTTATTATCTAATGTTCTGCCTTTCACTATAATGTGTGTGCAAGATTGAGAGTTTAAGAAATAGACATCCGAAAGCATGATGAATGATGTATTGTATCTTTGCCTCTTTGTGCAGATTAAATCAGTACTTGATTCCATAGGGAGAGCAACAAGACAGAGTCGTTGACAGGTGTTTTTCTGGCTGGGGCTGAAGGGAGAAAGGAAGGAGAACAGGTTTCTTGACTATAAGCTCCTTGAAGGACTTAGAGGGACATTGTGTATTATTGATGTTTGAGCCCAGAAACACTCATCTGGGTAGATACTCCTTTATATTGAATAGAAGTCAACCTGCTAAGAAAATCTATATTCCCACATATCTGGCTTTCCCCACACATATAAATAAATAATAAAAAGAAAATAAATGTTCATTGTTTTAAAGAGACATGAGACATAAAACATATGTCAACAATTCTGAAATGTTTTTTATACATTAATATCTCAACAATTGAAGAGCATCTTATAGTCAATGGAGTATCGTTGTTTAATTGGCAGAGTTGCTTTTTATTTTTCTTCCTTGTGTTACATAAAATAGAGGTGTGTCTTACCATGAATGGTATTTTAGATATGATGAAATGCATTATGTAGCCAACATTAGCAAAATCTCAGCACCATGTAATAGAGTAAATCAGAAAGAATAGTTATGATTTGACAACACATCAACCTTTATTCTAAAGCTAAGTAATTGAGTGGGAGATTGGTTGTAACTTCCTCACCAGGTGGCTACTACCCTTATTAATACATTATTTCTTTTCTTCCCTCTTTTCTCCTCTGGGTAAAATAGGAAAGGGTAGAAATTCAGTTCCTGGCATTTATTGTATCTTTCTGAAGCTGTGTATTATTGTCTCTAGAGCATAAGCTCTTTGAGCACAAAGTTCTACATCTGTGGTTCTCAAACAGTCCTATGTATTGGAATCTCCCCAGGAGTTTCTTGGAAATCCACGGTCCCCACCTCCTGCCTGGACATTCTGATTCACACAGTCCTGGGTGAGGCCCGGATAGCTGTATTTTTAATCCTAGGTCAATTATGGTGCACTCCAAAGTTTGAGAACCCTTGGCCTATGTGTTTGGAATTGACCTATCACTGCAAAGTACTTCAATTTAGGAAACTCTGGTCTATCACTGCAAAGTACTTCAATTTAGGAAACTCTGGTCTCAATAGTGTGCACAGGACCCCCTTTGATAGCAATGATTGTGATTTCGAAAGGCGAATATCCTCACTAAAGAAGGAATTCTGACATTGTAATGTTTCCTTTGGTGCTGAGACTGAAAGAAAACATGTCCTGGTCGTGTCCCTGATACCTATTTCTGTTGGGGGGGATTTTAGCTGTGCCCCATAAAATAGGACGCATCATTGAGGGGAGTCCTGCAGATCGCTGTGCAAAACTAAAAGTGGGAGACCGGATCTTAGCGGTGAACGGCCAGTCCATCATCAACATGCCTCACGCCGACATCGTGAAGCTCATCAAGGACGCAGGTCTTAGTGTCACCCTTCGCATCATTCCTCAGGAGGGTGAGTGCCTGAAGCAGCCTCTCAGAGAGGCGGTCAGCACACAGACACACTCACTGGGCTGTGCTCAGCCTGCCTGCCGGGGTCACGGAGTCCACCTGGCTGCCATCAGTGTGGTGTCAGAGGTCGATTGCTATTTCCACTCTTGCAAAAACTCACACTCAGTCGCAACCCATATCCTGTTTACTCATTGCCAGTTTCATCCATAGGTCAAGCTGTGTGTCATTACAGGCCAAAGAGTATGAATCCTGAGATGCCTGGTTATTTAGTCATTCCCTATGGTTGCAAGAGTATTTTAAGCCAGAATTCATTCAACAGAGATGATAGGGTTACAAGTCTCAAAATTAAAAAAAAAAAGACAACTTATTTATGTTAACAGTTCTCTGGATAGTTCTTCCTTTTGAATTTTTCTGTACAAGGACTCCCCCCTGAGGCTTGAAGAATAGTGAAAAATCACAACTCTCATAACCATGCCATAAGGGACCATGGAGTTCTGGGTATCAGTTCATCATACATTCACCATTTCCAGACACATAGTTCATTACTAGTTTATTGCTGCTGCCTCATTAATGATATTGAAGAACTCAGTCCCTGGAGCTCGCTGTCAGGTGGACCGTGGCGTCCTGTCCCACACAGAGGCTGCTGGGCTCACTCAACTTGGCACCCTCTGTTCTACTCAGCCCCCTGATTCCATTTTAGGATTATCTGACATGCAGGCACCAAATGACTAAACTGCCACCTGACTTTGAATGTAAAACAGTGGTTCCCAACTTGGGTGGTTCTTCCAGGGAACATTTGGCAATGTCCAGAGACATTTTTGATTGTCATGATTGGGGTGGGCATGCTGCTGGCACCTAATGGGTAGAGGCCAGGGATGCTGCTAAACATCTCATAATGCACAGGACAGCCCCCCTACAGCAAAGAATTATTATCTGGACCAAAATGTCAATAATGCTAAGGTTGAGAAGCCCTGACATATTAATAAATGGAGAAGAAATTAAAACATCTGGGCTGTAAGAAAAGAAAGTGAAAGAGGAATTTATAAGAGAACACTAATAGATCACCTCCCATTTTTTCACCCAACCAAAAAGAGAGAGAGAGAGAGAAGAAAATGACCATGTTTTTTTTTTACCTGTTATCTGCAGACAACAATATACATAAATTATTCAATGGAAACTACCTATAAGCAAGATTGTTCACTGAAAATCTGACTGCTTCTCAGTTCTGCAGTGTGTCTGTCCTTGAAAATTTGATGTTATCAGAAAAAAAGTCAAGAAGCAGTTTTTTTAAAGAACAGCTTTATGAATCTTCCTGTATCCAGTGTTCTCTTTCCTTTCTGGAGAACAAACTTCTCATTTCGACCAAAAAGTAGAGGCTAAAACATATTCTCTCAGCAAGCAGTGCTGGGAAAATGGAATATGTTTTTAGCACTTACTCCATTGAATTATTTTTTCATAGTTTTAAGGGAGGGTTTTGGGTGATCTTTTCTTCTGACAAAATGACAAGATGCTTTGTTCATAACCTTGCTCAGCAATGATAATTAATGAAAGAATACTAATTCCAGGAGTGGTATTGGAACTTGATAAGTTTAAACTGCCATCTAAAAACCTAACAGAAACGAGAATAATCAAAGCCTTCAGTCATCTGAGGAGGCAAAGCGTGACCACCTCTGGTCACCTCTTGCCCCTGATCAATGCTAACCTTCCGGCATTTGCCGCTCTGGTTCCCGTCGCAGAGCTCAACAGCCCCGCCTCGGCACCCAGCTCCGAGAAGCAGAGCCCCATGGCGCAGCAGCAGAGCCCCATGGCCCAGCAGAGTCCTCTGGCCCAGCCCAGCCCAGCCACCCCCAACAGCCCCGTCGCCCAGCCAGCTCCTCCTCAACCACTTCAGCTGCAAGGACACGAAAATAGGTAAAGTCTCTTCTGGCTTTTGTGATTCCAGGGGTGGGGGTGGGAGCCTTTGTGGTCAATATAGGACACAGGCAGGGAGAGTAGAAAGTGCTGTGTGCACCTTTGTGTGATTTCGAGGTTGAGTATGTGTTATAGATATGATTTTATTAGTCAAGACAACTAAGTGTCTGTCGTTCACAAGAAGAGAACCTTTCCTGAAGAAGTAGGATGAGCAATGCAGATGAGTAGGGGTTAACTAGCTGAAGAGCACATTAAAGAGAGTCCAGAGTGAAGGACACACAAAGGGCCCTGGCAGGAGGAGCGTGCCAGCACAAAGGATGGAGATAAGGCCAACAGAGTGGGAGGGGAGCGTGATTCGAGATGAGGGTGGCAGGGCCAACCCTAACAGCCTTGTAAGCATGCCAAAAGTTTTGATCTTTATCTTACATGTGGTGGGAAGTCATTGAAGGGTTTAAAGCTGAGGAGTGACATCACTGGATTTGCTGTTCAAGAAGGCCTCTCAGTCTGCCCTGCAGAGAGCAAAAGAGAGGCTGGCAGGGAGAATGCAGGTTAAGCAGTTAGGACGTGGCTGCCGATGTCCATGGAACCATGAAGGTCATGGGTCAGACAATGGTGGTGGCATGGAGACAGGGAAATGTTGAAGGCCTTGTAAGCATTAATAAACGTTAATATTTTTACTGATTAGGTTGAGTGATAACCTGGCATGCTCCTACCCATGATCTAAGGAGGTTCTTCCACATATAAGGTTAGAGATAGGCATCATAAACTAAGATGAGTGAGGCACTTTGAACTTCCAGAAAAAGGATGTCATATAAAAACAATGTTGTCTTCTTATTGTGACTTATGTGTAACAGGGAGCCTGGGTTGGGCTGGGACATTAAAGAAAAATATGAAGACGTTCCTGTGTAGTTTCCCCTCTTTCAGGAGGAGAAAAACAGAACATCTTATGGAAACATCTCTGAATACAAAACCCTCCCTGGTCTTTTTCACGATTCTAATGTTTTCTGAACATCTGCTTCTCATCTTCTGCCTCCCATGTTGGTGAAGATGAAGTGAGACTCTGCTTTCGACTCCCAGAACTCTCTGGGTTCATCATTCACATTGTTGCAAAGCAAATGTTTTCCCTGTGCCACAGGTGGCATTTCTATAAAGCCCCATTCTGCTCTGATTTCCCCATTTGCTTTCATAGAAAAGTAAATGTCTGGTTGCCTTCAGCTGTTTATGTTTTTAATATATGCTGGGAAAGAGAAAAGCTCTGTAAAGCAAATGATGCAGAGGTAGAAATTTGACAACCTGTAAGAAAAGTAAGTCCTGGGTGCCTCAGTAACAAGCCCCAGATGTGCTGGTGCTCACCGTGGATTACTCAACATATTGCACTGGCTTTCCGCAGGATTCGCTGTAGACTCGGGAGGAAGGACGTGAGTGCTCCAGACATCCTCAGCCAGCTTTAGACTCTTCTTCGTCACTTTGCCACTGTACATTAATCTCTCAGCCACACTCCCTCTTCTGCTTTCCAGAGTTGGATTCCCCCGGACACAGCTCTTGCTTCCAGCCGTGGGTGGATAATCTAATCCCTGGTGTGCTGTAGTTCTGTAGGGAGAAAAACAGTTGGGTAAGGCCACTATTGTATCCCATCTGCTACTAGCTCAACTGGGATACCTTGGCCCCTATCATAGAAGCAATGATCTTTGAATATTTATTTTTCTGAACAGAATAAAATATTCCTAACTCTGTGATTAAAAGTTGACCTGATCCAAATTTTTATAAATCACCAACATATTTGCCCAGAGTTGTTAGCTATTTTGCTTCAGACTAGCAAGTGTCCACTCCAATTCTAGGGCCCTTTACTGGCACTGAGGTTTCCTGGCTTAATTCTTTGACTGTTCATGGTGGCTCATTTGCATATGGATGAAGAGATTCAGTAATCTGACAGATAGCAGAAACATTTTCCTAGTTGCCTTTAAAGATGGCCATGGTATCAGAAGGAAAATTTTTTGCCTTTTTCTAGATCAGGTTAGCGATGTCTCCAAGACAGTTTATATGCTAGGTTTATATGCACAGTGTGAATTTCCTATTTCTTCATTTGTGTAAGGAATGCCCACCCACCTGTCAAATTGAGCCAGTTCCCATGTTAGAGTGAGATAAAATGAATGACAGTCTGCTTACAAATTTCCATTTTGTGAGTTAGAATGAGTGATACTTTATCCTATCTTATTTACTCTTGGATTGGCTTCCCATGGCACTCTGTACACCTCTACCCACTTCTCTGTCCTCTAACATCCTTTTGGTGTATGCTCAGGAAACACAAAATAATTTTAATATAAACATAAGTAAAATACTATTCAAGGAGAAGCATTTGTTGAAAACAACACAAGAGCCATTACGGAATATATTTCCAAACTAAGTATGAATATCAGAGTTCACCTCCCCAGCAAGGGCAATTGATATTTGACTGCAATTTAAAATAGCAAGATCGGTGGAGGACTCTTAGAAAGTGACTTCTTCCACAGACTTTGAACCACAGATGCTCAAGACTGAAAGTGATTCTTGAAGGGCCCACATGATGTGAAATCTCACCATGAGCAGCATTTCATTGTTCTGGGACTTTTTCAGACCATAAAAACTTGCTAGAATTTACCTTTAGCAATCTTGTGTTCTCATCTCAAAAGTCCCTTTAACAATGGAGTTCACGGGATTGTCTTAAGCAAGATGGGACAGAGATGGGATCAGGATCATCAACTGTAGTAGAACAGCAATTACCTGAAGCTGAGAACCCACCATTTCAAAGCTCTGTGTTTCTGCTTATTATTGGGACGAAGGCATTTTTCACACAGTAGTCTCCATCCTCCTCCTTTGCCAGCAAATTAATAAACTTCTCTTTCCTTCCCCTCGAAAATAAATAAACAAACAAACAAATAATGAAATTCATAGCTATAAAGGGTTATAATGATCTTCTTTCATAAGTAAAGGAACTTTAAAAAGCCTGGTTTTGTTTTAATAATCCCAAGTTTTCCTTAAAATAAATAGTTTCACAAATGTAAAGCAACATAATTTTGGCCCTAGCCAGTGTATCATTCACTTAAAAGTTAGCAACATTCATAAAAAATTAAATATGTTTCCCTTATTAAAGAAGTCTTCAATGTGCAGTTCAACTTAAAATCCTGACACATGACACTGGTGTAGAAGGTATTTTGAGTGCCTGGTAGCCTGGATGACAGCCGTTGCAAGCTCCTATTTTTAGTCATTTGTGTAACCTCTGGGGAGATTCTTACATTTCACTCTGTTGCTATACTTGTGACACATCTTGTTGGACACGGAGCACATAATGGATATTGCACACCAATACCACACAGATCATGAGAATAAAGTGACTATACTATAACTTAAAAACAGTGTGACACCAAAACCACCAAGCAGGCTATTTATAGAAGGGAACCAACACACCTGACAAATGGCACCCAGTTTGATGCCTTCTGTTTAATGTATTCATTTGCATAGTTCAGCATCTTATTCAAAGCATATTTTAAATAATTCTATTATCAGCATGCATCCTCTTAGTAGGTAAGTGAACAACTAAGGTATAAAGCAAAGCCTAAATTATGCAGCTCACAAAAGGAATGTCCCCTCTGCAGGGTTAAGTGACAAATGGGACCTACTCAAAGGGTTGATTAAAATAACTACATTACTAACCCCCTTCTAAGAGCACCACATAAACACATCTATCGGCTGTGCACTTGCAGTGTGTCCTCGACAAATATTAGATGACACTAATGGCAATTGTTCAGGTGAGTGATTTTAGAACTATGTAATACTAATCAGCATCAGTGAAACCATAAGCCAGTAAAGAAACCATCTATTCTTAAAGGTAAAAATTCTACTGGTTTTGAACCTGATTTCCTGACACACTTGAGCTTTTCCTTGGTGCTAAATATGTTTGCAATTCTTCATACCCTCCATATTAATTTTAGATAAAGTTGCCATTATGTAGAATGTATTTTTTTTTCATTCTACCTACCTCCCTGGGTAGCTAGCCCATTATAGACTGTTGCCATGGCAATAGCCAATGAACAACAGAATTAAGTGGCCTCTATACCATGGTGATAATTTTTCAGTTTACCTTATTAATGATCCCATAATGGTAGGAATTGGCTATTTTAGTCCCTTTTTGGACTAAAGTCCCTCAACTTAGAGCAGTTTGGATTCACAAAACAATACTAAACTCCTAGTTCTGGTCTCTGTTATTAGTCTATTTTATTAGTAACCAATATCTAGAAACAAACAAGAGACAAATGTTGGAAATGAACATTTTTGCCTTCCCTTCCATCTTATGACCACAATAGCATTATATTTGACACTAATCCTGACAGCTATGGTCTAGTATTTAAACCTCTGTGTAATATATTTCTAATTCTATCAATGATCCAATGACTTTCTACTTGATTTGTAGTTGGCGATTTCTACCTTACTATCACTCCTTTAACCTCCGTCAAATATTCAAAAAAACTGAACTTAGCAGGTTAAAATAGCTTTTAATTATGTATTTGTTAAGTGTTTAGAGATCCCTTCAATCATGTTTTTATGAAGTAATGAATGTTTTGTCAAGGACTGGGTGTGTGTGAGTGTGAGAGAGAGAGAGTTGGTTTACTGGTGTTAAGACAGACTGATAGCTACTATTTGGGGATGTATAGTTAAGTGTTTAAACCCCTATATTTACTGTGGTTGTACAGTTTCTAAATAGCCAGAGTCAAGGAGGGATATCCATGTGTCCTTTTTCACAAAGTTCTGGTTGAACCATCATTTTACCTTGATTTCTTAAGAAGTCAAATGAAAAGTATACTATGGCATTTGTCAAAGATGTTTAAATAATACTTATTCATTTCATCCTTTCATAATCCTGAACATGCAAAAGGACCACCAAGAGGAGTGGCTCGTACAAGCTGCTATAGCTGCACCATGCCTGGAGGTCATGGGATCATTCTAGTCTCCTTAGAATGCTGGGATACCAAAGTAAATCCCATTTCCATTTATTTAGTTACAGGTCGGAAGTAAAAGCAAGGCAAGATGTGAAACCAGACATCCGACAGCCTCCGTTCACGGACTACAGGCAACCCCCACTGGACTACAGGCAGCCCCCAGGAGGGGATTACCAGCAGCCCCCACCCTTGGACTACAGGCAGCCTCCCCTGCTGGACTATAGGCAGCACTCCCCCGACACCAGGCAGTACCCGCTGTCGGACTACAGGCAGCCCCAGGTACCTCTGCCGGAGGCCCTGGCCAGCCCTGGCCAAGACTTCCCGAAGTGCAAGGAAAGAAACAGAAGGGGAAGCAGAGGGAAGAGAGGCCTTCTGGCATAGAGAGCTAAACTTCTACTCCTAGTTCTAATATCATCCGGCTAGCACCTGCATCCTCAAAACGTGCTGGAAATCTAAATCTATTTCAGAATAAAGCAGGACATTAAATAAATAAATAGTGGTTGAGTGGTAATAGGATGAATTTGTCCCTGCTAATATTAGCTAGGTAACTCCCAGTACATTTCCTTGTCAAGGTTTTAAACGTGCTCTTATCTAGGACCTCAGAGAGTGCTGCTAATGCAGAAAATTTTACAGATGCCAACAGTGGAGGTATTTTAGGTCCATAATTTTTTACACGGCCCCTAACTCCCCCTCTGTGGTAAGGGGCCAAGCTCCTGTGCATAAACATAAGACCAAGCCTGGCTTTGTAATCCAGAGTGTGGCCTCTGCAACAACCACCAACTCCCTGTCTGTGCAACCAGTGGAGAAGTTGTGATTATTTGTTGATGTTGGATGCACCTCATGGCAACTTTCTTAAGCTCTCTGAGCTTCAGTTTGCCAAGGGGAGGGTCTTCCTTACAGGCCATGGGGAGGATTCAACATTTATAAAAAGTGTCTGGACCAGAGCTTGGTATCTAGTAAATATTTACTGCCTGGTAACTAGATACCAACATATAAATTAAGTATAATGTAACTTCTGTCCGATTACATTGTGTTTCATTATGAATGGAAGATCACCTTTATCCCCAAAGATTTTAAGAACAGTGAAGATCAAGAAATCTTGGACATATTGCATTTTAGGTAAAAGAGAAATTAATTTTGTACTATACAACTTGATATTCAGAGACTGTACAACCAAGAGGTACAGTCAGATCTCACTAAATTTTGCTTTTCTAATCCAGCAAACTCTGTGATTTACACATACACACACACATATACACACACAACTGGTACATTTATTTCCAGTGCTCAACAGCAGTGAAGGAGAAAACTCAAAGGAGATAATGTCATTCAGGCCTATATGCAATAATTTGCATGTGTGCCAAGTAAACTGATGAATACCAAAGTAAACAAGCTACACAGTAGTTCTTTTGATGACCAAGTAAACTGTGTTCTGATCTGCTCAAACTTTTGGAATTTTGTCTTGCATCTAATAATTTATGAAGTCAGATTACTTCTTATAACATCTCATTTGGAATATATTAACTACAAGCGAGGAGAACAGGGAGAGTGGCTGCAGAAGTTTCTCTGATATTAAGCATTTGTTTATTCCATTTTCTCCCCAACCCCAAAGGATTTTGATTATTTCACTGTGGACATGGAGAAAGGAGCCAAAGGATTTGGATTCAGCATCCGTGGAGGAAGGGAATACAAAATGGATTTGTACGTGTTGAGATTGGCAGAAGATGGGCCAGCAATAAGGAATGGAAGGATGAGGGTAAGAACGGTCTCTTTTTTATAGAATTGCTTGATTCTGAAAGAAAAACCCATTGTGGCTTCAGAGGAGCGCTGAAGCGTGCTATCAAACAAACAGACTTGACGCAGGTTTTGCCTTCTTTCTTTCATGACCCAGTTGTTTAAAGGTTTGGCCAAATGCTATTTAAGAATTATAGTATCTCTCATTTTTCTGCTTACAAACTTCCAACTGAAAAACCTCAGTATAGTGTTATTTTTTCTAATAGCAAACTAAAGAAAATGAACAGAGCAAAGAAATCGAAGAAATGGCTTGAAATGGAGACATTATTACTCCATAATTCTTTCCATGGTTTGATGATTCTGTTTTCATTGAGGTTGAATCTTTTGAGATTTATTTTTAGTTTTATGCGCTTCCTCCCATGTTTTTTAGTCAGTGGTTTTGTGTTTTTTTGGAAATATTTCTTTTGTGTTGACTTGTCTTTTGGCTTTGACATTGAGCAGACAGAAGCATTAGGAGAAATGGAGATTAGGCTTCTTAGATTCAGTTTGTCCTTAAAAATAATAGCAGTTAGAAATTTTCCAATTAGAGTATAAGTTTAGGGTAGATTTTTTAGTTCAATAATTACTTTGAAGCAACTCATTGATGGGCAACTGATTCTTCATTTAAAGGTACAAAACAAAACTTGGTAACAATATATTAATAGAACAATAGACAGTCTCTCTCCCCTCATAAAATGGCAAGTAGTAAGCACATAATAAAGGTTAGTTATTATCATAAATAAAATCTAGAATTTATTCTTTCCCTCCCTCCTTGTTCTTTAAATTAATACAGAAAAGCTGTGGCTTTTAGGTTCTGGAACCTCAGATGCTTGTGCTGAGCCTCACTAACCGATTGTTTGTGGGAAATTGAATCTATTATTTCTATCCCCAAGTCTACATTTCTGTGGTTCTCATTTCCAAGTCAAGAAATTATCCACAGTACAAAAGTAGAAAGAATGCAAATTGTGTCTGTGTTTCTCCCTACCCTCACAATCGTTTGACACGTGAGATGTCCAAGTTGGAATATAAATAGGCAAGGCTAACTCCAGAGACTGGCAGCCCCTGCCCCTATCCCACGCTGGTGTCTTCTTACTCAGTCTAGCTGTGGTTATGGGAAAGGCCTCCACACAGTTTCTTGGTTCCACAGCTTCCCTATAAACCAGAAGAGCACATCCTTAACATACCGTAAAGCCAGCTCACAAGCGGTTAAGTAAAATTAGTCTTTACAGTGCAGGTGAAATCAACACAGCTTGAAGGCCATGAGTGAAATGACCAGAGCCCTGCAAGGGAAGATGGGGACCCACAGTGGACTGCAGAGGTGGTCTCTGTGGGTTCCAAACAGAGAGGGGTCTAAATGCCTCACTGCTGGATATATACAGTACTCCCAAGCCAAAGAGAGAAGTACCATTACATAAAAAGATTACTCTTTCTTACAGAATTTAGACCAGAGCAATGGTTCTCAGCAAGGTCCCTGGCATTAGCATCCCCTGGGAACCTGTTAGAAATAGAGATTCTCTAGGCCCACCCAGACCTACTGAATCAGAAACCCTAAGATGGGGTCAACAGGCTGTGTTTAAGAAGCCCTCCAGGTGAATCTCCTTCCAAGGTCAACTGTCATCCAAAAATGTTAAATAGAAAATTCCAGAAATAAACAATTCATAAGTTTTAAATTGCACACTGTTCTGAGTAGCATGGTGAAATCTCGTCCTGCCCAGGACAGGAATCATCCCTTTGTCCAGCATATCCATGCTGTAGATGGTACTTAGCCGCCCTCTGGATTGTCAGAATGACTGTCTCGGTCTTGCAGTGGTTGTGTTCAAGTCACCCTTATTTTACTTAATAATGACCCCAAAGTGCACGGGTAGTGATGCTGGCATATTGTGATGATTCTTCTATTTTATTATTAGTTATTGTTGACATCTTACTGTGCTAAATTTATAAATTAAATTTTATCATAGCTATGCATGTAGAGTTTTCATAGTGTATATAGGGTTAGTTTATCTGTGGTTTCAAGCATCCACTGGGTGTCTTGGAACATATCCAAGGGAGTACTACTGTATTCATTTTATTAAAAACCAAATGGAGAATAGCAAATTTTGACTTTAATAACTAGATAGTTTTTCAACATCAATTAATATTGATTAAAACAGACAATTAAAACATACAAAACAAAATACAATCTGTAAATGCAGGAAATAAGGCGAATGGTAAATAGAAACATATAATTGTTGTGTCTGTTCTCCAGTCTCTCAAGAAGGCAGATATCATAACAGAAACACAACTGACATTCAGATTTTTAAAGAAAAGTATAATAATTTATTAGAAAATGTTATTGGATCTGTTTGTAAAAAGAAGACTGTTTTTTACGTTTGCAAAATAGTGTAGTAAAGTTGAGAGGAGTAAAATTTTCATAAGTGATGAATAAATTTCTGGTACAAAGCTCTTAGGAATATAATCTAATTAAAAACTGAAACTAAATAGAAAACACAGGCAAGAAATAATGAACATAAAAAATTATATACTGGCAAAGCTCAGTGAAGCAGAGAATGTAAGAAATCAAGAGACATTTAAAGGGAAGGAATAGTATAATAGTTCTAAGTGCTTAAATAAAAATCTGAGAGTCAAAAGAGAAGCTGGAAAGAGCTCAAGTTTGCTCTTAAAAAAGTAAAATATTTTCCTGCTTCCATACAAATGTAATATAATTCCCATTTCCCTAAAATTTTTTATGATAAAAAACAAACACATTTTATGACTTCAGCCTCTTAAAGCTGGTTAACATTCGTGTATACCTACTTAACATAGCATAAGCTTATTTACAAAATGGTTTACCTTCTTTCTGAAACTCACGTGACGTAAAAGTCTGCCTGCAATGGGCTTTGGAATGACCTAAAACATTTTGGTAGACTGAACAATGTGCAAAAAATATGTGCCCATCTTTTCTTTTTTTAATAAAAAGCAAAAGCCTCTGATATGAGCTTCTTTTGAATTTGTCACCTTTCCTTCTGTGGTTCAGACATAACTAGCCTGTAACTACAAAACAAAAGTATTCTATTTTATGTATTGTTTTTATTAAACATAAAACCATTTACAAGAATATATCTAAATATGCAATAGGTATAAATAATAACAATGATCCAAGCACCCGTGAACCCATAGCCCAATCTAAAAACTGGAACATTACCAATCTCTCATGATTCCATTCTCCTCCCAATCTCCCAATCTCCCTCTTCCAGACGGAACCATCATCCTAAATAAAGAAGCATTTGACATTTCTTCTAATGTTACCACATATGTGTGTATCGCTCAACTAGATCATTTAGTTTTGCATACTTTGTGAACTTTATATAAATGAATCATACTGTACATGTTCTTCCCTGTGGTTGGCTTTTTATACTTTATGTACATGAGTTTATCCAAGTTGGTGCATGAAGCTATAGTTCATTTATTTTCACCACTATAATTTATTCCATTATATGAATATGCTACAATCTATAATAGCTATTTTCCCATTCTATGGATATTTGAGATTTTTCTTGTCAATGGACATTTGGGTTGTTTCCAGTTTTTTGTGGCTAATACAATCTTGTACAACTTTCCTGATGTACCTATGCAAGACTTTCTCTAGACTAGACTAGAAATACCTAGAAATGCACACATTTAACTTAACTAAGTAACACCAAAATATTTTCCTAGGTGGTTGTACAAAGTTTTGCTTGTACCAGCAGTGTAAAAGTTTTCCTTACTACACATCCTCAAAAGATTTGTATTTCAGATTTTTAAACTATCAGTAGAGCAAATAGACATCCCACAGAGTGGGAGAAAATATGTGCTTATGTATTCTTGGTGATAGTTTTTTATCAATTAACGTAATGCAAATATCTTACCCCAGTTTATGGCTTGTAGTTTCACTTTCTTTATGATGCCTTTGATAAAGAGAAGATCTTAATTTTAGTGTAATTAACTTAACTTTTTCCTTTATAGTTTCTACTTTCTGTGTCTTGTTTGAGAAATCATTCCCCAACATGTAGTCTTAAACATCTTCTCCTATACCTTCTTCTAAAAGTTCTATAGCTTTACTTTTCATATCCAAGTCTTTATCACCTACAATTGCTTTCTCTGTATTTTATAAGGTAGAAATCCAATTTGTTTTTCCATATGGATAACCACATGTCACAGCATCATTTACTGAATATTTCTTTACACCCTCAATCTGCAATGACAGCTCTATAATAAATAAAATTTCTATAAATGCAATGGTCTTGTTTATGGATTCTTTATACTGTTATACTGGTTTGTCCATCCCTGCATCAATGCCATACTTAAGTACCTTTTAATGAGTGATGAGTTTTGATGGGGAAACTGTACCTTCTGTCATCTCCAGACACACCTTTTAATTTTTCAGGAGTATTTGGATGTTTGGGGCCTTTGCCCTCCCATATTAATTTTAGAATTTGCTTGTCAGGTTTCTCAAAAATCCTATGAGAATTTTTCTTGGAATTGCTTGGAATCTATATATAAATGTGGGAGAACATACATCTTTATCATGTTGAATCTTTCTATCCATTAACATGATAGAATCCATGTATTTAGGTTTTCTGTAAAATGCTTAAATAATAGTTTTTTTCTATAACATACCTACAAATATTTTGTATTGATTCTCAGGCACTTTGTATGTTTTATTTTTGTTCCTGAATATAGTATTTTTAAAATTTTACACAAATGCACATGATGAGTTAATACATTCTCTTTAATCATTTTTAATGCTGTCTTTTTTTTCATTTTTATTTTTAAGAGCAGTTTTAGATTCACAGCAAAGTTAAGAGGAAGGTACAGAACTTCCCCTTATGCCCCCTGCCCCCACACATGCATAGCCTCACACATCAACATTCCCCACCAGAGTAATACATTTGTTACAATTGATGAACCTACATTGATATATCATTATCAACCAAAGTCCATAATTTACATTATGGTTCACTCTTGGTGTTATTCCATAGGTTTGGACAAATGTAAAATGCATGTATCCACTATTATAGTATCTTACAAAGTATTCTCACTGCCCTAAAAATTCTCTGTGCTTCACCTATTCATTCCTCTCTCCCTTGTAAATCCTGGCAACCACTGATCTTTTGACTATCTCTGTAATTTTGCCTTTTCCACCATGTCATATATATCTTGATCTCCTCTTTCCCAATTTGCACACCCTTCGTTGCTTTCTCTTGGCTGAGTACTCTGTCTGGGACTTCTAGTACTATGTTAAATAGAAGAGGTGACAGTGGGCACCCTTGTCTTGTTCCAGTTCTTAGGAGAAATGCTTTCAACATTTTTGCATTCGGTATAATATTGGCTGGGAGTTTGTCATATATATGGTTTTTATAATTTTTAGGTGTGTTCCTTCTGTGCCTAGTTTGTTGAGGATTTTTATTATGAACAATATTGGATTTTATCAAATACTTTTTCTGCATCTATTGTGACAATCATATGGTCTTTGTTTTTGCTTATGTTTATGTGGTGAATCACATTTATTGATTTGCATATGTTGAACCATCCTTTCACCCCTGGGATGAAAACCATTTGATCATGGTGAATTATCTTTTTTTCTGTTGAATTCAGTTTGCTAGTATTTTGTCGAGGATTTTTATATCTATGTTCATAAGGGATATTGGTCTGTACTTTTCTTTTTTTGTTTTGTCCTTTCTTGGCTTTCGTATCAAGTTGATACTGGCTTCATAGAAAGAGTTAGGGAGGATTCCTTCCTTCTCAATGTTATGGAATAGGTAGGATATTATGTTTCTGTAGGATAGGTACCAGTTCTTCTTTATAGGTCTGAGTAAAATTCGGCAGTGAATCTTTCTAATTGGGAACATTTTTCTTGGGAGATTTTATATTACTGCCTCAATATTGCTGCTCACCACTGGTCTGTTCAGGATTTCTATTTCTTCCTCATTCAGGTTTGGTAGGTTGTGTGTTTCCAGGAATTTATTCACTTCTTGTTTTCTAGTTGTGTAGAAGTTTTTATAGTATTCACAGATGATATTTTGTATTTCTGTGGTATCAGTTATAATGTCTACTTTTTCATTTCTGATTGAGCTTATTTGGGTCCTTTTTCTTCTATTTCTGGTTAATTTGGCTAGTGGTTACAGATTTTGTTTATATTTTCAAAGAACCAATTTTTGTTTTGTGTATCTTTTGTATTTTTGTTTGTTTATTTGTTTCAATTTCATTTAGTTCTGCTCTGAGCTTTGTTATTTCTTTTCTTCTGATGGCTTTGGGTTTGGTTTGTTCTTCTTTTTCTAGTTTTTTGAGTTGTGACGTTAGGTTATTAACTTGTGATCTTTCTGTCTTTTTGATGTAAGTATTTAAGGCTATGAACTTTTCCCTTAGCACTGCTTTTACTGTATCCCATAGATTTTGAAACTTGTGTCCCCTTTGTCCTTCTAGTTCAAAGAATCTTTTGATGTCCATCTTAATTTATCATTGACCCAAGGATCATTCAGCAGCAGGTTGTTTTAATTCCATGACTTTGTGTAGATTTGAGAGTTTCTCTTGGAATTAATTTTAGTTTTATTCCACTGTAGCCTTAGAATATACATGGTATGATTTTGAGTTTTCCAAATTTGCTGAGACTTATTTTGTGGCCTAAGATAAAATTTTCTGTTTCTTCTTTAGTCAATTCTGATAAATTGATTTTTTTCTAATAATTTACCTATTTCATCTTAGTTTTCAAACTTTTTTATATTATCTCCTGTTTTTAATGTTTGGAGTGTTTGTATATATGAACCCCCTTTCATTTGACTATTCTTTATGTATTCTTTCTGTTTTTCTTTACTAATCATACCAGAGATTAGTCCATTTTCTTATATTCTTTTCTCTTTTTTTTGTTTTGTTTTGTTTTTTTGTTTTT
>VBSM01003176.1:37432501-37483084 GCA_008086735.1 Cheirogaleus medius | reverse complement strand
TCATGTATTGTTGGGCACCTGGGTTGTTTCCACAACTTTGCAATTGTGAACATTTTCTTATATTCTTTTCAAAGAGTCAGCTTACGTATTTGTCCTCTTGCTTTTTCATTTCTGTTTTTATATTTAATATTTCATTACATCCATTTTCTTTGGGTTTACTCTGTTGTTCTTTTTCTTTCTCCTTAAGCTAAATACTTAGAAAGTAATTCTCAGGCTTTCTTAATTTCTATTAATAATTTATCAATTTAAGGCTGTAGTTTTTATATGTCGTATCTTCATTAAGTTCTAAATATATTCTAATTTTCACTATGATTTCTTCTTTGATTCATAGATGATTTTGTTCTTTATTTCTAAGTACTTGGGGATTTTTCTGGTTAATTTTCTATTCTTGATTTCTGTTATAGCATAATTCCATTGTCTTCACAGAATAGATTCCATGTGATTTCAATCTTTCAAATTTGGTACAGCTTGCTCTTTGGTTTAATGGATTCTTTTTTTATATGTGATCCATGTGCACTTGAAAGGAATATGCATTCTAAAACTGTTGAGTCTAATGTTGTATAGATGTGTTCATTGGATGAAGCTTGGTTATTATACTATGCAACTATTTCTTATTCTTACCAATTTTTATCTATTAAATACTAAGCTAAGTTCTTAAAAATCTTTGCTAATAGTTTTATAAATTTTTCTTTGAAGAGCTATCAGCTTTTACTTTGTATGTCTTGAAGCCATGTTATTCGGTACTCAGATTTTTTCAATTTTTCAGGTGAATTGAATCTTTATCATTATGTAGTGATTTATATCTCTGCCAATGTTTTTTGCTTTAAAGTCTGTTTTGTCCGGTATTAATGTGAGTATGCTGGTTTTCTTTGCTATATCTCTTTATCATTTTGCTTTCAAACATTGTCTTTTTATTATGTGTTTCGCTGGTGGAGAAACCTAGGTTTTATATTTTTTAACAATATATTTCACCAAGGTCATTTCAGTCAATTTACATTAATTTCGTTTACTTATATTTTTATTTATAAGTATTTTATTTTGCCCTTTTTCTATTAGTTCCACTTTTTCTATCTCACTATTTTTTAATCTTCTTTTCAGTAGTCCTTTGAAGTTCCAGTTCGTGCAGGTGTCTCCTATTACAACTCTCCACTTGTAGCCTCTAAGCTGAATTTTCTATCATTATTGCCCAGTCATCAAAATGAAAACTCATGGTTCTCAGGAATCAGCAGGTGTTTTCTGAGTGAAAGCTACCTGTGGTACTTGTTTACCTCCCAGGAGTCTGACTCTCATTTTGCTTTTGGCGTCAGAGGATTCTAGCCTGTTTCGCAGTGGTAAGGTTGTTTAGGGTACCTAACCCATCATACTGCTAGGAATAGAAGTTAAAGTAACATTTACCTTTAATGACCAAGTTATGGTAGTTGCAACTACTTCCAGTCTTCCAGCCGGCAGTTTGCCCCCTCTCAGAGAGACCCTAGAGGGTGCCCACTACAGTCATTCTGCAGCATACTCCAGTCCCCACTTGTCTGCATTCCCTGCCCACAAAGCTACTAATGAGTCCTTACCACTGCTGCGGCTCTGCCTGAGAACTCACTCCACAGTCAAGGGGCTGTGCCGTGATCCCCAGGGCTCCCACATGCGCTCCTGGGTCCTGGGCAGAGAGAAGCATGGTCTTCTCCTCAGACACTGCCATGCGTTGCCACCTCAGCACTGTAGCAGCTCTGCTTGGCCCACAGTCTCAACCAGGGTAGAGGATGGTCATAAATTCACATGCCCACAGGGGGCCCGAAGGGAAGTACGTGAGTGAAGAGGGGAAAGTCCCCAACCCTCTTGAGAAGCGGCTGCTGCTAGCCCAGGCCAACTGTTGACCTGCAGGAATGCTGGCTTCCTCCTTCTAAGTCCTTGATTTTTCAAAAGAAACCAAAAATTAATATTTTTAAGAATTAGCCAGACTTGAAAAAAAATTATTTTAATTTAAAAAAGCTGTGCAAGCCAAACAAGTGTGCAGGCAATGTGAGGTTCACAGCCACACTATTTTGTCATCTGCTATAAGCAAATACTAAAGCAAAGGGAAGGTGGCGTGACTGTGTGAGGGAGGGTGAAGAGGTCTCCACACCAGCAGGCTCTGGGTCCCAGCACAGACAGTCAAAACTGCTCCAGTATGCCCTGCTCTGCTTTCAGAAGAGACTAATGTAGAAATGTTTAAAATGCTTCAGAAACGTTCATGCTGAGAAAAATCTGTGTAAGCTTTCAATCTGTTGGTTTGAAATTTAAAAGATGGTGGTTTTCATACCTAAGACACTTATTTTGGTGGCCCAAATTACTTAACCTTTGTCAACTCTTGCCAGATCTAAGAGGAGTCTGCTCTGGGAGGGGATACATTTAGCAGCATGCAGATTCCTAGTGACCTCTTAGAGGAATCCCACTCTATCTCCCAGAGGATCCAGATACCTGTCTGGGCCATAAATGTGCAGGTCTGCCTAGCTGGAGGCTTTATATCTTGCTCTTATCCTGCCTCTGGGATTGAATGGCATGATGTATAGTCTTGAAATAATATGCCCTTGTGTCCAGAGAAACAAAGCAGTGAGGCTGAATCCCTTCACAACAAGAGACTGTGACAAGCACAGAATTTCCCAGTGGCAAACAGCAGGGTAAAAATAGTGATGTACTCTCATTAGTGGGTCCGTCTCAGTTTGAAACCTCTGGTCATTGACACACGTCAAATAATTTGCATCCACTTCATTTGTTTTCAATCAGCTAATCTAAGATACTTTCACTGATCAGCTCTCTTAAGCTCACTCACTTTCTTCCTTACCCTGAAGACCTGCTTAGAGAGAAAAATCTACCTGTCTTAGTGACTTTCTTGTCCACTTCCTATCTTGGTCCCTTTCCTTTTTCCATATTGTCTTTCACCCTTGAAAGGAAATGTGGGGTAGTAAAAAGAGCAAGAGCCTAACTGACCTGATATTCAGTTCTGGCTCAGCAACTCACTGGCTGTCTAGTTCTGACCTGAACGAGTTACCCTGCCCAGGGCTCACAGTTGCCCAGAACCTCGACCAAAATTAGGCCTCCTCTGGCAGCTTCCGGGGCCCACACCTATGAGGGGAGCTGGAGAGAGAGCATCCTCCTGTCTGTAGGATCAGTTGAGTCAACTCTAACGCTTAGTGAAATGACAGCTTGTTCTCACCCTGCAAGTTATTTAACAGAGAGTCGATTTTACTGACCTGTAAAATAGGAATAATATTTTCTAGGAAAGGCAAAGTGGGTAGTTCAATATTCCTGAATTTTCTTCTATTCTTCCACCCCCTTCTTTGCCCTAAGGCTTGTACTACTATTAAAATACAGCCATGTATCACTTAACAATGGGGATAGTTCTAAGAAATGCACCATTAGGTGATTTCATCACCATGTGAACATCGTAGAGTGGACTTACACAAACCTAGGTGGTGCAGCCTACTACACACCTAGGCTAGGTGGTACAGCTTGCTGCTCCCAGGCTACAAACCTGTGCAGCATGTTACTGTCCTGAATAGTGTAGGCAACTGTAACACAATGGTAAGTATTTGTGTCTCTAAACATATCGAGACATAGAAAAAGTACAGTAAAAATACACTATTATAATATCCTGGGACCACCATTGTCTATGCAGTCCATTATTGACCAAAACGCTATGTAGTGCATGCTATGTAGTGCATGTCTGTACTCGATACTGTAAACACAGAGATCCAGAAAGCATCTTTTAAGTAAGCATGTATATCAAGAAACTATGAAAGCTTTGAAATACAAATCAGTTTGTATTTGCCTCCCACATCCCCCAGATAAGGTAGAAAAGGCCTGATCTGATCTGTCAGGCCCCCCATGTGTGGCCCCAGCCTCCCTCCCAGCTCGTCTCACACAGCCGCGTTGGTCTCAGTTATCCTGCCACACGGTCTCTCTGTGTCTGATACTTCACCATGCCTCCTCCCGCCCAGGGAGCCTGTCTACATGCTGCGCTCTCTCCCCAAAATGCTCTTCCCTCTCCTCTTCACCCTCCCCATCCTCCTCTTCACAGTGCAAACATCACATCCTCAGAGGATACGTCTCTCCAGTCAGGTCACGTGAGTGTGTCGTCAGTTCTCACAGCACCAGGCCCCTCTCCACTGTGGCGTCACGGCGCTAGTTTTGCATTTATGTGTCTGATAGTGTTATGAAATCTCTCTCTCCAGAGTATGAGCTCTGTGAGAGCAGGAACCATATTGCTCTGTGTCCCCCAATGCTGTGCACGTGGTAGGCACTCGATAAATATTTACTGCTCAGTGAACATGTAAACAGAAGCCTTCACAGTACAGAACGCTGCAGGTTTGTTTTCCAACTCTGAAAGTTAACTACCGATGCTCACCAAGTACACGGCCACAAAGACACCCGATGAACAGGACATGGGATCTCCTAGGAAACTGAGTATATGAATATGAATATGCATGTTAAATTCAGTTAAACTCATAGTCAGCTTTTTAAATAAAGTGTCTTGTTGTAAACATACCACCCTTGTTTGGGTACATTTAATGAAGATTTTTCAGTATCAGTGAGGTCATATATGTAAAAGTCTAGTGTGCCTAGCATTTAAAAAATATGCTTTTAATCTTAAACTGGGTGACATTTCAAGACTTGTTTTCCTCCTATGTAAACTCCCTATCACCAAACACGGATGACAAGGTATGAATGGAAATAAAGCAAAATAAGGTCAAGCAGAAAATAATGAAGAACTTCAAAAGCACAGGATATGCAAAACATGACAGAATAAAGGTTACAAGTCAGGTGTGCTGGAGCCTATTAGGAAAGGGACGCAGGAAACCAGTGCTCAGCAGAATATGCGAACTCTGCAGGGCTCAGCCCAGCCAGGTCAATGGAGACAAATGAGCTGAGGAGGTTGATGAAATCAAAAGCATGCGAGGAGAGAGATAACAAGTACTTAAGAGGGAAATATAGCAGTCTGACTGGAGAAATAAAGCAATCATATGGGCTCAGGTAGATCATTTTCAGGGACCCTGCGTTGCAAAGATCATCCACCCAGTGTTTCATCACCTCTGGGTGCTGAAACTCAGTCAACCCCGAAAGCTCATCGCTGTGTAAAGTGTGCACCTTCACATGTCACGGAAGCCGGTTTCACTCAGGTGCCCAGTCATCTCTCAGCCACCACTCTGAATCATCCTTCAGATTGTCCTTCAGATTTTTCCCTTTCTTATTTGGCTCTGTTCCATGCCTTTTATGAAGGAAAAGAAAAACCTCTCACAAAGATCAAATCCATTACCTTTTTCTTTTCAGATCTGACCTACGAGCACCGTGTTAAATGAGTTACTTTCAGGAATAGGGGAGAGCGTCGTGTTGATTAGAGAAGAGAGCCGTGGGGAGCGCCATTGTCAGTTATTCAGGGGCTCGTTATCCCACGTGGGGAGGTCTCCATTTCTCTGCTCTGTTTCTTCTTCTGTTGGTTGCCCAACTTTGAACCATTTCAAAAGCAGCTTCCCATGAGGGCTAGTTAAAGGTTTGGTAAGGAATCAAAGGGTTAGTGTTAGGATTGCATCTTGGCATGGAAAGCCATAGAAGAAATTGAATAAATTAGAAGTGAGGAGAGTCTTTGATTTTAATTATTCATGGGGGTTTGGGTTTTTGGTTTTTTGTGGGGGTTTTTTGCGTATGGAAAAGAATGAGAAAATTTACAAACCGCTGCTGTGATCTGAAGAACACATTTTACTTGCCTCTTCAATGAGGGGAAGACTTGTGAGGGTAGTTTCCTCTTTTATACCAAGCCATAATTTCTCTGTCTTTACCTGAGAATAAATTAAAATTTCTTCTCTTTTCATTTTTACAAAGCAGTGTTCATGCAAATTTGCCATCTGCTTGAGATTTGTTGTCATTCTCTCTCTTACCCAGACCTAAAGTTCTTCTGACGGGTGAGCAGAGGGTCACTCGGTTAACCTCCATCTTCTGTTTTAATCAGAAAACAGGTATGAAATGCACCTTGATTCTGATTCACACAGGATTTGGTTTGCACAACAGAGTGATTCAAAATATACTGAGAACTAGGTACTCTATTCTTAAATGTGAGTCTCAAGTTATTCATGTTTCCTCTTTGGGGTGCCCCAAGAGTCTTACCCTTGCTGGCCATCACTATCTTGAGGACATGTCCCCTTTTTCCCTGTGACTGCTTCCTAGCACCCACTACACTGAACACAGAAATGGCATTGCTCCTGCCTGTGGAATATTGCTGCCTCTTACTCCAGGGTGAAAAGATCTAATTCCTGGATGGTTCACTTTGACAAGATACTTGTTTTGCAATAAACACAAGTGGAGATAATACAAATAGAGAATAAACACGTTCTCTATATTGGGATCCATCACTTCTGCTTGATCCTGTATAAAATAGCACAACCCCCAAGGTCAGCTTATGTCTCATTATTTGGTCAAGCTTGAGGGGGCAAGAGGGATGGATTGACATTCCTCCTAAATGCCTACCTGAATTTCCAACTGCCTACTGAACATCCAAGGCACTCATTTTTCATTTCAAACCAGCCACAAGTTCTTATTGTTACACCATCTCAGTGTCTCATATCTTTGTGTAATTATCTGCCAGTGGGATGAATATATCACTAGTCTTTAGGATGGCATTAGCAATACTAGTCTCTTGAAGAAGGAAAAGAGACTCTTCAAACTATTAGCATTACTTTGCTTGTGTAGGACAACTTGAAGAATGACAGCCCAGAAAGGGAAGTTAAGGTCAGATATAAGTAAGCAAAAGAAGGATTAATAAATATTGGAAAGAGGTCATTTTCAAATGTTGCCTTCCTGACTCCAGAAAGGGAAGGGCAAGGGAAACTGAGAGGTGTACTTATATCAAAGGGGATTAGGGGCAAGCTACTGGGTCAGTGCTCACAATTAGCTACTTAACTCAAGAGTGTGCATGGTCCTGAGCAGGAGCTGGCCTGAAGGAAACTAGCCCACCTTGCTTCAATCTGCGTCTTTCTGGAAATGGACACATATTAATACATTTAGGAAATGTAAGTCAGCTCCCAAATTATACATTCACTCCTTTCATTCCATTGCCACTGTTACAATACAACCCTCAACTTTGATATCCTGAACCATTCCAGTAGCCAGATGGGTTCCACCTGCCTCAAATTTCTCCCATTCATGCTTCATGCAACTACCAAAATTATATTCCTAAATCATAGGTGTAATCAAATCACTTGTTTCCTGAAAAGTCTTCTACAGCCTGCCTTTGCTTGCAGGACAAGATCTAAATATGTTCACAAGTTTTAAAAAAAAAATTTTAAAGCCTTTTACAGCCTGGCCCAATGCAATTTTCCATCCTTATATGCTATTCTGTTCCCCCAATTTATATACTCCAACCATTGCTGTTTCCCTCCAGGACACACAATGCCATTTCATACTTTTGCATCTTTCCTCATCCTGTTCTTCCCAAATGGAACTTTCTCTCTCTGTACATTTCTATCCTCAAAACCCCACTCGTCTTTCAGGGACCAGTCCCGACTCTACCATGAAGCCTCTCACCTTCCACTGCCCCCATTCATATGAAGTACTTTCTCATTAACACTCCAACAGCACATTTTTGGCTATATTTTTATTATGAAATGTGTCAAAGTAGAAAAGAGATTATGGACTCTACGTGTACAGTTTAAACAGCAATAATAAATAAGTGCCCATGCAACCACTAATCACCTTAAGCAATAGAACAAAGCCAGTATATTTGAAGCCTTCCCTGTGTCTCCTCCCTCCTACCCCATTACCTCCCAGAAGGAACTCCACTACTGAATTCTGTGTTTATCATTCCTTTGCTTTTCTTTGTGGTTTATTGTATATGGCTATATCCCTCAATAATATATTGTTTAGCATCACTTTTTTAAAAACTTTATAGACATTGTTTCTACTTTCTTAATTTTTTGTAGCTCAACATAGTTTGTGAAATTCACCCATGTTAATGTGTATTACTGTAGTTTATTTATCTTTACTACTGCATAGTTTTCTATTATATGAATATTTATTTATCCATTTTCCTGTTGATGGTCATTAGGATAGTTTCCAATTTTTTCACTATTAAAAACAATGCTGTTGTGGACATTCTTCTAAAGGCCTCCTGGTATACACATGCAAGATTTTCTCTCAGGTATATTCCTAGGAGTAGATTTGATGGGTCTTGGTGTCTGAGCAACATCAAATTTGCAAAATAATGCCAGAAAATTTTTGTACAAAGTGTTTGTACCATTTTGTCTACTTCTCTATGCAATATATGAGTCCCTGTTGCTTTATATCATTGTCAACATTTGAAATAAAATTGATATTAAATTTCTATTACTATGGTGGATATGAAATAGTATATCATGATGGTTTTAATTTACTTCCTGATTACTAATGAACATCTTTTCATGTTTGAGTCATTCATATTCCTCTTCTGTGATATGTATGTTGATGGTTGCTCACTTTCTGTTGTTGTCTTTTCCTTATTGATTTTTAAACCTGCTGGATATTAAATTTTTGTTGGTTATATGTGTTGCAAATGCCTTTTCTCAGTTTGCAGAATCTCTTTTTCCTTTCTTTATTATCCCTTTTGATGAAATCAAATTCCTAATTTTTGTGTAATCAAATATGTCAATATTCTGTGTTGTTCGCATATTTGTGCTTTAAGAAATTCTTTCCTTTCTTAAAGTCATATTTCTTCCCAATAGTTTTAAAGTTGGACCTTTCACATTTAAATCCACAATCCATCCATAATTGGTTTTTATATATGGTATGAAGTACAGATTCATCCTAAAGACTCTTTAACCATGGCATTTAGTTTATTCTAGTTTATAGTAAAATTTAAATTAGATTATAAGAACCTTGATGTGCAATATTGTGTCATAATCATCTCTGTGTCCTCCACTCTCTTAGCACAACACTTCTCACCTGGTAGGTACTCAGGAAAGTTTTCTCTATAGACACAAATGCCAGAACATCCTGGCCCCTGGACACCTCACAATGCACTTACACTGCACTTCGGACACCAGGAAGATAGCACAGCAGCAAGGAGCTTCATCGTCCCTTCTCCATCTTGCTGGACAGCTCTTTCCCCTGTCCTGTCTTCTACAGATGCTCTCATGAGCTGCTCCCCTGCTCCACTCCTTATAAGCACAGCCAGGTAGCAGGACTCCTAGATATCAGGCGGCATTGGTAATAGCCAGCCACTTTGTTTTGTTTTGGTCCACAATAGCCCAGTACTATGCCTCCCAGGAGTCATGTAGGATGCCAAGGAAAGGCCTCAACAGAGTAGAACTGATCCCAGACTGTGTTCTGATAATCCAACGTGGCTCAGACATCACAAATCCTAGAGAAGTATCTGCTGTGCCAGTTACCCACATACTGCCAGTAAAATGAAAATTCCAGTGGATTCACTTTGCTTTTCAGCCACCAGAGTAAGTTAAAATGGCACTAAAATATAAGTCTAAAGTTCTTTTCTGATTCATGCAAGCATGAAAGGGAAATATTTCCATTCACAGCCTAGATAAATGCATATGTACTTCCCTCATGTTTTCAATTCTAAGCAATTGAGCGTGTATTTATTCATTATTTACCAGCATAAACTTCCTAGATATGCAGACAAACACTGCGAAGCACCGTTTTGTAGAGTGGGAGGCAGAGTGGCATAAGGGAGAGAGCTTGGGTCTGGGTAGATCCCAACTTAGTCACTTACTAGCTGAGTAGCCTCAGCTGCTTCATCATAAAAGGAGGACCAACACATACCTACCTTGCAGAGTTTTTGTAATAATTAAATGAGGTAATTAATAAAAGTGTATAACACTTGCCTTATGTGTTCTAGACCATCAATAAATTATTTGAAAACCATATTTTCAAAATCAAAAATTGACATGTGATCCAACAAGTAAATGAATCCAAGAGCATATTAGTATCTAATATCAAAAATTGGCAGATGGGAGGGGGGAGCAGGGGATGGGTATATACATGCCTAATGAATATGGTGCATACTATCTGGGGATGGACACACTTGAAGCTCTGACTTGGGTGGGGCAAAGGCCATATATGTAACCTAAACATTTGTACCCCTGTAATATGCTGAAATAAAAATAAATAAATAAAATTAAATTTAAAAAAATTTTTAAAAATTGGGATTATCCCAGAACATTTGAGACATACAATCTCTGCAGCTATAATAGAAGTACTGATCATCTACAACAGGAAAGATCAATATTATCTTGAGGAGATACCTTAGAGGAGATGAGATTTGAATGGGATCTTAATGGGCCTTCTGCAGGTAGACACGAGGAAAGAGAGGAGGAATTCCAGATAGCAGATGGAGTATCATAGGACAGGAGAGAAGACAGGGCCCTGTCCTCCAGCTGCCTTTTTTATCATATGGAAAAGATTACAGATAATCCTCAGGACTCCACAGAATTCCCTGGAATAAGGATGGAAGCAGGACATTAAGATAGGGGTTAAGTTAGCAGGAGGCTGACTCCTCCCACCCACACTTCTGTTTCAGACCAAGCAGCTCTGCTCATCTGTATCCTGCATCACCTTTCTCAAGTAAAATTTCATTTATAAGAGACTTTTCACTGCTTAATGAAAGGTAAAAAATAGTATTGCTAGGTTATGTGTTTGACCCTTGCCTCGTTTTCTATAACTAATCCATGTGGCCCTTTTGGTGACTCTGTGATGACTTTTGCTTTGGTTGCACATCTTGCAAAATTGTATGAGTCCTGCCTAGGACAGAGGTCAGCAATTTTGTGAGATGTCACTTGAATTGGGGACTAAATTCTAATTTCTTTTCTGGAAGCTTAATATAATTTTATTTTTTATTGAAGCTTTATTGAAGTATGACAAATAAGACATTATATATAGTTAAAGTGTAGAAAGTGATATTTTGCCATAAGTATACCTTGTGCAAGGATTTCCACAATCAGGCCAATTAACATGTCCATCACCTGACATAGTTACCACTTTGTGTGTGTGTGTGTGTAATGAGAACATTTAAGGTCTACTCTCTTAGCAAATTTCAAGTACACAATACATTTATTAACTATAGTTACCATGCTGTACATTATATCCCTGGAACTTTTTCATCTTATAACTGAAAGTGTGTATCCTTGACTGATATCTCTCTATTTCTCCCACCCTCCAGCTCCAAACAACCACCAGTTTATTGTTTCTCTATTTGACTTTTTTAGATTCCACATATAAGTTATGTCAAGCAATATTTGTCATTCTGTGTCTGACTTGTTTCACTTAACATAATGTCTTCCAAGTTTATCCACATCATTGTCACAAATGGCAGGATTTCCTTATTTTTAAGGCTGAATATTCCACTGTGTGTGTATAGATATAGATATATATTCCACAATTTCTTTATCCATTCATCTGTTGATGTACACTTAGGTCGTTTCCATATCTTAACTATTATGAATAATGCTGCAATGAACATGGGACTGCAGATATCTCATCAAGATACTGATTTCATTTCCTTCAGATATAGATCCAGATGTAGAATTGCTGGATCATATGGCAGTTCGGTTTGTAATTTTCTGAGGGACCTTCACACTGTTTTCCATTAGGGCTGTACTAATAATTTACATTCCCACCAACAGTGTGCAAGGGTCGCCTTTTCTCCATACCTTCACCAACACTTTTATCTCTTCTCTTTTTGATAAGAGCCATCCTAATAGGTGTGAGGTGATAGCTCACTGTGGTTTTGATTTACATTTCTCTGATGATTAGTAAGTGATATTGAGCACCTTTTTATACGCCTGTTGGCCATTTGTTTCTTCTTTAAGGAAATGTCTATTAAGGTCCTTTACCCATTTTTTTTTTAATTTCAGAATATTTTGGGAGTACAAATGCTTTGGTTACATAAATTTTAAATCAGATTATTTATATTTTACTATTAAGTTGTATGAGTTCCTTATATATTTTGGATATTTACTCCTTATCTGAAATATGGTTTGCAAATATGTTCTCCCATTCCATAAGCTGACTTTCATTTTGTTGATTGTTTCTTTTGCTGTGCAGAAGCTTTTTAGTTTGATGGAGTCTCACCTGTTTATTTTTGCTTGTGTTTCCTGTGCTTTGGTGTTACATCCAACAAATCATTGCCATGACCAATGTCAAAGAGCTTATTTCTTGTATTTTCTTCTAGGAGTTCGATAGCTTCAAGTCTGGCATTTAAGTCTTTAATCCATTTTGAGTTTATCTTTGTGTATAGTATAAGATAAGGGTCCAATCTCATTCTTTTCCATGTGGATATTCTCATTCTATTCCATGTGGAGTTTTCCTAACTCCATTTATTGAAGAGGTGATCCTTTTCCTATTGTGTATTCTAGGCATCCATGTCAAAGATTAATTGACCATATGTACATGGGTTTATTTCTGGGCTCTCTATTCTGTTCCATTGGTCTATGAGTCTATTTTTAGTTACTATAACTTTGTAATATAGTTTAAAACTAGGAAATGTGATGCTTCCAGCTATGTTCTTCATTCTCAAGATTGCTTTGGCTATTTAGAGTATTTTGTCATTCTGTACAAATTCTAGGATTTTTTGTCTATTTTTATGGAAAATGTCATTGGAATTTTGATAGATATTTCATTGAAACTGTAGATCACTTTGGGTAGTGTGGACATTTTGACAATATTAATTCTTCCAATCCATGAACACAGGATATCAGTCCATTTATTTGTGTCTTCTTCAATTTATTTCATAAATGTTTTACAGTTTTCAGCATACAGATCTTTCACCTCCTTGGTTAATTTTTTTCCTAATTATTTTATTCTTTTTGCTGCTATTGTAAATAGGATTTTTTAAAAATTTATTTTTCATATAGTTCATTTTTTTATTTTTTATTTCAGAATATTAGGGGCGGTACAAAATGCTTTGGTCACATAAATTGCCTTTGCAACACCTGAGTCAAAGCTACAGGTGTGTCCATGCAGATAGTTCATTGTTAGTGTATAGAAATGCAACTGATTTTTATATGTTGTGTATCTTGCAACTTTACTGAATTCATTCATTAATTCTAATAGTTTTTTTTTCTATTTTTAAAAATCATTTCATCTGCAAACAGAGACAACTTTACTTCTTCCTTTCCAATTCTTATTACTTTTACTTCTTATTCTTGTCTAATTGCTCTGGCTAGGACAGGGATAGGGAACCTTTTCATGTTGGAAGGCCATATTAATTTAGCTGTAATCAAATAAGGCCACATTTAAGAAACTTCAATTAGATATACTTAAAATGTACATTTATTTTGTAAAAATATAGCTATAAAACTTAATAATTTAAAAAAATGAAAACTATTTGTTAATTTTAAGGTTAACTAACCTTTTAATGACTTTGTTGTGTCTGCTTTTTGTTGGAAAGCATTTGAATATTTGGTTGCAGCATGGAGGTCCATGGTTTCAGCTGATCCTGTAGAGGTTATCAGTCATTTGTGACCTTAAGAGTGTCTTGATTTGGGTTAGATAGGAGAATGTAGATTCACAGCAATAAGTGGTTGAAAAGCAAGAAAGCATTTTTCCATATTTTAATTGTATATTTCTTAGCATCAAACAATGACTTTAAAATGTCATCTACTGAGAGCTCAATCAATTCCATCTGTAGTTCTTTAGGTGCCTTGGCGATATCAAATAGGTGAGGCTGAAATGCTAATTTGAGTGCAATGTCATGATTCACAAAGCCAGTGAACCTTTCATCATCAAAATTAACAGAAGCAAGGAAATAATAAAGATCAGAGAAGAAATAAATGAAATGGAGAATAGAAAAAGCAATAGAAAAGATCAATGAAACTAAAAGTTTGTTTCTTTCCAAAGAGATAAAATTGATAAACCTTTAGCTAGACAATAAAGACAAAAAGAGAGATGTCTCAAATAAATAAAATTGTTTGAGTAAAAAATGAAATCAAATGAAAGGAGACATTATAACTAATACCACTGAAATACAAAGGATCCTAACAGGCTACTATGAGCAATAATATGCCAACAAATTGGATAACTAAAAGAAATATATAAATTCCTAGAAATATATAACTTACCAAGACCAAATCATGAAGAATTAGAAAATCTTAACAGACCATAAGTAAGAAGATTAAATCAGTAATCTCAACAAAGAAAAGCCCAGGACTACATAGCTTCACTAGTGGATTCTACCAAATATCTAAAGAAGAATTAATACTAATCCTTCTCTTCTTCACTGAAGTGGAAAGAACACTTCCAAACTCATTTTACAAGGCCAGTCTTACTCTAATACCAAATTTATCCAAGAACACTACAAGAAAATAAATTTGCAGGCCAATATTCTTGATGAACACAGATGCAAAAATCCTTAGTAAAATACTAGCAACCTGAATTTAAGAACACATTAAAAGAATTATACACCACAATCTGGTGGGATTTATCTCTGGGATGCAAGGATGGTTCAAATACACAAATCTATAAGTGTAATACATCACACATTAACAAAATGATGGTTAAAAAATTAGATGACCATCATAATCAGTAGATGCAGTAAAAGCATTTGAGAAAATTCAAAATTCTTTCATGATAAAACTCCTTAACAAATTAGGTAAAGAAGGAATGTACCTAATAAAAGCCATATATGACAAGCCCACAGCTAACGTCATACCCAACTCTGTTTTAAAGAGGAGTTGCCCCAGGAGGATGTAGAACATGAACAACTCAGCCCTAAATGCAGGGTTTTATGATTGAGATTGTAGTTTATATCCTTTTGTGGAGAAAAGTAAACCCTTCTGCCATGTCAAGTAGGAGCTAAGTTAGTGACTTTGAACAGTAGATATTGGATGCTCTGAGTGAGCACCGACAGGAAGCATGCAAAGTGCAATATGGCATCCTCACGGCTAGGCCCTAGAGGGGTGTACTGAACAGGTAGGCTCCTCTGGGATACATATGTCTCATATCTGAGCTCCCACCTAAAGATAAATTAGAGAAGCCTCTAGTGAAAAATAACAACTCAGATGTGTCATATGGAAAACTATACAAAATATTGTCATCCACTGTAAGAAGATTATGAGAATCAGTGACTCACAGAGTTTTTAAACTGTTGGTTGTTTTCTATTTCCACTCCTTTACGCTGGCATTTTTAAATTGATCACACTATCATCATTGGCACATCAAAATGTCCTGGAATGACATGAATACATGTAAATTTTCCATTTCTCTCTCAAGTATCCAAGTGGCAATAAATCTTACAATGAGAAAAGGTAAATTAGAAAATAGACATGTATTGGAAATGTCCAAGAGAACATGGCAACAGTTAGAACAATGGTACAAAAGCTTGTATCATAGCTTTCCGTGCTAACAAAGGCATTGCTTCATGGCACAACAAGTAAAATTATGGAATAAGAGCTTGGGGAACCTCATATTCTGCACAGTTTTGTATAGATCCTTATAATAATATCTGGCATTGGTGTTCTATTAGAGAGGCAAAAGCCCTATCTTTTTAGTGATGTATTATTGCTTTCAAACTTGTATTGAAAATATCTAAAAAGGATCCTTAAAATATCCTTGAAAAAGGATAGAGCAGTTTTAAAGAGATCCTTATGTAATTCTAATGTATACTTCTGGGCAAAACCCACTTGTAAATAGGCTGGAATAGGCAGTTGGGTGTTAAAGGGGCCACTATTGTAAAATATATAATTTAAGGGGAAAAAAGTTAATCCTTTATAACTCGGTTGTTTACTAAGTATTTCACTAAGAAAATGACAAGATAGTTAAAATAATTTTGCTTTTATTTATATGATTAATTCTTTGGGAAAATGCTTTTAATTTTCTAATGACTTCTTAAACGCCTATGAATTAACTTCTATTAAAACCTTTGTCTGCAAATTATAATTAAAATATTGGAGTTAATAATTGGTACTTAATACATTTCATGATACTTAGCAAGTGAAGCAGAGAGATAAAGTGTAGGTATTGTTCTTAAACCCAAAATTCTGATAATTATTCACCGTATGTAACCTAAACATTTTGGAAATCATCTGTATGTGAAATGAATTTGTATTTGAAAATGAGGGTAAAGGCATGCTATCCGGAACAAATAAATAATAACGAACTTCGTGAATTAAAAACAAGACAACCCAATGGGGAAAAAATTGGCAAAGGACACAAGGAAGAAATTTATGAATAAAGAAACCCAAATGGCTAATAAACATCTTAAAAGATGCTCAACATCAGAAAAACACAAATTAAAGCAGTAAGATAGCATTTTACATACACCAAATTGGCAAAAGTTAAAAAGTCTGGCAATTCCAAACACTGGCAAGGATATGGGGAACTGAGAACCTTCTTTCACTACTAGAGACAATGTAAGTTGGTGCAGCAACTCTGGAGGATAATTTGGTAACATCAAATAAATTCAAATGTGCACATATATCCCATAAATCAGCAATTCCACTACTATCCCATTGTTGCTCATATACACCATGAGACATTATCAGCAATGTTTAATGCAGCATGGTTTTTAATTGCAAATATTGGAGAGGAAATCCTAAATGTGCATCAATAGAACAGAAAAATAAACTGTAGATTATATATATATAATGGAGTATTATATATAGTTAAAATGAATGAACTATATCCTCTATGTAAATAAACTGCAACAACATAATGAGTAAAAAGGCAAGTTACAGAATCACATATGTAATGTTATTTATGTAAAGTTTTAAAACTTGCAATACTATACATGTATTATTTATGGATATGAACATATGTAAAGTTATAAAAACTTGAAATAGAAAGATATACATCAACTACAGAATAGCAGTTACCTTGGTAAGGCAGTGAATAAATTCAGAAAGCATGCAGGAGGCTCCAACTCTATCCTGAAGATTTTTTCTTTATTTTAATAGATTTAGGGGTACAAGTAGTTTTTAGTTACATGGATGAATAGCATAGTGGTGATATCACTCAATTGTGTATATTGCACCCAATAGATAGTTTTTCTTCCTTCATCCTCTTCCCACCTGGATTTTTTTTTATGCAAAACAGTTTGAATCAAATATCTCAATATATTAACCTAATTAAAATCTGCTTGGTGAGTGCAAGGATGGGTGTTTTATTTTTATTAGCCCTTCAGTATTTTTCAATATTACATAATTTTAATAAAAACAAATGAAATTTTTCATCATAGATTTACTACTCTGAAAATGGTTCTTAAAAAGTCAAGTAAAAGTCAAGTGTGAGCTGCGCCCTACCCACAGATCATTAGTGCACAAGTCACCGAAGACAAGTAGTTTTCTTTCCTAAATTTAAATCTCTAGACCAGAAATGGGTGAACTTTTTCTATAAAGGGGACAAATAGTACCTATTTTGGGCTTTGGGGGCTGTACAGTCTCTGATACAACTACTCGACTCTACCTCAGTAATAGCACAAAAACAGCCATAGACAATGTGTAAATGAATGAATGTGGCTGTGTTCCAATAAAGTGTTGCTTTAAAAAACAAACAGTGGGCTGGCTTTGGCCTGTGGGCCATAGTTTATCAACATCTACTCTAAAATCAGAAAGCTATAAATTAATTTCAATGTCAACTCTCAGTTAAGAACATAACCCCAATCATTAGTGATTTATATTGTCAAGTTTAAGGTGAGTTTGAAAGTCACCTATTGAATAAATTTTAATGTAACTAACATTTATTGGATGCCTACCTCCTGTGTCAGGCACTGTGCTGATCTCATAGGATCTTCTCAACAGCCTTAGAAGATAGACACAATCATCATCCCCATTTTCAGCTGAGGAAACTGAGACTTGCAGAGGCTAAATGACTTGTCTAGTATCTCTGAGTTAATAAGTGATGTTAGTCGTGAGGCACAAACCCAAGGCTCCTGATCCTACCAAAGTCCATGCTCTTAATCATATTGCTACATTATACTCCTCCACAGTGTCTTTCAAGTCTTTACAACATGAAATTAACTAATCTAAATAATAATTAAAAAATCAAAACATAGTGTCAGAATTGAACCAGCATATTAGATTTTAATAATAAACAGACATTCTGCATATTTTAGTCATAAAATCTTAGCTAATAAAGGAATGAAAATGAAATCACTTTTCAATTATCCAGAGTGAGAATGAGTAAGTAAAATTAACAGATAATCTACAAGCTTCATCTAGTTCCCTGTGTTTATTCTGTTCTTCCTCTTCAGGTGGCATGATAGTGTAAGTTTCTAGCCTAGATCTTTCCGATTATCTGGGAAATGGTGACTCAACCCACAACTGAAGACAAAAGACTAAGTTCCCATATTTCATTTAAAGAATCACCACGAGTGAGACCAACCACCTTCTTGGGGAACCTGTTGGAGCTGCCATTTCACAGAACTGGCCCGGATGATTTGACATTTCCTATACTCTCCCAATGCAGAGTAGAAGCAATAGTTTCTCACTGGGGGATGACAGAGTTTGTAAAGCTACAACCATCCCTTCTCACCATCCATCCCACTCTCCATGAGTGAAGGAAATATTATAATTGTCCCATTCCCCTCCTTCAAGATTGGGGAAGCTCAAACTGTCCTTGCTGTGCATCCCATGGGAGACTGATGATTATTACTTCTTATCTAAAAGTAGCTGAGCTATTGAATCAGTAGAGACCCTGATGAGCTGGGGGGTGGGAAAACAAGACTGAGGAAAGTATAGACATTTTAACAATGTTGATTCTACTGACCCATGAGCATGGTATGGTTTTCCAACTGTTTACGTCCTCTGCTATTTCCTTCCTCAGTGTTTCATAGTTCTCCCTGTAGAGGTCTCTAGTACAACCTCTATGGAAAGTAATATGGAGATACCTCAAAGAGCTACAAGTAGAACTACCATTTGACCAAGCAATCCAACTACTGGGCATCTACCCAAAAGAACACAAAACATTCTATCAAAAAGACATCTGCACTAGAATGTTTATAGCAGCACAATTCACAATTGTAAAGATATGGAAACAACCCAAGTGCCCATCAATACATGAGTCCATTAAGAAAATGCAGTATATGTATACTATGGAGTTCTATTCAGCCACAAAAAACAATGGTGATCTAGCGCCTCTTGTATTATCCTGAATATAGCTGGAGCCTGTTCTACTAAGTGAAGTATCACAGGAATGGAAAAACAAGCACCACATGTACTCACCATCAAATTGGTATTACCTGATCAACACTTAAGTGCACATATAGTAATAACATTCATTGAGTGTTGGGCAGATGGAGGGGAGAGGATGGTGAGCACTTGATTAAGATCTGTCATACATAGAACACCAATAAAAATAGGAGAGCAGACTTCCCACTAGCACCTCTTGATCTCTCAAGGAGATGTTGCTCCTCTTATATACCCTGACATGAGCACCTCTCTAGAAGACTGGAGAGATGAGGAAGAAGAAAGAGGAGTTAGAGAGAGGGAAGAATAAGATCCTTTCTCCACTTAAGTGACTCAACCCTCTAGCCTAGCCTGCAATGAGAGGGGGAAGCTTTTAATTGAAGATTGCATTGCTAATTTCACGTGACTTCTTTAATAGCTAAAAATGATAATAATAATAATAATGGGATTGGGCTGCTACCCAGAAGGAAAAGGGAAGAGGGGAGTCAATAGAGCTCAGATGGTAGCAGTTATTAGAAAAATAAATCAACTGCACATTGTCTTAGTAATTGGAGGCAATTCAGTCAAACCAGTTACATTAATAATGTAATATCCTTGGAAAACAAAGGTGATTAAAAAACAAGGATTCTCCATCGGGACAAGCCTGTGGAATTGTTTTTCTAGGAATGATGATGAATTTGAGGATTTTCATTCATGTATTTGTACCCAGTCCTTTTGTTGACAAGTGGCCTACATTTGAGAAATGACTATACAGCATCACACCAAGAATAATGCAAGATTGTACAGAGACAAGATAGGAGAGGCCCGTCTCCAAAAGTAGCAATATAATGATAAACTCAGGCAGGTTTGAGGGGCCATCACTGAAAGATATACAAAGATTACTAGATCGTGCCAGAAATAGTATGGAAGAGATGGCAAGGACCATAGTCCAAGGCAGGAACCAAGATGGATAACTGGAAAATACACTCAAGGGAGTAGAATATAGGAACAGAGGAAACATCATGAAGTGGTTGAAGCCATTCTTGAACTCTCATCCATACAGTGTTAAAGGTAGATATTCAACCCAAATTAATGGGTACAGTCGGTGGTATGGCATAGCTCAAGCTAAATAATCATGCAAAAATTAACTTGGTATCTTGGTACCAATGGCACACACTCTGCATTATTCATTAGTTAATCAGCTCCTAATGGAAAAATATATATATACACATATATAATATATAAATATGTATATTATATATAAATTAGAATTTCATGTTCCACAGTTTTTAATTTGAATTTTTCTGCTTCCTTTAGCCCATAGAGAGTTGGTTGGCTGGTTGGTTGTTGGTTGGTTGGTTTGAGAATTAAATGAGGTAATGTTCCTAACATGCCTAGAAAGCATCTAGCATAAAACTATGTTCAGTAAGTGCTAATTATTGTGAAGGGTCAATTTTTTTCATCTACGTGGTTTACAACTGCATAATAAGCTCTTGGGTAATTAATTGAGAGCTTAGTGTCAAGATAGAAATCTAAATGCACATATTAGTAGCATAAGTATAAATGTTCACACAGAGAAATGAAAATAATTTTGAGTCTAGTTAGGATGCATGATAGAGTAATATCACTTCAGCTGCCTTTTCCAAAATAATTAATTAGGAAACTCTTAAATAACAGCAAGTAGCACTCTGGGTTCTGAACACGGAGGGTGCCTCTCATGTTAGATCCCCAACTGCAGTCAGCTCTCATGACCTCACATCAAATTGCATTTCTGTTCTCCACCCAATATTCTATGCGCTTCAATGGATGCAGGAGTCATTTTTTCAAGAATTTGGTAAAGGAGTAGAGGTCACAATATGACTGAATCCAGATATGCATGGGAAACTCTCCTTTCGAAAATGGTTGATTTGCCATGGGATGCATGTGGAATTCTGAGAGCAGCTGAAGTTACATTAATCAGACAGTTATTAACTGAAACTGCAAAGTGGGACAGTTCAAAGAGTGCACTGCAAAGCTACAATAAACCAGAGGCTTTTTATTTTAGTGATTTAAGAAAGCTTTACATTTTTATTTCCAATTAACCTATCAGTAGTGATGTCATTTAAATACTCCTAAGGAATATTATCTCCTCATTATTGCCAGAAAACATACTGCCCAATTTCATAGCTCAGCTGTTCTCATGCATGGATGGACAATCTGAATTAACTTGAACAGAAACAAGATTTTTAGACACTCAGCTACATTCCTAGTTGTAAAATTTAAGTAATTAATATGTGACTTTAAATTGTAAAAGAAAACAAAATGGATAATGTTTATTTTGTGCATCAAAATGATAGTGATACAATGCTACTCTAACTTTCTGTTTATTCAGTGTTAGCATATCAATAGAAAAATTATTGTAATCCACACACTCATTGCCAATACCATTGAATGTTATGGCAGTGAGTAAAGATTCTCTGGAGAGCTGTCTTAAAATTAAGCTACTAAAGAAAGACTGTATTTTTTCATTATAGCCAAAGAAAGATAGTAGACCCCAGAGACATGAGGTTTTTCCACACCATATATTCCTTGTGCAATGTTAAAATTGGGCACAAAGACATCCATGATCCTGTTGCTCTGAAATTTCAACACATGTAGTTTTGACACTACAGAACTAACATTTATTTAAATAGAAGATAGTTAAAATGATCAAGAGAAATTCAGACTCATTAAGTACTAACTAGATTTATTCACAATGATAGCTATCCTCAGTATACAGTTAATCAGACCTCCTTTTTCACCCTGCTCATGCTTGAATGAACCTGGGTTTCAAAGCTATTTGTGACACATGATTAAGTGTATTTTTAAAGACTGTCCCAAAGGTTAATAATAATCATAAAATCTCAAATAGTTTCTTCTTTATGTAGAAGGAACTTTTAACTCTGAACCAAGTAAAGACCTACTATTATGCCTTTCTACCCTCAATGCCGAAACAGCCTCATAAAGAAGAAAGGGCTCTGGGTTTTGGAATGAGAGGATCTGCATCTGGTCTTGTCACCTCGCTTATAAGCTATAAGGTCTTTCAGAAATCCCTGTTCCTCCCTGAAGCTCAGAGTCCTGGCCTTAAGTGAGGATAATAGAAACCAGAGATAAAAAGATGCCCCTGTGTACAGTTTAGTGGGTGTCTCAGTCTGTTTATGCTGCTCTAACAGAATACCTGAGACTGGGTAATTTATGAAGAAGAGAAATTGTATTTCTCACGGTTCTGGAGTCTGGGAGGTCCAAGACAAAGACACTGACATCTGGTGTGAACCTTCTTGCCGTGTCCTCACATGGCAGAAGGCAGAAGGACAAGAGAGGGCGAACTCACTCCCACAAGCCCTTTTTATAGAGGCATGAATCCATTCATGAGGGCGGAGTCCTCATGACCTAAACACCTTCCAAAGCCCCACCTCTCAACACTGTTGCATTGGGGATTAAGTTTCCAACACATGCAGACCATAGCAGTGGGTGCAGAGTAATAATTATCAGCAACTGGCTTTCTTTATGCCAAAATCAACAAACACACACACACACACACCCCAGCCAGTACTATGCTAAATGCTACAAAAGATATTGTGGAACTATAAAACGTAATCTCTGCTCCCAAGCTGTATAATGGGAGGTATAATTATAACTACAATAAATAAGAGTTTATTTTTCAGTGCTTAGTAAATGCAAAAATTAGTATGTCCTCTTTTAGCCATTTATGCTAGCAAAGGCATGGTTATGTCAAAAAGAAAAGAGATGCCTCCACCTTGTGGCTGTGTCTTCTTCAGCTGGTTGCTGGTGAAGCATTGCTATTTTTAAGCTTACTTCTCCTTGCGAGTAGAAGAGAATTTTGATATTTTTCTTTGATATACTTTTTCACCTTCTTCATATTATAACAAGTATTAGGGACCTTGTTTATAAACAATTCAAGGTTAGCTTTGGCCAAAATGAAGTAGATAGCATTTATTTATTCATTTAAGAAAGAGTCATGAAGCCCTTATCTTGTGCCAGGCACCTTAGTCAACAGTGGAAAAACGGTAGTGAGCATGCCCTAAAGCCTTCCGCCCTCAAGTCCTCCCTCTCGATCTCCCACACACCCGCAACTCCCCCAGACACTCTCCCTCTACCATTTATCACTTATGTAACACAGTAACAATTCTTGTCCCCACTCCAAGTAAGTTTTCATTATCTATTATTTTTAAGGCAATACACCAGCTACTACTAGAAGATACATACAAAGATACAATCCCTCTTTCTATGTTTATAATTTAGTAGGTTCAGAAATGGTGGCAGGGAGAATAAATGCACAAGTATCTAGACTAAAGGCAGTGTTACAATAAGTGCTGTAAGAGAGGCATAGCTAATGTGCAATGGGCATGGAGAGAAGGGAGGATAAATTTCTCCCGGAGGACCAGCGATGGCTTCATGGAGGATTTGAGCAGAGCTTTGAAGAATGGGCATAATTAGAAGATGAGATTGAAGGATACAGGGAGAATGGCAAGAATAATAAGGAAGGCTGAGGACAGCAGCGAACATGCAGAGACCCTCTCTCAGAAAAAACAAAACAAAACAAAAAAATGCAGAGGTGGGAGAACTCAGGGCAGAGTGGAGGAAGGAGAATTGGGCCAGATTAAACACAGAAGGGTAGGAGTAAGCCGGCAGGCCAGAGGGACAAGGTCCTGAAGGACCTCACACTATGTCAAGGAGTTTGGTTTCTGGTCAAGAAGCTTGGGGGAGGAGGTAGGTGTCTGAGGAGGACAAAGGCAAAATCAGAGGGGAGCTTTGAAAGATGACTGTGGCAACCATATGGACCGGAAGAAGATAGCAGCAGTAAGTAGCGGCAAACGCAGAATGGCAGCAAGGGAAACAGGACATGAGGGCAGCCGCTGGAGACACAGTGATGGGACTTGGAAACTGACTAGGTGCGAAGGTAACTGGAGTCTGAGGCTATTTTTAAAAGAGCATTTAACTCAGTGACCCTGATGCCACTTGTCTTTCTACAGTGCAGCTTAAGAGGCTACACACGTTAAAATACTAAAACAAATAAAGGTTTCCAAAACCAGTTTCTCCAGTATGATTTGGGCAAGGTTGCCGCCACCTGATTTTTGTCTTGTTCTTGAACTATTTCTTAAAGCCCTCATCTGTCATGTTTATTCATTATTTTAAAATCTATCCCCTGCCCCACCCACACCACCCCAGTGCTAGTTCTTCTTTTATTCCTCCTCCTCCCCCAGATGCGATCTCTTTCCTTCTCTGCTCTAGTCTGTGTCCCGGGGGGCTGATCGCTGTGTCTGTATCACCCAAACTCTCTTGCCCTCTGGCCTCCTGCTGGATTTGGCCAAGAGAAGCACCAGCAGGAGATCAGAGGACAAAAGGAGAGAAAGTACATTAGTTTTCTATTCCTGCTATAATAAATTACCACAAACAACACAAATTTATTGTCTTACAGTTCTTAAGGTCAAAAGTCTGAAATCAGTTTCACTGGGTTAAAATCATGTTGGCAGGGATGGGTCCTTTTGGAGACTCTGGGGAAGAACCTATTTCCTTGCCTTGCCTTTTGTGGCTTCTGGAGCCACCTACATTCCTTGGCTTGTAGCCCCTTCCTCCGTCTTGAAAGCCAGCAACTTAACATCTTCTCTCCTCTCTGACTTCTGCTTCTGTCTTTATATCTCTCTCTCTCAGACTTTGACCCTTATAAGCACATTAGGCCCACCCAAATAATCCAGGGTAATCTTCCATCTGCATATCTGCTGAGTCCTTTTTGCCAGGTAAGGGAACACATCACAGATTCCAGGGACTAAGAGGTGGACATCTGTTGGGGGCAGGGGGCACATTATTCTGTCTGCCACAGAAAAGTTTGAAAATTTCTTACCCTGTTGCCCCTGGTGGTTGACCCTGTGCAACCCTTGGTGCTCTGGGGTTGGCAGTGTCCTTCCCTCTGCAACTCTAGCTCCAGGCAGGCAGCCACTCTTTCGTGGTTCTAGCTCCCCTCGGCCCCAGTAACTTTCTTTCCTATTAATTTATTTCAAAATGCCAGCTGACTTACGCACCTGGCACCCACCTCGGTATATCGTTTCATACTCTAATTCACACTGTGACCACGTCGGGTCTAGAACTGGCGCACACACACACACAGAGCTGAAATGTAAATGCAATATGCAAGACAGTCAGCTTCAAGAAAACAGGAAATTGTTATCATGAACCAAAATAGAAGTCATTGCACAAAGCCTAATGCTTGCATCCAGAAAATAAATATATCTGATTAGATAAGTACGCAGAATAATGATCCCTTATTTTCTCTCAATTACGTCCAGGGAAGGGAAAGAGCCTACACAGACTTCACAATAGAAAGTTTCCTCTCTGATTTCCTTTGTGTTTATTTTTCAGTCACCTAGGGAAACTGACTTCATAACCTAACATAAGTGATTTCTGAGCAACTGCATAAGCTACTAGCTGGGCTGCCAATGATAGCTCTCCACTCCTACTCAGGCAGGTAATTTTAAGATATTGCCTCAGTCCCCTTTCACCTGAGCAGTCAGACTAGCCTATGAAAATGGAATGGTGGTGGTTATTTTTTCCTTTGTAGAAAATATTTTGCTCCAGCCAGCTTGTCTTTAAAATCTCTTTCTTTGCATTCGTGTCTGTTGCCACACTCGTGGTTATTTCTCTGTATTAGCTGAGGGTTGGGATTATCTGCCCAGCATTCAATGAGATTCTTTCCCTGAGAACTTCATCTAAAATCATAGAATATGAAATAGCATTCATGTCCTATAAGAATTTCTACAGAGAAGTTCTTATCAAACCAACAGAAGATTCTTTTGAGTTTTTAACCTCTTGGTGATATTTCCAGAAAAGCATTTTCCTGGTTTCCCTCGTTTAATACAAGCTCAGTAGCTCAGCTGCTTCTCTCTGAGCTTTATTATGAAAAGCTTATTAGTTTCCTTTTTTCTCTCTTCTACCATGATGATGATGTGATGATGATAACAATTACAATTAATAATAGATTATATTTGTGTACTTTGGAAATTACAAGGCACTTACATTATGCTTTATGTTATTTGATCATGATCAAGCCTGGTTGACCATATATTTTGAAACCAAATTAAATTTTTATTACAGATCTTGTTTAAATTTGGTTTAAACAATAAGGAGCATAGAGTTAAAAAAACTTCAGAAAAAATTCCTTCTTTCAATCATCTATTTCCTGTGTGACTGAATCCCTGCCCTTGGAGAGCTTACAACATATAGGCAAAGGTCAGTACTTCTAAAGACGTGCACAGAAAAGGCACCTGACCCAGACTGGAGGGCTCATGAAAGGGTCCCTGGATGACATCATACCTGAAGCAGGACCGAGGGGATTTAGCTAGGATTTAGCCTTTAGTCCTGAAGTGAGGAGGAGCAGGACTCAGATTCTAGACAAAGGGAATAGCGTGCACAAAGGCACAGAGAGAGAAACTCTCTAAATACCTTCGAAGGGTAGGAAGGGATCCCCAGAGAGCATGCACAGAGCAAGGGGAGGGGAGAACTTGGAGAATGGAGCCCTTGAAGAGTAAGGAGATTTAGAAAGAAGCAATCTAATAAAATTCTCTGTGTGAGGTTAGTGTTAGTAATATTTGATGAGGAAAAAAAGAACAGTTTGGTGAGAAAGATACCAAATCATAATTTAGAGTCCAGCTACTTCCACAATTGAGATACTAGATCATCCTCAAACTTTCCATAGATTTTCATTTTTTAATTTAGAGGATTTTTTAAAAAACAGAAAGAGAAATGGAGGCTCCCGAATGGAGAGCTGCCCCTGAATCTTCACCAAAGCCAGGCCCCTGATTTGTGTGACCAGACAAGGCCACACCCGTGCCACCAGGCAGTGTGCTCCACAAGTCAAAGGCTGAACGGTTTTTGAGCTGTGACTAAATCTTTTCTAAAGGGCAAATACACAAATAATAAAAACATGGAAGAAGGTACAACACCTGCATCCAGTGGTGAATCCTCAGAATTCTGCAGCAGACTTGAACTTCCAATAACCCCCTCACCTTCCTGGCCCTTCTAAGCAGGTATGAGTTCTGGCATAACCTTGATTAAGGACTCTTCTGTCCATCCAAAGGGCCATCTCACACTTCTGTTTGGATAAAGTTTCTCGAGATGTATTTTCTTTTTAAGTGATTACTATCCAAAACGTAATATAAAGAGAGTCTCAGACAGTTTTCAATATATGAATTAATTGAGACAAATAAAATCCACAGTTTTGGTGCTCACAAATATGTGTTTCAGTCTCCAACTGGGTTAGAAGTTTTCTCTCTGGAAAAACCTGCTGATTTTACGGACTCCCGTGCCTTGCTGAGACATCTGCGTTCAACGGTTTGTAACAAGATCCAGGCCCTGAAGTAGGCGCTTGGATCCCATCAAATTCAATCACGAGTCTAGTGAAAGAAACTGGAAAGTTAACCAAAATGTTACAGGAAATATTTTAACTGTAATGATTATTAAATAATATCTAACAAAGCTTAATCATACCAACAGTCTTTAAATATTAAAGGCCACCATCAAGTTGAAAATCAGCCTGTTCTTTGTTCCAGCAGAGCCGTTAGGTAGGCCCCGAGGCACCCTATTGTCAGAGCACCCAGCCATGATGACTATAGCAGCAAAGGTTTTGTTTTTTTTTTCCTGGCACTTCATGATTTCACTCAGACTCAGCCTCTCTTCCTCTTTCTCTCAATCCTTTAGCATTTGTTTCCCATAACTCTACCTGTCTCTAACAATTTGTGCAGGTCACCATTACTGAAACCTCATTTGGTCTCCTGCAAGTACTATTGAAATTGTGATGGTTTGGCTGGAAGTGCTTACGGCAGTATTTCAAGAAAGCGTGAGTTATAGTCAAGTGCACTAAAGCTTAACTTACTGGTTGTGAGAATGGAGTCGCCTACCGTAACCGAAAAGCAAACGGAACATTCAATGACTCAGTCGTGATTAACCGAAGGCCTACTAATCAGGAATTGCGGCAGGTATAGATGACACAGAAATAATGGGTGTGTTCCCTGTCCGCGAGGGTTCTGGAGTTCGTGGAAGAAAACAGCCCGTAAGGGAGGAATTATGATGGAATTAACCTGCGACCTCAGCTCGTTAGCCATGAAAATGGTCCACAGCTAAGTCCTTCGTGAAATAAGGAATAGAGATTATCCATTATTCATGGGTATGATATTCTAAAGAAGCTCAATGCCTCATACCTAATTATAATCTAGGATCATTTCAGTCATGCGCGATCATGCAAAAGAGGTTCTTGTGGTACAGTAGTAGCGTGAGGGCAATTAACTGATTATAACCAGCTAAGCATGTTTGTGGAGCTGTCCGAGCAACCCTTTGAGCTGGGACTGCCATGACTCAGGGCTGAAGTAAATCCAGGAATTTAATCTAATTCTTATAAATATTTCAACAAACCAAATACTTTTTATATGGCTTGGCTACAAAAATGCATACAGAGTTTAAATTTTTTCTTAAAACTAGAACTATTAACCATTTAAGAAATATTGAGACGTTTACGTTCACCTGCCTTGGCCTTCCAGTAAGAAGAGAAAAAGTTTTTTACCTGCAGAGCCCCAGGCAAGTTCAAGGATGTGGTAATAGTTTTGTTAAAGAAAAATCTACCATGATATATGAGCAGAAATGTACGAATAGAAATGCAGAAGTTACTAGGCTGTGCTAAGAGATGGCAGTCGTCTCACTCTGCCTTGCCCCTAAGATGTTACTTTAAGGTTGTTAGTTGCCCCAAGGGGACCACGGGTAAAAGTATTTCTTCCACAGGAAAAAAATGAATGCATAGAAGTTCTCATAAGTTCTTTGGTCAGTTTTCTAAATTTGACATTTTGAACACACAAAGCAACACATACATGCTCCTGAACTACCTCTATCTGATTTGGGGGTCTCTCTCTCCCCTTTCCTCCTCCCTCCCCGCATGTCTCCCAATTCTAACTGGAACCTGATATTTTAAAAATTCTCTAAGAACGAGTAGAGATCTTTAAAGTTTCCTTTTAGTAACAGCTCAGTTGAAGATAGCTCTGTGGCAGAGAGGGTAGAGAAAGACACAACATCAGAGTCACAGCTGGTCTTTTTCTTCATTCCTGAAATGGCTGCGAATTTTCCATTGGTTTTATAAATTAATTCTCCCAATTGTGATATAGGAAAGTGATGGCCGCACGCTGGCAGCTGCAGTGAAGTCAGACGAGGTCAGAAGATAACAAGAGAACTTCTCCCCCTGACAAATCAATCTTCTTATACATCCAGATGCTAAGAGGATGAAAGTAGGGAGTTCCAGTTAAAACTGATTAGACATGGGCGGTGCAAAGGCAATATATGTAACCGAAGTGTTTGTACCTTCATAATATTCTGAAATAAAAAAAATGATTAGACATAATACTGATATTGGAATAAAAATGAAAAGTAAACCTTTCTACAATTTATATTGTTACAAGGAGAGATCAGAGTCTCAAAGCTGAGCCTAAACTGAGTCTGTTACCATCGAAACTAGGTCCCCGTGAGTCGGCCCACTTTCACAATCGCCCAGAACACCTGGGAAGATTCAGAATCTGAGTCACAGCAGCATTTCCATCCCATTACCTACCCACTGCCACTCCCAAGAAATTTTTTTTTCTCAATGTGGTAAGATCTTGGACTGTTCCCAAACTTCCATTACTTGCAATGAGGCAGGAAATGAGCAGGCTGCCCCCGACTGGTACCTGGGGTGGGGAGGGGCTTGGGAGAGATTCAGCCAGCCTCACAGTTGTTCTCATCTCCCTCTGAGGGGACCCTACACGGAAAGCGGAAATTATGGAAATCTGCCAAGTGAAGAGGTCAACCCAGACTCCTGGAGCTCAATGAAAATAACGTCCCCGACTCTTCCCAGAACCTCATCCCTGAGACTCTGACAGAGAGGACATCAGTCCAGCCCTCGCACAGCCCTGGAACTCCATTGTATCCCCACCTCCCACACAGTTTTGCAAAGCACCCCTTCTGTCCCCTATGCTAATTTTTCTCCTTAAGTCTCATAAGCTCCTTCTAGGTAACAGAAAAACACAGAAAAGAATGAGAACAAGTTTCCTATCGCCAAGTGTGGGACCAGAGTGCAAAAGATGTGGCTATTTATGTCATAGCACAAGATCGCTTTTGCCCTCCACATTTTTGTTGATACATCAGTCTTGGAACACAAGCGTCCTCAGGCAGAAGTGGCTGTCAAGGCTTGATTTGGGGGCCAAGTGTGTTTATGACCCTTTCTGCCATGGGTCTCAAGATGGGCCACGGGAAAAGGCTTCACTCACTCACAGATGCTCATAGTGCACCTCAGCCAGACACACAGCCAGACGGGCCCCCATCACCACCTTCCCCAGCCTCCTTGTGTCTCACGTGGATAGACAACGTGACAACCCTACCACTCATCCCCCTTCCTCTGTCTCCCACCTTTCTCTCCAGGCCACCCTCCCCACTGATGTCTCAGGGAGATTTCTAAACACCATTCTGCTTTCCTGGTTAGGTTACCCACTGTTTAAAAATTTCAGTGCCTTGCTGTTACCTTCAAAATAAAACCTAGAGTAACCCTCTAGTGAGAGGGCTACCTAGAGATTGCATGTAACCTGAGAATGAATAGAAATGCAGGAGGCAAAACTGAGTGGGGAAGTGAGCCCAGGTGGACAGAACGCCAGGAAAAAGACAGAGTGCCTTAGAACCATAGGAGTTTGCAAAGTAAATTATCTTCATGCAAAATTCAAATAAATAAATAGATAGATAGATAAATACCTAAACTCCTGAGTAGCACAATAAACTATTCATAGTTCCCCAAATACACTATGCTGTCAAATCTCAGGGTCTTTGCATATGCTGCTCTCTCTGCCTAGAACACTTTCCCCCTCCTTCACCTACGGAACTCCTACTGATATTTCAAAACTCAGTTGAGAGGTAACCACCTCCAGGCAGCTCTCCCTGACTACCTATCCCACCCCTTATGAGTTAGATGTCCCTCCTTTCTGTTCCATTACTACTTTTGTGAGTGCCTCTGTCATAGCAATGATACAATTGAGTAGAAATTATCTTATTTACCCACTTTCTCCCCAGTGGACTGAAAATATATTGTAGATAGAAATATACCATTAATCTCTATAACCCCAGTAAACGTTCTGGTACATAAGAGGTACTCAGAAATTATTTACTGAATAAAGACACTCAAAGCATGGAGGGCAGACAGAGAATCAAAAACCTGTAACAAAGTATGATAAACAACAGAGTGGGGTGCCATTGCTACTGAACAGAGAGACTAGACGCCTCTGCTTGGGAAGGTGTAGGGCTGAGGAAGGTGCCCCAGAGAAGGAGATGCTTGGGCTGACCTTGAGAAAGGTCGGGAGATCACCAGGCCCGTAGAGAGGAGAAAGCAACGAGAACAGTGGTATGTGGAAGAGCCCGGACGCATTTAGGAAGATTTTCCTTAGAAGAATGACTGTGGTGACAACGAGGAGAATAGATTGGTGGGAGAGTGACAGGAGAAGATTGGAATAATCCAAGTCAAGGCCTGCGCTGAGCTAGTTAGCAATGGGATACGTGTGAGGACAGGGACAGATGCAGAGAAGTTGAGAAAACAGAAGTCCAACGCGACCCCAGGTTTCTGGCTTGGGTGGGTGCTGCCTTAGCCAGCATTGGAAGGAAAGAGAAGAGCTGCCTTGGGAGGAAGGTAATAAGCCCAGTCTGCTGCTATTGAGCTGGGGTGGCCTGGCGGACAGCCAGGTGAAGATGTCTAGTAATCAACTGGATGCGTGAGTCTGAAGCTCAGAAGAGATCTCAGCCAGGAATAAAGACTCTCTCTCTCTCTCTCTCTCTCTCTCTCTCTCTCTCTCTCTCTCTATATATATATATATATATATATATATATATATATCTTCATTGGAACTTCCATTTTACTTTTTCAATTTAATGCTGTGCCATGAGGTTTCAGTTATGGGTGAGGGCTACTGAGGAAGGGATAATTGGTCCCACGTCTTCCTCTGGCTTAGAGACGTGGCCTCTGGAGAGCTATTCAACCTCAGGTTACGCCTGTTGCCTCATAAGAAAGAAGGCAATTAAGGAAACTTGAAGCAAGGTGTTGGCTCTAAAACAAATTAATGTAGTCCTGTCTTCCTGGTCCTTCTGTGCAATGTGAAAGTCATGCCAGTGAGGCTAACCTCTTCCACTGCCCGAAAACCACACCGCCTTTGGCAACCGAGGCAGCCTCGTAGGCAAAAGGAAGTCTTCACCTTCGTTACATTGGAGCACTTACCCCTTAGACAATCCTCTTTAGGTAGGGATGCCACTTCCTTGCTACAGCAAACATGTGTTTGTTCTTTCCCCTCACTTTGGGGTCTTGTTTTAATGCCCTCTCGCCATTGTCACGGGAACCTTTTGTTCCTGTTCTTGCCCAGCCCACAGCATCCACTTGATACTATTAATACTTAGCTACAGAGAGTTTTTCTGCAATTCTGTTTGCAGTACAAAATTTAAGCTTAGGTCTGCTTTGTTTAAGGGACCCAAGTAAAATAGCATTTTTGCAAAGCAACTCTTTGTGCTTTTTCTTGTTTAATTTGTCTTAAGTTACTTGCACTGAAGTGAAGCATTTTTTAATTCAGAGGTTGCTGACAGTAATGGTACCGTGGGAGATACATGATATGCTCATGGTTTTATTTTATGATGTGCTGTTTTACTCCCAATACCTATTCCCAAAGGCTAAAAGAGAATTGCTTACAGAACCCAGGTATTTCTGATAATTCAGGAAGGGTTGGTATTTAACCAAACAGCTTCTGGCAATCAGGTGTGAGCATGGTAGAGATGTAGCCAAGGCATCAGTTGTGTGGGGAGAGTGGAGGATCTCATTTTTAATTCAAGGGACTGTGATAGAAAACTCATCATCAAAATTGAATATCAATCAACCACTGTTTACAAAGAAGGCAATATCACAATAGCACCCAGGGAAATTTAAGTGATGCATAACAAAAATTCTCAGGGAAGCACAAAAACCAATCATTTCATCCAACATGCTGAATTAGATGCTGCACTAAGCCAAAAGCTGGCAGTCTGTTCAATGAAAAGGTCTTAAAATATTTACTTCTGTATTCAAAGCAAAGGTGCCAGGTTATTTTGAATTGTGGTATCAAACATATTCTCTAATTTTTTGAAAAAATGCTAAGTATGAAGAAAAGACAAATATTTAAGGTGGTGAATATCCCAAGTACATTGATTTGATCTGTACAAATTATGTGAATATATTAAATTATAACACATACCCTGAAAAATGTACATCTATTATGCATCAATTTTAAAAATTATGCTTAAAAATGCTAAGTAGCTAACAGTCTCTGCCCACATAGGCTAAATATAAGTGATATATCACCCCAACCTTCATGGTCTGATATTTTCATTTCTATAAAGGTAAATAAAGCTTGGTGGTCAGACTCAGGGTGCAGCCAGGGATTAGCCTGTTCAAAGAAGCAGCAGGCTACAAGCAAACTGTTCAGATGCTCTCAGGAAACGGGTAACCTGGGGATGCTGTTTTCAATCTGCTGGAAATGCAACTTGAGTAAAACCATCTTTGGCTAACTCAATTTTTCTTTAATTAACAGGTAGGAGATCAAATCATTGAAATCAATGGGGAAAGCACAAGGGACATGACACACGCCAGAGCAATAGAACTCATCAAGTCTGGAGGAAGAAGAGTGAGGCTGCTGCTGAAGCGGGGCACGGGACAGGTCCCGGAGTATGGTGCGTTTCACATTTCGATTCTCCCTTTTTCTGTTTCTCCTGTGTACCATAAATGCCTATGCTTATTTATAAAACTACATCAGTTCTCTATTTCTACCTAAATATATATTTAGCTATCAATAGGTGTGTACATATACACACACACGTATATTTATTTAAGCCCAAGAAATCTGTGTGTGTGAGCTCTTTTTTTTTGCTCCCTCCATGAGGGACTGTTTAGATATCAAATGTAGGACTTTTCAGGGCATCTCTGAGTGTGCAGGGAGATCCAGCACCACTTGTATATCAGAACTTTTGCAGTTTGACTGGCAGTCTTCTGTTCATTTGAGTCCACAGTAACTTATCGATTATTTCTTAAAACTGCCATAGGACTTGTAACTGGGACCTGGGAAAAGCAAGGACAATTCTTCAGGGTGTGAAGTTTGCAATGTAAACTGCAGTTTGGGCAATGGGTGCATTTCCTTTGCATTTAGGAATTATTCCAAAAATTCACTCTTATGTTGTGTTTCTATATACTTTTCAGGAAGGCTTTAAAGTGCATTTTAATTCATAGATTTGCCTTCAAAAATCTTGAACGTTATGTCCCAGCAGTCCATTACAGACACCACTGACAACATAGTTCTAGTGTATCAGAAACAGCTGGTTGGTCATTACACAAAAAAGCATCAAAACCAGAGCTGGTCTTTAAAAACAATCCCAGGGAGTGACAGAGAGATGAAGACAGACAGACAGACAGGCATCAGTGAAGACTAGTGCAGATGATACCTGTTCATATTAGGGAAATGGGATCTAACTGCTAACCTGAAAAATGAGTTCAAATTATTGATCTAGATAAACTGTTGATCTAGATAAATCACTTTGATCCCTCTATCCCCTACCCAAAAAAACTTCTAAAGAGTACTTTTTCCTTTCAAATTATGCTTTTTGCATACATTATCTAAATAATTGACTAACATATCCTTATTTAGCAGGACAGATCCATATCCTGAGTTCATTTGAAATATCTGGCTTCAACGGCTCTTAAATACGTTATGTTTCCAGTGTCTTGTATACCCCACCAAGCTAGGGAGCCCTCACAGTGAGTCTGAAAACATTAGAAGTTTATGTAGGGCTGGCTTCATGCCTAAGGAAATATTTCATCCCAGGTTCCCAAGCTTAATCCTTGGAGCTAATAAAATATTTTTTAAATATTAATGTTAGTAATAAGCACAGGCCTGATTCTACTAAATGGTACCAGCATTAATCCCTTTGTAAAGAATCTGAACTCTTGGAATAGAATATTTTTTTGCACCTTAGAATATTGACTGATTCAGTAGTATCGAAGTGACTATCACTTCTGAAACATACCACAATTTAACAGTATATTTCACTTCATGGGAAGACCTGACTATTAGCTATACCAGGAAATTTTCATGAAGGCTATACTGTTCTTATTGTTTTAATAAGTTAATCTTTAAAAAGTTAATCTGACCAATGTGACTATCCCGAGCTTTTCATTCTTTTGTAGAATCGTTAATTGGTCCATACTTAGTTGGTCAGCAGCCACTACACCAGCTGCTTGCCATAGTGAGCAGATAGAACAGTACTACTGACCAACCCGTGGCATCACTCACACTGTAATGCCTAAGTATGAAGCTGTCTCAAATCATCTTGAAGAAAAAAATAAAAACATGTTTTAGAGCAAGACAAAAATTCAAGATCATAGCAACATTATTTTAATAATTCTTAACACCATCCAAAAATATCTGGTTAAGGTTAAATTCTCAAATTAACCAATGCACAGAGAGATTTTTAATATATGGGCATCCTTTTGAGGGGCCAGTCATCAATATTGTTAACTATACCAGTGTTGCAAAATTTCATCTAATATATTCTTCTAAAATGCAACGTAAAATCACTCTTGGCTGGTAATGTTAGAGCTTTCCCCCTGCTTTTCATATTAGATTGATGTGGATTTTAATTGTAAAATAACTTTAAAGATGACATCACAAGAGAAAGAATTTAATGGCATAGAGCAATCTCCTTTAGGGAAGGAAAAGAATAGTCATAAACTAAGTCAATATTGCTTCTTCGGGAAAATCTAAGCTGAAAGGGACATGGTTATGCGTGAGAAACCAAGAAGATTAGAGATCACATCAGCATTTTGAGGATAATGTCATCAAATCGTATTTCTGGAAGTTCACAGCGACCAATTGGGTGGGGAGGTGGGGTTCAGGAGTCTCCAAAACCAACCCTTACATTCAGAGATTTTCTAGAAGGGCTCATGGGGCACAGCATATGGTTGTGCTCACAGCTAAGATTTAACACAGCCGTGTAGTAAAGATACACCGCAGAATCACAAGGGAAAGAGACAAGGCGGTGTCTGGAGGAATCCACATGCAGACTTCCTTATGCTCTCTCTCCCCCACGAAGAGTCACCCAGAGCACACTTCCCCCCAGCAACAAAAAATGCAGCAGCATATGTGTGACATTGCTGCTCAGGAAAATTCATTAGAGACATTAGAGATGGAGCACCCAGGGTCTTTACTGGGACTAGTGGTGCAGGTAGCCTCTGCCTAGCACATACCAAAATCCCAGGCTCCCAGAAGGAAAGCAGGTGTTCAGCACAAGCCACAGTTTGTACAGACAGTGTAGGTATGGTGAGACACCCCTATCACTTAGCAACAGGTTTACATTAATATAGGGGATGATTTACCAGTCATGTTTCCAGACACCAGCCGAGGGCCACCCTCACGAGCAGGCCTTTCTAAGGAGAGCAGTCTCAGGCCTGCCATGTTAACGCTTGTCTGAACCAGGAGTGAGCCCAAGAAGTGGCCACATTCACGAACTATACAAATGACTCCAGCGTACAAGGAGTGCCCACAGCTGAAGAACATCATAATCCCTCTAGCATCAGTTAAATATACTATAGCATGAGACAGAATCTTTTATCCAAGATAAACTAGAGTGTATTTTAACAAAATTCTCTAGCAGGGGTGGGGAGATGGGTAAAGCAAAATAACAGCAACAATAACAACAAAAGAAAATACTTGAGAAAAAGAAAAGGAAATGCTTGAGTTTACTGGTAGATATAACCAAGAATATAATCCACTTTGTCCAAATGCACCCTAATCATAGGTTTCCTGTGTTTGCCTTTTAAGATCCTAACGTCAGCATAAAATCCATTCTTAAAAGATTGTTCAAAGGGATTATCAGAATCCATAGGAAACATACTTAACCTGTTAGGGAACTAATCAGGCTTAACCCCAGCCTGGGAAAGAGTGATCTTTGAGGACGAGGAGGCTAGAAAACAACTGCCTGTGGAAGGGCTGTAAAGGGGCATCCACAGAGGGAGCTCTGACTCCTCTATGAGTCAGAATTTGGAACTGCTTTGAAGCGGGACCCTTATCTGGACTTCTAGACACATCCAGGAAAAGCTGGTCTCAGTCAGGAGAAATACAGAACTCTCTCTCTCTCTCTGAGTTCTTCAAGTGATCTGTGACAGAGAGATAAGCACAGGTGCAAGAAAAAAAAAAAAAAAACCCAGGGCAATCTGTCAGATCATTGACTAGACAGTCAGTGTGAATCCAGGTGGGCTGAGGAAAGGAATAAACATGCTACAAATATGCCATCCACAATTACCAAAAGGCTAATCGTCGGATGACACCTCAGCCAATTCAGAGGCATAAATCCACAAACGCAGCGGCAGAAGTAGTATCTACACGCAGAGGCTGTGGAGCAGCTGCAAGGGAAGTGGGAAAATGATAAGGGCTTTGAAGAAGTCGCTTTCAGAGTTAAGTTTTTGAAAGAGAAACTCGGGAGATAGATACTTCAACTCTACTCTAGTCCTCAGGATAAGAATTTGTTGATTATAAACTCAGTGGAAAGTGCTAGTTCCCCCTCCCTTGACACACATCTCAACACTACACTGAGAAAAGCATCAAAAGATGCTGCATAAAAAGTAGTGTGCCCCTTAACACTGGTTATTGCTATTCAGATTAAATTTGAAAAGGATAGAAGAAAAGGAAGTATGCCTCATGGTTGTAAAACTGCACAGGAATGAATTATACAAATGAGCTCCCTGCCTTGAAATACAGGTGTCCTTCATTAGCATTCAAGGAATACAACTCGAACATACACTTGATTTATAGCCTGAGCCAGGGCCAGGGCCAAGGTAAACAGAGGTGCCATTGTATAAAAAAAAAAAATTCCCAGCATAAGTATTAAGTAGTTCAGACCGAAGTGGAGCATTTCCCTCGGTAGCATTCGCTGTTCAAAGTTGATCAAAATAAAGCAAAACAGAAACATGCTTTTCAGTCTTGGTTGGTGCTCTGGCCTGTTTATTCTCTTAAAAAAGCAACAGGACAGGTCTTTATGAATAGCACACTGAAGAGTGTTCCATTGTAAATGAAAGTCTCAGTGGTCTCAGGAGGCCCAGGCAGGGTTAAAAAGGATGAAGCAGGATTCTCACAATATAAATGACCCAGCGACGCTCACACCAAATGCCCACACCACAGGGAAGACATCGCCAATCAATGAATTACACTTCTGCCTACACCTCCATTTTCAAAGGTAATTGTATCTTTAATAGGGTTTGACTTGATTACAGGCATTTGGTAAATGAAATTGTTTATGTTTTATAAGTATAATAAAACTGTGCTGAGTAAGTGGAAAAACAGATCTGTCTAAGGCAGTGACTATAGCTAAAGAAATGAATGGGCCAAATAGTTGTTTAGTTAAAAGTCTTCCTTTAATCAGTGAATCAAAATGACTTCCAACAATCATATTGGAGCACCAGAATAAGCAGCACTGGTCTCTATTTGGATGGCAATAAGCAATGTTTATTTGTTTATTCTTCTTTAAGAATATGCATTGCCAAGTAAACATTAGAAGTGTACCCTTATCATTGTGATTTGCTCAGCATGTCATTTCTTCCCTCTGATCATACAAAGATAAACTACAGACCATATACGCCTACCAGATATTCCATATGGAACAAGTTCTATGATTAGTATTGTTAATATAATTAATATTTTCTCAACTGAACCAGGATTCACTGAGCACCTACCATGTGCAAGACACTCTGCGGGTACTTGAAGGTAAAATATAGTCCTGGTCCTCAGTCAGCTGCCACTCTAATGATGAAGATACACGAAACAATTGTTTCTGACAGAGTAGTGACTGATAAAAAGGTCTCAAAGGATCTGCTCTCATTAAAAAATTAAAATGGATTCTAGTAATTATTTGCAGGCTTTAATAAGTACTTCTAAAGTGTTAAGGATCCTTGAAGAGCACCTGGCTTCTTCAGTTTCTTAAGTATTTCCTTTATATTATTTATACTCATAATTTGTACTTCTTCTGAAGAAAGGACTTGTTAAATATGGTGAAATCTCTGCTTGGACCTAGTCTGAAGTATTCTAAATTCCATGTTAGGGAGCCAAAGCTTCTGTGAAATTTGCTAATCACTGCACTTCCCCTCCTGTGACTCCCAGCCCCCTCTAGAGCGTGGCGCAGCGTCGCCTCCCATCCTGGGCTGTCCTGCGTGTGCTGATGTGCCCCCACAGGAAAAGACAAAGGGAGAGTTGCCATTGCCTTAACCTCAACCTCTTCCTCGGGGACCACGTTTATGGGAGCTTTAAGTGGCTCCATAGCCTTTGCACTAATTCACCTGCATTTTTAATAGGGCAAAAGGAGGTTTGCTTCAATCATAAATTCTGAAATTTAATTTCAGCTTCTGACATTCTTGGTTGAGCGTATCTTCGTTTTTCATGAGAAGGTCCACAAATCACTCAAGTACACCTTCCACTGAGTAAGGGAAAATGATAAAGCACCCAGGGAGAGGACAAGACGTCTGCAGAACCCCAGCTGCCTCATACGGAGAACGGGGTTCTTCCCCTCCGAAAGGCTCAAGATGCTCTCTGCAGCACTGAGGCAACCCCAGGAAATCCTCTAGCCATAAAACTTGCTATAAGTTTCTGTTTCATGAAGCCAGGGCAGGGACTTTCTTAAAGAACACAACTCTGAAATTCCTTTCTCCAATGCTCAGCCAAAACCTCACTTATTATTTTAAGTGTTTTTAGGATAAGGAAAAAAATCCCATTTCTTCACATTGTTTTATTGAAAATCATGGATTATAATGGCATTCCTTTTTTTTTTGTTTACATACTCTTACATGATTTTCAACATGCGTTTTTCTTTTTAAGGATACATTGAAACACACACACACACACACCTGCAAGCCCTCACCTATTAGGTATTTAAGACTCTGATAAAATATATTAGATCACATAGTGGCCAAGAAATCTACCAAGAAGAACCCATTTACCTCTTGAGCTTCAGCCTCCCTCAATTAAATTGTGGGAGGAGATGAGTGAATGAGGAGATATCTTTTCCAAAGCCCATTGAGAAGAGCACCCCTGTGCATCTTTGAAAACCTAAAGATTCCAGCTCCTCCAGTAACCCATCTTGGAAAGTCACATTTTAGTATCTAATAGGAACATTCCCTTCCTTGCCCCAACATGAAGCTGAGCTCTCCCACAAGAGGGCTGCTTTCCACAAAAGTCCAGGAGAAAAGGCAGCTGTCTTAGTGGAAATACTACTGAATATGGTAAAAACATTGGGACAGACCTCAAAGAAGTCACAAATGCAAGAGACTTACATGGCAGGGGAGTGGGGACTGGGGAGCGGAGATTAGGGATCAAAGAGCAAGATTAAATATGGAAACTAAGAAAATCCTACAATGCAGAAAAGGAGGAAAAAATAACACTTTTTTGAGAGGAATCAGAATCCTCTCTCTCCCACTCTCCCTCCCTCCCCTGCCCACACTCTCTCCCTCCCTCCCTCCCTCTCTCTCTCTCTCTCTCTCTCCCCCTCTCTCTCTCTCTCTTTCTTTCTCTCTCTCTCTCTCTCTCTCTCTCTCTCTCTCTCACACACACACACACACACACACACACAGCCTTTTAAATACACAAATGCCTGAACTCCCTCTCACTCTCCACATACCCTCTGGAAATTCTGGTTGAGTCAGTTTGGCCCAGGACTCTTTATTTCTAAGTGCCTTCCCAGGGAATTTCATGCCCTGGAGAATGCTGGATTTGTCTCCTCCAGCTCTGTTTTAAAGGCCAGGCCCACAGGAGGGTTTACTCCTGTTGCCCTCTTTATATCTTGTCGGCCTTCCACTGTTTGAGTGTGCCCCAGCCTTTGCCCATCAAGTCTCAATCACTTCCATTCTAAGACTTACAGCCATTGAAACACAAAGGGAGAAAGGAAACTAGATTTTCCTCCCATTGTCCTCTCATTTTCCATATCATACCTTTTTGACAATCTAAGTTTATTTTCTGCTCTCATCATGCAGAGTTTGACCCTGTGGTTTACAGTATGAGTGTGTGATTCAAGATCAGCCTTCGAAGTCCTCAACTAGACGCATTGCAAAGTTGTGATACATGCTAAGATTGTTTTCCCCACTGTTGGATTTTCTCTTGTCTTGAAGTAGAGATGTTACAGAAAATGTTTTGATCCCCATGAAGGAGTTTAACCACAAACCCTGCTCTCCACCTGCTCAAAGTGGAGTCCAATACCTTAAGGCAAATTCTAGTGTAGGTCCAACCAACCACCCAAACCAGCAAGTGTCAAGTCTCCAAATCTTCAGAAATGCCCATGCCTACCGCCATCTCCTAGTTTTCCCTAGTCAAAGAATTCACCAGCTTAATTTTTAAACTCCTCATTTCCACTGGAAGAAATAGTGAGTCCATAAGGCCAGCTTTTGTTTTAAGGCTTTATTTTTCCAGAGCAGTTTTAGGTTCACAGTACATTTGAGAAAAAAGGTGCAGAGATTTCCATGTCCCCCTGGTCCCCATTCATGCAGAGCCTCCCCAGTGATCAACATCCCCCACCAGAGTGGGACATTTGTTATGATTGACGAACCTACATTGGCACATCATTATCACCCAGAGTGCATAGTTTATATTAGGGTTCACTCTTGGTGTTGCACATTCTATGAATTTGGACAAACGCATAATGACATGTATCCACATCCACCATTTTAGCATCACAGAGAATAGTGTTACTTCCCTACACATCCTCTGTGCTTCACCTATTCATCCATTCCCACCCCTACCCCTAGCAGCCACTGATCTTTTTGCTGTCTCTATATTTTTGCCATCAGGCCAGATTTTCATTTTTCACAAACTCTGCCTACAGCCTTGCTGGAAGTTAGGATTGCCCCAAGGTCCAGTTCTAATACAGACCTCCCAATATTTCTTTTTAACTGAAGTCCATCAGTCGGGACCAAAGGTAAAATCATCTAATGCCTTGTTCCAGGCTTGAATGATATGTTCTAACTGTGGCAAAATCTCTAAACTTTGAGAATCACGTATTCTTCAATGTGCTATTTGGGTTTTGTAGAACAACAAACACACATTTAGCCCAGACTAAATACCTGTTAACTATTTAATATAATATAATGTGGCTCAGACATTTTCTTCCAGAGTAGCCTGCTTTTACACTTCTGTAAGAAGGTCTCTGGTCTTTTAAGCATATGCTCTCCAACAGATGTGACCCTGGGCTCATCAGAACCCTGGGTGTTAAGGCTGGACATGCACGCTCATAACATGTGCATTAAATATGCCTAGCACAGTATGCAACTCTGTTTCTCACATTTCACTGTAGTTTCTACTTCAGCCTTGTCGGCAATTTATTTCCATCGTGTTCTGAGTCTTTTTATTTGACCTTCTGGGCATGAGGTTTCCTAGCACATGAATCTTTCAGGCCCAGTAAAGGCCATGTTTAAAACCAAATGAGAGCCTTCTTTGTGTGACACTAAAACAGCTTGATCATTTTCACACAAAATTACTTGCATCTTGGCAGGGCTAAATGGTAAACTCAATTAATAAATCCTGAAATTTAATTTCCACTTCTGACATTCATTGTTAAGCATTTGCTTCCTTACCACAGGGAGGTTCTACTTTCCATTTAACCTCCAAGTACCCTCCCTTCCCTCAGACACACACCATGCTGTGGAAATCACCCCTGCAGCATAACCCGCAATCCACGTGGCGTGCTAATCTACTCTGTGCACTGCAGCCACGTACGCACAGTGCCCTGTGTGGAGCAAGTTGGGCACGTGTATGGGAGTGTCATCAGGGTGTACTGGCAGAGGGAATCAGGCCTCAAAATGTCTGAGCTGCAAGGATGAAGTTCTTCTGATCACCTTAGCCTCACAATGAGCACATCACTGTCACCTTGTCCTGTGCAGAGCTGAGAGAACACAATAGCAGGCATTGCGGGGAGCAGCTGTTGCCTCTCCTAGGGGCCTGTCTCTTGGAGATTATTGACCCAGATATTCCCACATTTCTAGATCCATCTCTGTGTAGGTAAAGAACTATAGTCCATGATCTGAGGTAGACACAACCCAAAACAGCCATGAAGATATTGGTTTCAAAGCAGCCCACGACAAGTGAGTACAGAGGAGTACAGCAGGCAAGACATTTTTTCTTTCAGCTTTATTTTTTTTCCAGAAAGCAATTATATCCAGCAAGTCAACTGTGAACTTTTAAATATAAACAAGTACAATGTTAGAAGTGAGGTGAACTATATGAATTTATAAGATTATCAGAGAAAACATAAACATGAGACACTATGTCTTTATTTTTAGAATTTTTTAAAATTTAGAAATGATTACTGTGACTGATTCTCAAATGACAGCTGATGTCACTAAAATACCCCATTATTATGAGAAAATTCTGTATGAATTTAGATATTACCATTTCAAATTTTATTAACATTTGTGGCTCCATAAAAGCACCTCAGGATGCCTTCCATATTTTGAAAAAAAATCTACTTTTTGAATGTATAGCTCAGTCTTTCACTAATTTCACTTGCTGCATGCTTGGTAGGGTTAGCTTTACTTAAAGTCTTTATTCTTACTACCTAGATAATTTTTATTCAACTGCTCTAAAAATACTAAGCAATCTTGATTCTAACAGTAATAATATATCTTTGTCACTGGTTCTGTTAATTCTAATGATTGGTCCTAGGCTGTTCCTCCCCTTCCTTTAGGAATGGTACCTTCCAGTCTCTCCATGTGCATGAAAAGTGACAAGCATGGGTCCCCATATTTCTACTTATTGGGCCACCCTAAAGACACGGTTTGTAAAATCTGCATGAATATTGTCTTTCTCTAATGAGCCTTGGTTTTGCATATGTTTTTAACTGATGTGTAATGCTTTCTCTTTGATAGTAGCTTGTATCTAATTACTGCTAAAGATCTGGAATATATTTGTAGCTAAGTCCTTATAAGTGACAAGGATAGGATTTGCGGATTTGTGAACATTTGAGATGCACCACATCCTAGGAAGGCAGCCGAGAATGGCCCCAGCAGGAAGCAAGGGTTGAGGGGAGAACACAGAGGCAGCACTAGCAGAGTTCTGCCCCACACACATCAGAAAGTCCTCCCTTGGATTCAGTGCAAATTAACCAAATTTATTTCCTCTCAGCCCAAGTATGGACAGGTCCAACCTAAGCCACCTTTTTCACATGAAACGGAAACAGAGGCATAGTTGCCAGACATTCTAGCCCTGGAAACTCTGAACCCCACCTGGCAATGTGGGCATTTCCCAGCCTGCTTTGTGGCAGTTGTCCAATCAGGACTGGGTCTTCTCACCTTCCTTCCTCCATACTCAGTGATGCACCAAGTTTAAGGGAAAAAAAATTTTTTTTAAGAGCCCATTTGTGACTATATTTTGAAAGTAGTCATAACTTTACATCTAGATGATATTCACCACTATTTCAAAATGAATATTCTCAAGTGTTGGCTATATTTTAGTCAAATTTGACAAAATTCTTAAGGAAAGAAAAAGTAAATAAAGCAGAGTGTAAATGGTAGCCTGCAACTGCAGTTCAAGCCACTCCTCACCCTCAAATGCATCCCTAGAGCAGCTCACGTTGCCACTGTCAAATCCTACAGTGGCATGTTGCTACTGCCGCAATTTAATTGGACCGGGATTTTAAAATGTCAGTTTGGCTTTTTAGCAGAAACTAATACTCATGCTCAGTCCCACAGTTAGCCATATAAGTATGACTCAAGCTGACATGTTTCTCAGTCTGGTTTGATTCTACCCCATTCACACTGTCACGTCATGGCTAAGCATCTCTTCTCCAAATTCCTTTAAGCCAGCTCTCTGAATTTTTTCTGAAATATATTTTCCAGTTGTTAATGACCCTGCTAATTACCATCCAGGACTGGCTTAAATTTAACATGAAAGATAATATTTTTACTAAGTGAATTATTTAATTGCCCTACTGCTAAACTTTTCCTTATGAACTAGTTTATGCTAATGTAAATATCTACATACACACACACACACACACACACACACATCCCTTTGCAATAATTCCTTGAAAATATCTACAAAAATAAGTTTTAAATGTATCATTTCTCTAAAATATGTCTCTCAGGGATAACTTATTTATCAGGGGAAAGCTAAGTTACGGCATAAAGGAAAAAAGGTGCAATGTACTAGAAAAGGTATAAAGTTGTAGAATAATTATTGGTTAAATCTAGTCTAGTGACCATAGATTAAAGAGGTATAGATTTCTGTTTCTGAAAAAAGAAAGGTCTGTGTTTGCCACGTTATTTAATTTAACTAGTCTGTAATCCATAGGGATAAGAAGACCTGAATTAATTTGCTACAGTCACTAATTTTAAAAAGAGGAAGGAAGGAAGGGAGGGGGGGACAGAGGGATGGAGGAAAGGAAGGAGGAATAAAGAGAGGGCTCTTTGTGGTTTCAGCTCAGTTCCACAAACATCTTTTGAGTGCCACCTGTGGCCCCCGGCACTCTGCTCAGAGCTCAGGATATAAAGATTAATACGAGAGACTCGGCCTCATGCATTCACAAGCTAGTAGGGGAAATAGGGAGAAAATCACTTACTGAAGCAATATGAATAGCATCAGCAAAGGGCGATAAGAACCCAAAGGAGGCAGTGTGCTAAATCTTCTTAGCAGAGTTGCAGAAGATTCTACCCAAGAGGTGACATTTTAGCTGGGCATTGATTTCACCAGGGTGGGCAAAAGGTAAGACTGTTTCCAAGCAGAGGAAACAGTTCAAGAAAAGTTGGGGAGACTTGTTCAGCCTAGCTATCACATAGGCTAAATGGGAAAGGGGAGTGGCCAAAATGAAAGAGGGGCTTTGTTAGAAAGGGCCTTCTATAACAAGCAAAGGAATTTGAAGTTTATATAACCAGATGTCATTAAAAAATTTTTTAAATGGAGGATAAAAATATCTGCATTTGGAAATATACCTCAGTAGTATTTAAGATGGGTTTTATAGGAAAATACAGGCAGTTAAAATGTTATTGCAAAAGTTGAAGCAGTTGATATGAGGGCCAGAATTAGGGAAGTGGTGGTGGAAATAGCACATTGGGGTTGCATTTTGGAGATATTTCAGACATTTCATTGATGAAAATAACGAAACTTGGTGAATAATGAATGTGAAGGGAAAGATCAGGTAGGAGGATGGTGGCCCAGGGCTAGGTGGAAGATGAGGCCAGGAAGCCAACAGGAAACACAGGGGAAGGGGCCCGGTTAGGAAGAAGGACAATGTGGTTAGTTTTGGACTTGAGTTCCAGATGCCTGAAGGACACTTATGTGAGGCAGCCCAGAAACAGGGCAGGAACAGGGCACTCAGGTGAGGCCTCAGGAGACCAGAGCCTGAGTCAGGATGAGCTCTCCCGCCAAGAGATCCCACCACGTGCAGAGAGAAGGGAGTCCTCGCACACAGTCACATTTAACTGGCAGGTAAGAGAAGTTGGTGAGGAAGATCCAGGGACAGCAGGCAGCCTGAGAGGCAGGAAGACAACCAAAGAAAAAGGAGCCATATGGAAGCCAGAGGGAGGGTTTCAGGGAGGCTACCGGGAGAATTACCCACTTTTTGGATGAAAAAGTCATTGCTCTGCCCAGAGATGGGCTGAGGAGGGAGTTAGAAAAGGAAGAATGGAGAGGGGCAGGGAGTGGAACCATGCCTTCCTGCCTGGTGTAGCAGATGCCAGGCACACGGCACTCAAGAAATGACAGCTATTGTGAGGACTGTGGGTGGGAAACAGCCCTCACCTGCCACTCCATGGACCTCACCTATAGGTTTCTCCACACGCCACTCCACCCCACATTTTGGACCACTCTGGGAATCCACCCAGCGTGGACATCCACCAGGAACAACTGGAGCTCCTGCTTAGCTCCAGTCATGGGCGGCCAGGCCCTGGGTTTCCTGGCTTGTTTTTTCAAAGGGTGGGGATGGTCAGAGTACAAAGATGAACAAGACTCCATTTTGACCCTAAAGGAACTTTCTATGTGGGAAATGTTTAAGGAAAACAGGGTGCTCATTGTTTGTAAAAAAAAAAAAAAAATACTTTCTAATCACATTCTTGTTGAAATCATTTATTGTGTTACTTTTCTGGCTTGATGTGCAAAGTAACTGAAAACAGGCATGCTGTGCTTAATTTCTCTTCTCTCATGACATATCGCATTTTAAAATCTGGATCCATCAAGATTCTAGTGACAGTGTCCCCCGCTAGATCTCCAGTCTTGCCATGGTGACAAAATCCAATGACTGATTCAATCATTCATCCTCTTGGGACCCCCTTTAACAGCCAACACTATTAGCATATTTGCTGGATTTTCTCTTACCTCTCTGATTGCTCCTCTGGGGTCTTGAACTCCCTTCCCAACTGTAACACCCCTCCCCAGTGTGTCCTTTGGGATCTCTTCTGCTCTCATGGTTCCACCTGTCACCACTGTGAAGAGAACTCTTGTGTCTGTTTTGCCATCTCTGACGTCATTCCACAGCTCCACCTCAAGATGTCCAACTTCCTGCTAGACATTCCTACCCAGATACCGCACATTTATGTATCAAAATTGTATTCATGACCTTTCCTCTGAAAATACTCCTCCTCTTGAATCACCTTGTAATTAAGGAACCATCAGCCCTCCTGGTTGCCCAGCTCAAAACCATCTTGACCGACATATACACAGCCGGTTCCCAAGTCTGAGTGCTACCTCTCTCCTTTCCCAGGTCGGCCCTCCCCTCCATCCTGTTGTTGTTCTAGCCCAGTTCAATCTCACTTCCCTGGATAGATAGCCTTCTACCTGTGTTCCCTTCTGCTATGGCCAGTCTTCCCTGAACATTGATGCCACAACAACTGTCCTAAAGGATTGCCCTACTCAAAAAGATTTCCGCCCCCCCCAAAAAAACCTTAAATGAATCCCCAAAGCTGTCCATGATTTGGCCCCATCCTGCTATTCAGTCTTATCTCTTATCTCCCACAATATCCCACTTCATATCTGTGCTCCAGCTACACTGGAACATTTGTCATTGTCCTGTATTCCCACCTTCATGGTTGGGCACATCTGATCTCTTGGCTTGGAAAACCCAAGTCTTGTCTTCTTTCAAGACCCAGGTCAAAGGCTGCCTCCTCCATAAATCCTTCCCCAAGTCCACCAATCAGAAGTAACCTCCCAGTCCTCTGAACTCTCATATCCCCTTATACATCTGTCCTATTCTCCCCCCCGCTTTCTCTCTCTGTTTTGCAGCAGAGTTATCATTGTCCACATACTTCCTCCTCTTTGTGAAATTCCTGTTATTCATATCAGTGTTAAGTTAGGTCCTTAATACAGTGTTTTGCAAATTGAGGACAACCAGAGAGACTGAATAAATAAGTTAATGAATAAACATCTTGCAATATCACAAGATCATCATTCTGACAACAAATTTCAATGTACATTTTGTTTAGATGGTTGTAGAACCCATAGGATTGATGACCCAAATTTCTACTTACCTCTCAACCTAATCCAGAGATAGAGCTTTTCTTTCTGTTTTTTTTTTAAATAAATTCCTGCCTGTCCACATATTTTCTCTTTGTACTGAGAGTTGAGTGGAGGAAAACTGGCTAATTGAGTGTTCCAGCTAATTATTTCTGGTTCATCTAAGTTTTATCATTTATGTAAAATGTTTTTTCTCAAAGTGTAGTTGTGACCCATGTTGGCAGCACAAACTATAGTTTAACATGCCAGAGTTGCTTCTGGGATACAGAAACACCACATATAGCACAGTCTCCTGGAGACACGAGCTAACATTAGTCTGTCTGAGTGGGATTCTGTGCCTACTTTCCTGCTGTATAAAATGGGCCATCACAGAAATTCTCTAAGTTCACTTCTAGTCTCCTAGGTCTATACCAAGTTCAACCAAATTTACCTCTTATATGTCAGCCATTGTTGGTGCCATGGAGACTACAAAAAAAAAACAAAAACATGACATTATCCCTCCCCTCAAGGAGTTCTCCATCTCACCAAGGAGCCAAAAATACTTAGAACAGGAAAGGCCGGGCATGGTAGCTCATGCCTGTAATCCCAGCACTCTGAGAGTCCGAGGCAGGAGGATTGCTTAAGGCCAGGAGTTTGAGACTAGCCTGAGAAAGAGCAAGGCCTCATCTCTACAAAAAATAGAAAAATTAGCCGAACATGGTGGCATATGCCTGTAGTCCCAGCTACTCAGGAGGCTGAGGCAGGAGGATTGTTTGAGCCCAGGAGTGTGAGATCGCTGTGAGCTATGATGATACCACTGCACTCTATCCCTGGTGACAGAGTGAGACCCTGTCTCAAAAAAAAAATAAAAAAATAAGACACTACTTAGCAGAATGATATGAGAGTTTGAGACGAGAGGTGGAAACAATGACAAGAAGAGTCAGAGAGCACTTCTCAGAGGAAGGTGATGTTGAGATACCCTTGAAGAACTGGTGGGTTTAGGATGGGCAGAGAGACAGGAAAAGGGCTCTACGATTCCAAATGAATGTGGGATATTGTGAGAGATGATTTTGAAGCCAATAAGCAAACCCAGAACACAGGGTTCCTACCAAAAAGCAGAGGGAGGAGAAGTACAAAAACTTTGAATGCTTAAAAGAAGCCGATACTAGAAACTAACAGCAATGAGGTGACCCAGAAAGTTCTCAAACATCACACTGACGTGGCCAAAGAAGTGTCTATGGGTTGTAGACAACATTTTGGGGAAGAATTTTCAATCCTGGCTGCCTATCAGAATCACCTGGGAAATTTGCATTTGAAAAATAGCCATAGCAGCTCCTCTCTGGCCAATTAGACCAGAATGGGGTGGGGGGAGTTGTAGACAGAGGTTTGCTCCTATTGCTGTTGTTAAGGTGCCCCAGGTCAATACAAGGAGCAGCCAGAGTTGAAGATCACTGAACCAGATGCAGATCAGATAAGCTATTACGACAACCTAGAAAATGCAGGGATGGGGTAATGAGGTGCTGAAAACAGTAGAAGTCTGCTACAGGAGAGTGGGCAATATGAAGAGCCTTGAAAGAAAAATCAATACGACTTGGTCACTGGTATAAAGGGAATAACAATTAAGGAGAACCCCCCCCCAAAAAAATCCCGAGGTTAGATCCTGAGTATTTGGTGGGGAGGGGCAGGGAAATAGGAAAATTCAGAAATGATGCCATTAACTAGCTGGGTGACCTTTCAAGAATTACTTATGCTTTCCCATTTGATAAAAGCAATAAAATAAAAAGAATTACTTAATTTCTCTGGATCTGTTTTCTCATCTATAAAACGATAGAGTTCAGTTATACAATGTTTTGGTTCCTTTCAAGTGCTAACATTGAGAGTACTATGAGTCAATTAATCTGGGCATATTAAAAAAAAAAACAACTTGTGGGCCA
>VBSM01003176.1:37407563-37432401 GCA_008086735.1 Cheirogaleus medius | reverse complement strand
CCCATATCTTAAAAAAAAAAAAGGTGGAATTTTAAGGTGTATATAGACATTCATATAGTGATTCATAACAAGCAATTGCATCACAGTCGCGTGTCTTCAGCAGGTGAAACCGAAAGGGCAGATGGGTCCCCAGGGAAGGGCACAGGAACTGCCTCTCTGAAGGAGGCCAGCAAAGAAGAGTGAGAATGCAAAAACTCCCTGGTTGCCTGCTCCAGGCTCTGTGTCACCTCCCTGCTTGTGACAGGTGAGCAGTGACACAGAGGCTACTTTCCCTCATAATCCCAACCTTAACGTACAGACTCAATCATTTTAATATGACCACTTGGAGTTGCTTTCAAATACTGGATTTTTCTGGTGAAAGATTGTCTCACATTAACGGTGTACCTTCAAAAAAATGAATTGGGTCTTTTTATAATTTCTTGTGAAAATTCACTGACAGAGAAGGCAAGTAGCAGCAATTCTTAATGTCTCTTTTTATTTCAAGATGTTTCTCTTTTATATATGTATATAAAATGCCAGAGGAAAGAAAACTTATCTTTCCCAAGTGAAATACATCTGTTCAGTTGGCCTTTCCCCATTATAGCCATCAATAGTTTATTACCCCTGGGCATATAGCAATCAATATCTTTAGCTTGTTTTCAAAGTGAAATATCAGGCTATGCCTAGGCAAAAAAAAAAAGAAAAAAAATCTCACTGCTTACTCAGCATGTAAGTGAAATGTTGCTTGCCTTTTGGTGGCCAAATACAGTGAAACCCAGTCCTAGTCTTTCTCCATCCAAAGCCTTAAGGCACCAAAAAGCTCTAGCTAGAAACCCCTAGTTGTGCTAAGGCTGTTAAAAGGCATAAAAAAGATGTATAAATGGCCATGAAAAAAAAAATAAGAAAAGATGCTCAACATCTCTAATTATCAGGGAAATGCAAATCAAAACCACAATGAGATAGCACATCACACCAGTGGATGACAACTATTAAAAAAAAAACAAAACAGAAAGTAACTAGTGTTGGCAAGGATGTGAAGAAATTAGAACTTTTTTATACCATTGGTGGGTTTGTTAAATGGTGCAGCAGCTATGGAAACAGTATGGAGATTCCTCAAAAAATTAAAAATAGAATTACTATATGACCCAGCAATCCCACTTTGGGTATATATAGAGAGAAAGATATCCAAAAGAATTGAAAACAGGATCTCAACAAGACATTTGCACACTCATGTTCATTGCAGCCTTAGTCACAATAGCCAAGAGGTAGAAGCAACCTAAATGTCCATCAATAGATGAATAAATAAGGAAAATATGGGGTGGTTGTGTGTCCGTGTGTGTGTGTGTACATGTGTATAATGGAATATTATTTAGCCTTAAAAAAGAAGAAAATTCTGTCACATGCTACAATGCGGATAAACCTTGAGGACATGATACTAAAGAAATAAGCTAGTTACAAAAAAACAAATACTGCATGGTCCACTTATATGAGGCATCTAAAGTAGTCATACTCTCAGAAGTAGAATGTGGTTGCCAGGGGCTAGAGATAGAGGCAAAGGGGGAATTGTTGAATGGGTATAGAGTTTCAGTTTTGCAAGATGAAGTTTTAGAGTTCTGTTGCACATAACATTACTGTACTGTACACTTACAAATGGTTACGATGGCAAATTTTGTTTTTGTTTTTTTTGTTTTGTTTTGTTTGTTTGTTTGTTTGTTTTACTACCATAATAAAAAGACACTGCCACACAGGGCTCTGAAGAAAACCAGAGTCTCTAAGCCATATGCAGAGATTAAGGCACTGAAGATTTCTCCACCTTCTGGGCTTTATTTTGTAAATTACACAGCCCTCCGGACAATTAGATAAGAGATGATGAGTTTCTTAAAGGAGCAACCAGTAGGAGAATGGCAGATCATCATTATAAGATTGGCATTATCATCATCAGTTCACTCTCTGGTTAGCAGTTTTTTGTTTACCTTCTGTTGTTGCTGCTGTTGTTTTGGTTCTTGCCTTTGATTGATTTTGGAATGAGGAACCCAACAGGGGCAGTAGGGAAGTAGGACTGCCTGTATACAAAAGGAGGTTCCTGAGTCTGGTGAGGTTTCTGCTGTTTGTTTATTTTACCTTCCTTTGTACCCCACCTGTTTTCACAAAGACTTATTTGGAGACAGCAGCTCAGGTTTGGTGGGGAGGAGGAATATCAATTGTCCTGCCAAACACTCTAAATAGGAACTTGCAAAATAGACAAATGCTGATAGAACAGAGTCCTGATTCTGACTCAGAACCTCACTGACAGGGGTAAAGCGTTCCCATTGTCTCCACTGGGAGCCTCCAGTGTGGGGAGCTCACTACAGGGACGGTAATGTCAATGTCAACATTGCCAGGTTATTTAGTATTGCAAAATATGACACGAAGATCATTCCATTCTTTTTGCCTTTCTGTGACCTCGTGTCATATATTTAAAAAAAAAAATCACTAGGATGTTATCTTACCTGTTTCACAGTTCTCTGGCCACTGGATCAAAATTAGCAAGCAGGACTGTGCCCAGAGCCTAATGCTTAGCACTGGATGGTGCCTTGTGCTATGTTGTATGAATGAATGAATGAGTGAGTGAGTGAGTGAAAGAAAATAAAAGAAAAGAAAAGAAAAGGAAAGAAAGAAAGAAAGAAAAATAGCAGGGTCAGGCCCTGCCCTCCAGAAGGTTATGGTCTCTTAGGTAACAGAAAAAGAAAACAAGCACTCCTCTGAATGAAGGGGCTTAAAAATAATTGTGACATGGGAAAATAGTACATACACACACCCAGAGGAAGGGGAATACCATAGTAGAGTGAGATGAGTGAGATGGGAGGTTTTTTAAAGAAAGAATTCCTATCTCTCCAGCTCTCCAATCTTCAGCATCCCAGAATGTAAATTAAGTCCCTTTAACTGCAGCATGTTTTACTCATATTTATACTGAAGAGTGTGTGTGTGTGTTTATGTGTGTGTTTATGTGTGTGTTTGTGTGTGTGTGTGTGTTTGTGTGTTTGTGTGTGTGTGTGTGTGTGTGTGTGTAGTGGTGTAAAGTGACTGCATTCTGAGAAAGAACTACCAAATCTAACTGGCGGATCTGGTTTCCTCCACTTATGAAGAGAAGGTACAAAATAAACTCAATTCATAAAGGAAAGTGGTATCGGATCCAACAGATTCTGAGGTAGATCTCGTGAGAATACAAGTGTGCTTGAAAAATCAGAAGGCTAGAACTAAGCCTTTAATACCTTACAGCAAGCTGGAAGTTCAGTTTGGACTGCTGAACAGAATGCCGCAAAATCCAGTCAATTATTTTCACCTCTGTGTCTCAGCAAAGAGTAAACAATTTTCAGCTGAAATTTTTTTCTCAGCCTTTTCATCATCCTTCTCCTCTATTTGATCTTTCTTCAAGCCACGCACCCCAGAAAATGGGCACTTCCACTTTGAAACAAAGAATGCAGGGTGCAGGGTAGGGGAGAGTCTATGAGAGGTGAGGAAAGACAGCCACAAACGTGTACTCAAGCCAGAGACCTCAGAAGAGAAAATATACAAAGTATTTATATTTTCCTGAATTCCCGGGTAACAGATTACTCCTGAGAGAAGCATTTAGAGGCCTTAGCCTCACTTTTTGACCTCCAAATATATACCTATTCCCACGGCAGGAACATAGCCAGACTGTCCTCATGGGTCCTCTCCCCCTGGGGCCAATCTGACAAGGCAAAGGGAAGGAAGGACAGAGAAGGGACCCTCCTACGGAATTCCCTGCACCTTCGGACAGAGGATACCACAGTCCTGGAACCTTCTATATTAAGGGTCTCTTCACTCACTGCTCAGATGGAGCTCTTCAAAGTGCTAAGATTCTGAAATGAACTCCTAGGACAGAAATTTTGAAAGGACATATTTTAAATCTAAATGTTAAAAATATTCCTACTGTCATTCTGCAACTGCATTCATTCTCGAATGATGCCCAATGGGCTCTTTTTTTTAGATAACATTTACTAATTTAACAAAATCCTACATATTAATTATAGAATATCTCAAAAACAGAAATAATCAAAAGAAGGAAAAGAACTCTTTCTCTTTTTTAAAATATAACCATTTTATTTTGAAACATGTTTTTTTTTCCACTTGGCAGTATTTAGACCACATTTCCATAATATAAATATCCATCTATGCACCATTTTTAATGACTGTTTAGCATTCTGTTGTATACATTCATCATTTAACCAGCCTTCTATTTGGACTATTTATCTTTAACTTTCTTTAGTTTTTCCACTATTATGAAAAATCCTACCAAAAAAAAAAAAAACTTTGAAGCTGTATCTTCCCATATATCCTCAATTATTTCCTCAGGGTAACTTTGAAAAGTGAAACCCCTGGATCAGAGTATCTGTGCTCCCACAGGAGGACAGATGAAGTCAGGGAGTCATATCCTGCTTATCACACATACCCGGCTTTGGGAGATACTCTTGGGTGATGAAGTAAAGTTTTTATTAAAGTATCTTTTCTGATAGCCAAGCATGTACGAGCTGTGGCAGAGGCTGTGTGATGTAATAAAAAGTGCCCGTAGCTGACAGTAAGCACTGATCCGGCATGCCAGGCTGCCCCCCTGTCTTTGTTTGTTTTGCTGCTAGAAAGGAATACCTGAGGCTGAGAAATTTATAAAGAAAAGAGGTTTATTTGGCTTATAGTTCTGCAGGCTGAACAAACGGCATGGCGCCAGCATCTGCTTCTGGTGAGGGCTTCGGGTTGCTTGCACTCAGGGCGGAAGGTGAAGGGGAGCACAGCACGTGAGGTGACAAAGCAAGGCAGAGAGGGGAGGGAGGTGCCAGGCTTTTTCCTTTAACAACAAGTTCTTGCAGGAACTAATAAAGCAAGAACACACTTGTTGCCCTGAGGATGGCACCAAACGTCTCCCACTAGGCCCCGCCGCCAACATTGGGGAGCACACGTCAACATGAGGTTTGGCGGCTGAGATACACAAACCGTAGCACCCCACACCCCGCAAAGCACCTCAGCCCGCGCCTCACTTATAACATAGCAAAGTGGCTGCGTTCCAGATTCTCCAACCTCCCTTCAAGCTCTAACGTGAGAGGACTCCCTTCAAAACTGGAAAAGAGAGTGGGGACCAACAATTGCATCGTATTTATGTTTATGTACCGTTTGTTTTCTTTTTATTGTTCCTTCCATTTCCTTTAGTTTGTTTTTAAACAGCACTAACAATATTTCTCAAAGAAACAGAGGGCTGGGTACAGTCTCATAACACATCTTCCTTGACAGTTTAAAAAATCGTAGGCCCTTTCTGGTACCTCAGAACTTGCCTGCATCCGTGTATCGTATTTCTTTGGGGAAGAGCAATTAGTCAAGAGGAGGCTCAAGCCCATGACACCTCTGACATTACTATGGCTTTCTTCTGAAGTGTTATGGGCCATAAGAGCTTTTCAGACATTTCTCCAAGAATAAATGCCAGGCAGGCTTCATTTGCCAACAGCAGAGCTGGCCCGTAGCACACTAAACAGACACTTCACCCCAGAATCAAAGCAGGCTGATGTCCAAGGTGGGGACTGGCCTTCACCGGGAGACCAGGGGCTCTGGCTTCAGGGGTATCACTGGGCAAAGCAGAGTTCTGTGGCCTGTTCTGTTAACTGGAGTGTGGAGCTGCTTCAATTTGGGGATGCCGCAGAGTTATTAATAGTAATAATAGAGGGAACCAGCTGAGCCCGTGTTGACTAATCGTCACTCTTCCTGGTGACAATCCATTAGTCTGTACACAGGTGCTGTTTTGTTAAGAAAGTCTTTATGAGATGATGTTTTCAGGCAGGGTGAGAACTGCAGCAGGCAGCCCTCTGAGGATGCCTCAAGTCAGATAAAGACAGATGAGGCCCATAGGAGGACAATCTTGTAGCTCAGAGTCTAAGACACAAAAGGAGTTTCTGACCACCCTAACCTGCAAACCCGAGGTAGAAACAGACATTTCAATTCCCTCGGTTTCTCTCTAATCAGTCATTCAGTAAGATCCGCAGATGAACAGCATTCGCCTTTGGAAACTCCTCCTGTGCCCTTTAGTTGCTGCCCAACGCAGACATCCCCGGCGTGTTTAGAAAGAGTGTCTTGTCTTGTGTGACCACCTTGACTAAGCTGAGAATATTTATTCATATTCACCTTTCGCTTGAAATAGCCATCCTCTTTTTTTTCTTTCTTTTTTTTTTTCTTTTTTTTTTTTTTTAGTAATAATGACTTCATTTGAATAGTCTATGGTGTGGAAAAAGAGATTAAATGAATCACAATACTGGTCAATAACGTTGTTCTAAAACCATCAGGCAATTTAAATATGAGATCCCTAACGTTCCGACAGGTTTATAGCTAAGGGTAAAAACTATTCAAGGGCAAAATTGAGTATGAAAATGTGTTATATAAACACAGCTGTAGCACTTAATAAATATGTAATAGCTAGCAAAGTGAGCTGAGGAAACTTTTAGATGGGGAAAAATAGAAAATTTGGACAATCTTCTACCTGGTGAATTTTCTCCATTGTGAATGATATATTGACCTTTTACATGAGTATCATACAGCTTTCATTATCAGTCCCAATGTATAAAATGGTATTTGAAAAGAGAAATAGTGACATATTTCATAGGCCAAAAGATCGTAAGATGTTAGAGTGAGCATCTCATTGCCACGAGCACAAATGTGTGGAAAATTACAGATATAAATTCTGAAACACATTGGTGTTCAATGAGACCCCAAATACTTGGAGTTCTCATTTTCCCCTTTTGACCTAATAAGGAAAACATTGAAACATCCCTGCAACGTTTTAAAAATAACCATTGCATTGATGGTTTTGCTCTAGGCGTATTATTTGAGGGTGTCTTCTGGCACCGTCTGCCAAACTGCATCCTTGGAACTGATGGGTTTTGTTTATCAAGTTCACATAGATCCTGCCTCCAACATCCACAATTAGGAGTGGAGTAAAGTGTTAAAGGCTGTTAGGTGCTTTACCTCAAGCCACTAAAACATCATGGAATTGCAATTCTGTCTGCAACCATTTGTTATGGGCAAGAGCAGATTACAGGAATAAGTACAGAGCCCTCAGCCATGATTTATGGTAGAAGAACAGCTCAGAGAGGAATTCAGTCAAGCAGTAATAGCTGAGCAGTGCAACAGACATTAGCCTAGGTGTGAGCACTAAGTGAAATATCTAGAAGGAAAATACTTCAGCCGTGGGCCTTCACCCTACCTACTATGAGCCAAAGATGAATTTAAGCTTCTCTCATTCCTCATCTTTGCACTTTTTTTCAGTTTGCAATGACCATTTCCAGGGAGAAGCACATTATTGATCAGACTGGTAATGTGGTAGTAATTATGAGATTCCTTCATTTTTTTTGTGTGTGTGTGATGGGGGGACAGAGTCTCACTCTGTCACCTGGGCCAGAGTACAGTTGTGACACCTCAGTTTACTGCAACCTCAAACTCCTGGGCTCAAGCGATTCTCCTGCCTCAGCCTCCCTAGTAGCTGGGACTACAGGCGAACACCACCACTCCCAGCTAATTTTTCTGGTTTTTGTAGAGACGAGATCTTGCTATATTGCCCAAGCTGGTCTCCAACTCCTGGCCTCAAGCGATCCTCCCACCTTGGCCTCCCAAAGTGCTGGAATTACAGGAGTGAGCCACTGCACCCAGCCTCCTTCTCATCTTTTATTTCATAATGTCTCTTTCTTATCATGTCCTGTCCTTTAAACTTGTGGTAGCACATCATAAGTCTGAGGGTAAGAAGAAAGAATAAATTAAAATTAAATTTGAAGCCTTTTTTAAAAACGTCCCCACTTTCCTTATATTCATTAAAAATTCCCCAAATGCTTTAAAATTAAGAACAGAAATCAATGAAATTATTTATGTTTCAGGCCCATCCTTAGGTGAATGGAGGCTTTAGCTCAAACCACTCCCCTCACTCCAAAAGAATGTGAGGTAAAAATCCAATTTATTATATATGAGGTTGGAGAGGAGAAATTATAGGAAGAAAAAAAAGCTGGAGGGAAATCTAAATTTTTAATAGTGTTGATGGGAGTTAGTGAGAAACACCACCCAGATAATAACATTTTATATATTATCCAAATTGTCTCTAATTATTAATAATATTTTAGTAATGAGGAAAAAATTTTAATGAACATAGGAAGCAAAGAGGAAGAAAGTGAGAGAGTGACTCCAACTGACTCATCTCATCTTGATAATTATATATAGAGATGTGCATGTGAGAGAAAATGGATTCCATGTACAGGGACCTTTAAGCAACTTCAGAGGGAATCACTGTTTTTTCCACCAGGCTTTCTTCCTGAAGCACTATTCTTCAAAGTATAAAAACCAAAGCAATACCCCCAACTTAATATACTTGCATATAGAAGACATGACAGTGAGGACATTATCATTTTCATTTGGTTACCATTTAATTTCAGAGTCTTCATTCCAAAATGTCGCCTGGGCATGGCTTTCTCTTGAATTGATTCAGTCCTCAAGCCAGCAAAGTGTTTGGTATAAGGCGCTTACCTTGGCACTGTGAGGAACAGAAAGATGAATAAGCCACAGCTGTTATCTACCAGGCAATGCCAAGACAATCATGTCACTAGCAAGCATCAGCCAACACTTGCTCAAAAGAGATGTGCAGAGAGCAACTTTCACTGTGAGCTTATCAAGGAGGACTTCAACAATGTGGTGACATTTGAGCTGAGCCTTGAACAACAAGCAGGGTTTTAGGAGGCAGAGAGGCCGGGGGCAATCCAGTTGTACACAAAATCAGTGAAAGTGAGGGCTTGGGGTTAAGGCAGGTAAAGCCGTTTGACTAGAGTATAAGGCGTCTGCCAGAGAAGCAGTGAGAAGGAGGTAAGGCCCACGATTTAGGCCCAGGCCATGCCATAGAGCTGTGGTCCCCAACCCCCAGGCTGTGGTGCATTACTGGTCCGTGGCCTGTTAGGAAATGGGCCATGCAGCACCGCCTGAGCTCTGTACCCCCCTCCACCCATGACACCCCACCTCCCCATCCCCAGTCCGTGGAAAAATTTCCTTCCAAGAAACCAGTCCCTGGTGTCAAAAAGGTTGGGGACCGCTGCCACAGAGGCAAGACGGGGGGGGGGGCAGTGGGAGAAGAGGCGGAGCAGAGGAGCTCCTAGAGACGGAGGCAGTGACGACAGTACGGCCATTGCAGTGTTGTAGGTGAGCACTGGGCGAGAGCGCAAAGGCAGGCAGGGACACAAGGAACTGCCAGGTACATGATCAAGGGAAACCGGGGGAGGACAAACCCTGAGGTTTGGCTCCCCAGTGACTGGCTGGCGGAGGAAAGACGTGGGGGAGTCAAGATGGCAGCAGATTTAGGGCAAATGACAAGGTCATCATTAGAAAATGCAAGAAGGCTCAGCGGCCTTCTCAAAGACAACATGCTACCATGCAGAATCTGGGCTGGCACAATTACGGGCTCCCCAGGAGATAATCCTGTTCATTTTCTCCTCCCCAGGCAGTTCCATGCCAGAGCTGCCCCAGACAGCTGAGCTAGACAGATATCTAGGAAAAAAGATTCCCTCCCACCCCATTTTAATTGCCTTCACAGGAGAATTTGTTATTTGTGGATAATCTAAATCATCCTGCCCAACCTCTGTCCCTTTCCTATTAACACGATACACACGGAGCACAGAACCACTATCCTCATCCTGTGGCTCTTTGTAAGAAATGTCCATTCTCTGACTAGTCAATATCGTGACTTTTACATCCTGGCGATGTGGGTTTGGGTTATATATCATATATAGAGATCGATAAGCAGTTACCTAGTTATTTAGCTAGTGATGCAAAATGTCCTTAAGCTACTTTATATTGCCAATTAATATATTTAATATTTAATGTTATAAACCAATGTGCAATATATGACTTTTAAATTATTCAGTCCATATATGTTTTCATTAGGGAAGAACATTTTATTAGCATATTTATGATACCATCTCAAGACTTAATATGGCTTAATTCTATTAATAAAAACTAATTTAAAAGTCATTACGTTCTTTAATTACAGCTTTTGATTTAGTTCTTTTCTGCTCTGCAAATAAGGATAGCCATAGCAATTATTTAGTTGGTCCATAACTAACTCCGTTCTCTTTAGAGCTATCATGAGTTGCTTGGTAGAGGAAGTTGATTAAAAGAAATACCCTAAGAGCTCCCTACGTTACCCCGTGACTTGGCCATAGCTCAGCTCATCAGAGCTCTGTGCAAATATTTAGCCTCGATGAAACTGTTAGCTAATTCTAATCCATGGTCACGATCTTTAGCTCACGGAAGCCACATTGAAGGCACTTCAAATGGGGTGGTCAACAGCCTCACCTGTCATGACCCAGGTCATCTCAGCAGCGTCCTCTTTGGGCCTGATACGGGACACATTCCTATTTCTGGTCCTTGAAGGCCCCAGAGAAGGCAGGATGCTTTCCCTTGGTATTAAGTTCCTAGCACCTCAATTTCTCAACTGTGTGTTCATCATTCAAGTTCTGTAGCTACAAGGCTGCCAGGTCCAGGAAGCCAGAGGCCACCTGATTCTTGACCTCAGCATTGACGGGAAGGATGCAAAGCTGCTGAGTGTCCCACAGAGCAAGTATCACAAGACTTATAGATTAGAACTTAGTATAGGATGGCTGCCGGCAAAGAAGGGCCAAGGAAGAGAGTCTGGAGATGGGGTGTCACCTCTCCCATCCGGATTGTGGGTTCCATGGGATAAGGCTGTAAGGCACTCTGAATATACCACAGAGGTGTGCTGCTTGCCTTAAAGCAAAGCACAACAAGAAAGACAAGAGGCCTGTCCACTCACCAACAAACAAGCACTCCCAGACCTTGGTGGCTAATAAGGGTGTTGCCATAGTCACCAAACGTTTTCAATTATAGGAAAAGCCAGCTTGTTTCAGAGCTAAGCCAGAGTACATCAATTACACAAAAATTGTACTTTGATCTAGCTCTGGTTCCAGCCAGGGAAGCTGTTGAGCACCTCCCCCGCCACCAAAAAAAAAAAAAAAATGCAATAGCCAGGGGTGAACTAGCTATGCAGCTGCCAAGAGAGAGACTGCGTTTTCCCCTCACACTGTTTCATTCATTAAGATTAGCAGAAAATGGAAAACAGATTGAGAAATAAGCATGTGATACTACTACCACAGCTCTTTTCTTTTAAAGAAGAAACCTCAGACCAGTCTGTGTCTTAAGGGAAGTCAGTCAAAGAAATGGTAAAGCAGGAAGGTCAAGTGATCTGGAGAAGCTAAATCATTTCAAATTCATCTGATGCTTATTAATTTTAAAATTAAAGCCCTTTTACCTGCATGCATGCTCTTTACTAAGAAAACTGACATAGTCGTAAAGGACATTGCAGTTGGGCTCTGATTAAATGAATCTTCAGATCTCAGATGGAGACAAAGAGGGCTTGTGCCACATATAAACATAACCATAAAATTGTTGACTGGAACTGAAAGGCTCATCAAAACACCATCATTATTCAGCTCCTTTCTCTCAAAGATGTATTTCTAAGGAATTTTTCTATATCTTTATATCATTCAGTACATAACTCTATTAAAGTGCTTAACAAATTGTATCATATTTATTTCTTTAGGTGTCCTTCTCCATTCCCTAGAATGTGAGCTGCTCAAGGTCAGAAAGAAAAGTCTCTAAATTTGTTTTCATATTCCCAATAGCTGGCACGTTGCTCTGCCTTGAGGATATGAAGAGGTCACTCAATGTTTAATTGGATGAATGGATGAATGAATGATGAAACTAAAGAAAATGAGACCCCAACCAAAGACCATTATAGAGCTGTCGCTGTCCTATGTCGCTATGTCTTTGCATTTTAAGTATATCCTTAAATTTCTCAGAGAGACTTCTCAAATAAAATCTCTTGAGTCCTAAGTTTCCATCCACATTCGGCCTTTATTCTGACTTTTAGCAAAAGATGAAACTGAGGTCTTTTGAGTGAGTGGTCATCTTGACTTTGCCATTGATTAAGTGATTCTGTCTCTCAGTGGGAACGTCTGTTTGCCAACTGCCCCCCTCCTCCAAACACACACATGGAATGTTAGCTCCACAAGGACACTGACTTTGTCTTGTTGATCATTGTATCCTGAGCACCTACCAGTAATCACTCCAAAAATATTTGTCAAGTGAGAAAACGAATTAAAGTTTTGTCAGTCTACTTCCATACCAACCCATCTTCCATATTGCTGTTAAAATAAAAAGACAGGAATAAAAAGCTATACTAAAACTCTGTAGTAAGATTAAAAGTGATTCACTGGTATTCAGCAAAAGAAGAATCTAGAGTCTGAGAATATGTTGACACCATTGTGGGTGGCTCTTACACCTCTGTGGTTCTGTCTCCGGCAGCAGTGATAATGACAGACCTGTCTTCCTCCTAGCTATGTTAGAGAGTGGAAGAAAAGGTTCCTTCTTAGTCCTACACAACCCTCTGCTACACATACACAACCCTCTACTACTTAAAGCAGCACTATTTCCACTTAGAAATAATTGATGAAAAACTTACAAAGAGAGAAAATGCTGTGGGAACTCTAGATCCTGAAAAGAGAACAATGGTGCTATAAATTTGGGGGGAAGAAACCACATTATTTTAATGAATGTTTCTCATAAAATAATGGAATAAAGATGTCTTCCTCATAATAGAAGTACAAGTTATAACACAAATTACCCTTTTCGTTGTTGTTGTTGTTGTTGTTATTGAGATTCTTGCTCTTGCCCCGGCTAGAGTGCAGTGGTATCGTTATAGCTCACAGCAACCTCAAACTACTGGGCTCAAGTGATCCTCCTGCCTCAGCCTCCCGAGTAGCTGGGACTACAGGTGTGCACCACTACACCTGGCTAATTTTTCCATTTTTTTGTAGAGATGGGGGTTTTACTCTTGTTCAGGCTGGTCTCAAACTCCTGACCTCAAGTGATCCTCCCACCTCGGCCTCCCAGAGTGCTAGGATTACAGGCGTGAGCCACTGCACCTGGCCCCCTTTTTTTGATTTACCTTTAATCAAGCTACCCTGGCAAAAGGAAAGAGTAGAGAGAATGAGCTTGAATTTGAAAGAGATTAGATTTATGCCCAAATAATTGGCCCAATCCATTAATTGTCACTATTCTTTTTGTATTTGCTTTAGGGTAGAGTTTGGTAAAAATCAAACTTAGTAAAACTTAGCAAATACTTTTGGTATAATAATTATACCCAAAATACATTAGTTCTCACTTTTAAAGTTTTTGAAACTGGAAACTTACATCTCTTTAGGTTTATAATTACTTTTTCTTTGTAGATTGTGTAATCCTATGTTCTGGGGAAAGGCACTGCCAAAAATAAAGTGCAAGACTGATTGGTCTTCACTCTTTCCTAAGCAAACAACAATGTGAAAAGTTGACCGTAAAGACATTGGCCAGGCATCCGTTAAATGCCTTGACTCATTCAAGCTTAAAGGCTAAAAAAGAGGAAGGTACTGACAGGCTATCCTCTGGGACTCTCTGAATCCAGAGTCCAGTTTGTCAGTTATTTCAAGTGTATATAAATGGAGATTTTTGACCAATCCTTTCCACCCCCAGAGGTCAGGAGAGCAGCTGCACTTCTAAAAATTAATCTAAAACTCGAGTTCCCAGCAAAACTTTCTCTGGACCTTTAAGGCTGACATGAAGCTCCAGAGTATAAACTCACCATGCAGATATTTTCCCACCCCATGCACCACCTGCCACACACAGAAACAATAGGGTCCACTCAGCTCGCCTAGGATATAATCCAAAGCCTTTTATATCAATTTAGTCACTAAAATGTATCCCCCCCCCTCAAAATACTATCTTTAAGAGTTAAGCTTTTTCTTGTTGGCTGACATAGGTAAGGAAAATAATGTCCCACTTTATATTTGTAATATGCCTTTATCTCATTATTTCACATAAGACAACTTTGTAAAAAAGTCAAGAAAAGTAGTTAGCATTTAACAGGTATGAAAACCGAGGCCCAGAGAGATTAAGTGGTTTGCCCAAGGTCACATAGCTGGTAAGCAATAGACGATGTACTTGAACCCATCTTCTGACTCCAAAGGGTAATGTTCTGTCAACTCTGTGGTGTCCTGCTAGCTTGATTCAAAAGTTTTACTCGGCTTGCTTAGGGGGATCTGGTAGATCCCAGCATATCGTATATGTTGATATACTGATGAAGCCTGGAGTCTTGGGAATCTGGAAATTGGACCAGTCAGCTGCATTTGGCATCCAGATACTCTAAATATGGACAAAGCTTTTTGTACACATTTGTAGTCATTCCAGAGATTCAGTCCAATCTGAGGCCTTCAGAGAACCTCCAAGGGATTAGGTCTTTTTGGTAGACCAAATGATAGCAGCCTTTACTGCATTCTGCATTTACATCATAGTGACCACGTGCCAGGCATTCTAAGGGATGGCTTAAGTTATTGAGCCCATTCAAACCTCACAACAACTCTATGAGGTAGGTACTATAATCATTCTCATTTTACTAATAAGAAAATCAAGGCTTAGAGAGTTTGGAGTGACCTGCTTGATCAGGGAGGATGATCAGGGACTGGGACCTGTACAGTTTGACTCCACAGCTCAGACTTTCAAACCCTGCACTACAACAGCGCAAACTTCAGCCAGACTCTAAGCCATTACAGAGAATATTGTCTTACAAAGTTGTGGCCACCAGCCCCAACCCCAACTGGCTCAGGGCCTATAAGATTTGCCAGAACCAGAAACAGCTGCCACTGTAGCACTTTAAAACTATCATGTTGTTCCTCTTGGGTGATTCATCAAAGCATGTAAGTGCAGCCAAAGAACATATTCCTCAACCACTGGGAACCTGAGCAAAGGCCCCAAGACCCTGACTTTTTGGGGTCAATAGCAAAACCCCTCAAGGACCTTCCTCTGTTAATAGAAGAAGAAAGTAAATGAAACTTCTGAGATCAGAAGGAGCCATTTAGGGCCCATGTCTCCTATACTGACAGATGTTTGGAGCATCCATGTTCATGGAATCATCCTTCTCCCAGGCAGTAGCCTCACTTGTAGGAGTAGGGTTCTGTGAGTCTTTTTTTGCCAGGAAGGCGTATTTAAAGAAGGCCTGTTCAATGAACTGCTCAGAGCACAGCAGGGCATGGAGTCCACTAGGTTCTGGCCTCAGCCTGTCCATCAGCATCCAAGGAGCTGACTTTCCAGGTTGCTAGGAGCCGTAATGAGCAGCTGTGCAGCAAGCTAGAGGTTGCAGAGCTCCCAGCCTCAAGGATTTCCTATGGTGTCTCTCATTCAGCCAAACTTGCGTCTCTAGTTTGAAAGCGTCCTTCCTGTGCGTTGTGTTTGGTTATCTAAGTACTCCTATCCCAGGGAGCCTTTTGTACAGTGTCAGAGGCAGGAGCCCTTCCATCATCATGCTGCAGTCTCGGGGACCCGACCCTGAGCCAATGTCCTGGGTGGGTTTTCTTTCCACAGGGGCTCACATTAAAGTACATGGACTTCAGGTCAGCAGCAGATGTGTTCTCTAGTACTAACACAAAAGGAACCTGACTTATGTTTCAGTCTTCCCCCACCAGCACACCCTGGGCATTCAAGAGAGCTGCTGAGGAAGGAGTCAAATAATGCCCAGGAGGGTAGTGAGCTCTCTCAGTAAGCTCCTCGCCTTCCGCCTGGGACAGGACGGCAGCAGCGGGCATATTTTGAGGCTCCTCCAGAATTATCTAGTAGCCTTGGACAGATGACTTCCTGAAAGACTTCTCAAAGGATTAACACTTCCCCCAGTTAGCCTCTTAACAGTTGTCATTTATTTCAGTGCAAGTCACCAATCATTCCCGAGCTCAGCCGTCAATAGAGAATGATGAAAATGTGCAGGTACACCTCGAGCCTCAGGTGACAAGCGTGACGCGATGCCCATTACCGACCGACTGCTCCAGTCGCACCTGTTTCTCCGGCCGCAGGCCTTGACCCTGCCTGCACACTGGACCCTCCTGCGGAAGTGGGACGTCTGGGCCGCACCCGGGAGCCTGGGTGCCGGGCTGGGACACTGGACCCGCCTGCGGCGCTGTGCAAAGTGGGGACGTCTGGGCCGCACCCGAGAACCTGGGCGCTGGAGCTGGGACACTGGACCCTCCTGCGGCGCTGTGCAAAGTGGGGACGTCTGGGCCGCACCCTGGAGCCTGGGCGCCGGGCTGGGCGCGGTTCCCCCGGGACTCCCCCGCGCTGCCACGGCCGAGACCCCCGCGCTAGTCCACGCGCGGCGCCACTGAGGAGGATCCCCTCAGCCCCAGGCGAGGGCCGCCATCTGAACCCGTGTGGGTGACCTTGCCAACCCAGGGAAAGTTGAGGAAGGCCGGAATCAGGCGCCCGCTGCCGCCCGGGGCTTCCTCCCCTGCGGCGAGGAGGGAAGCGGCTGGGGATCGGAGTCTGCGGCCCGCCCAGGGGGCCGCCAGGGGGCGCGCGTCCCCCTCCCGGCCCGCACCTGCACCGGGCTCTGGCGGGGACAGAGCAGGCAAAGACTAGAATTAAGCTCTCATCTCTGCTTGCTTGCAGGGTAACCCAAGTGAAGTTGCTTGGCCTCCTGGCACTTCCCTTTGGAAAATACATACAAAAACAGTCCTCACCCATAAGCCTCAGAGGGGTGCCCCAAAAGCACCAACCGGATATCTAAGAAATGCTCTGGCAAAAAGCAGCCCATTTGGCAAAAAAGCTTCTGCAAAGGAAATAATCAACAAAATGAAGAGACAGCCAACAGAAGGGGAGGAAATATTTGTAAACTACCCATCTGAGAAGGGAATAATAACTAGAATATATAAGGAGCTCCAAAAACCCAATAGGGAAAAATCAAATAATCCAATTTAAAAATAGGCAAAAGATCTGAATAGACATTTCTCAAAAGAAGACATACAGATAGCCAACAGGTATATGAAGAAGTGCTCAAAATCATTAGTCATCAGAGAAATACAAATCAAAACTACAATGAGATATCATCTCACCCTAGTTAAAATAGCTGTTATCAAAAAGACCCAGTAACAAAAGCTGGCCAGGATGTGGAGAAAGGGGAACCCTGGTTCACTGTTGGTAGGAATGTAAATTTGTGCAACCACTACAGAGAACAGAATGGAAGTTCCTCAAAAAACTAAAAACATAACTACCATATGACCCAGCAATCCCACTACTAGTTATATATATATCCAAAAGAAATCAGTATATCGAAAAGATATCTGCACTCCCATGTTTACTGCAGCACTATTCACAATAGCCAAGATTTGGAATCAACCTCAGTGTCCATCAACGGTTGAATGGATAAAGAAACTGTGGTACATATACACCATGGAATATTACTCAGCCATAAAAAAGAATGAAATCCTGTCATTTGCAACAACACGGATGGAACTGGAGAACGTTATGTTAAGAAAAATAAGCCAAGCACAGAAAGACAAATCTTGCTTGTTCTCACTCATCTGTGGGAGCTAAATATTAAAACAATAGATCTCATGGAGACAGAGAGTAAAATGATAGTTACCAGAGGCTGGGAAGGGTAAGTAGGGAGGAGAGGATAAAGTGGGAATGGTTAATGGGTACAAAAATATAGTTACAGTTAGATAGAATGAACTATATTTGATAGCACAACAAAGTGACTATAGTCAACAATAAGTTGACTATATCCTAACTAGGATATACTTTAAAATAAATAAAAGAGTGAAATTGAAATGTTCCTAACACAAAGAAATGATAAATACTTGAGGCAATGAATACCCCGATTACCCTGGTTTGATTAATACATGTTGTATGCCTGCATCAAAACATCACATGTGCCCTATAAATAAATGTAACTATTACGTACCCATAATAATTAAAAACAAAAAATTTAAAATGAAAAAAAACAGTCTATTTGCATACATTATTACTAATGACCTCTTTGTTCAAGTCTGATGTCTGTATTCGAACAGTTGCACGTGTGCTGGGAGCTGCCCTCTAAATGACTCTACCCACACTAATGTGAGAATTAATCTCCCAATCTGCAGAATGGTATAAGCAGGTCACTAGGAGGTTCATCTCTCAAAACTGCAGACTTACAAGGCAAGTCTCAAATGGCAGCTACGCAGTCGGGCCCCCTCCACTTAGGGTAAAGCGGAAGAATCAGCAGCACCCTGATTACTCATGGGCTGGGGTCTATAGACTTCAAGGCTGAGCCGGAATGAAGGAAGTCTATTGCCCTGGAAGAACCCCCTATATTTTTCATGCAATTTCTCCAGTTCATTTGTTTCCGGTACCTTTGAATTCCTCTGGCATAATCACCTACCCTTTGTCAACACAAAGTGATTGTTTAAACGACTCAATCAGATCATGCCATCGGCGACTATTTCCATTTATTATGATTCATTGCCTGTTTAGCACCAATGTGCCCAGCACATTCAACAGAAGACAAGCATCTCAAATGGTTTTTCTTTCTGCTCTGGAGGCCCAGAGATTCAAAACAACCTGCTCAGAGTAAAGGAAAGATTATCCACACTGATGAGGATCAGTGACTAAGGACATCTGGGAAGGCAGGTTTAATTTTCCAGATGACAAAGAACAAGGCTCTTTCATTGTGATTGGTCCTCCCATTGACCTAGAGCACAAAGTAAATTGATTAAACAGATAGAGAATTCCAGGTTTTTCACCAGGCCAGGAAGAGATTTGTCATGGATAAGCCAAAGTCACATATTATTATTATTACGGTATTAGTCTTTGATCCCCAGCACTGCTCCACACTGGCACCTTTAGGCACCAAATAAATGCCTATTTAATTGAATAATTCAAGTGTGAGAGATCAGACCACTTAATTTTTCCCATCACTAATCATGCCTACAATTTAGGGAATTGAGGGTTTTTTTAAACTCAGCCTTTCAGAGAAGAGCCCACATGATTTTAATTCTTCCCTCAGATGGTTGCCAGCGCTTAGCTGCAGTGTTTCAACCGGCTGAAAATCTCAGGAATGTGTTAACTGGATACACAGGCTCCAAGTCCTTTATAACAACGGCTAACTAACTTAAAAAAAAAATACTATAAGTGAATATTAAACACCAATTAGAATCATTTGTAAAAATGTAAAAGCACGGTTATTAATAACATCGCATTCAGTCTCCTCTCTCCCATCACGGCTGAGGCAGTGAAGAGATGGTTGCTGTCCTGCCCTGGCCATGCCCGTAACATGGCGTGAGTTATGCTCTGAAAACACACACTAACGTGGCTAACCCAAAAGGCTCTCTTGAGAGTTTAAAAACAAAAATTGGCCTGTGAAGCATAGAACTTCTCATTCATCCTGAACTGTTATTCACTTCAGCGCTCTGATCAAAGCTATTCTTTCTTTCCTCAAGTTCAGTTAAACTGCCCCCTACAGTTCACAGGCTACATTGCGACAGAGAGCAAGGTCTCAAGCTGTAATGGGCATGTGCATTCCTGGGGAGCTTGTTCAAATGCAGATTCTGATTTAAGGGGTCTGGGTGGGAGGCCCCCAAGAGTCTGTATTCCTAGCAAGCTCCCAGGTGATGCCGGTCCATGGAGGACACTTTGAGCAGCAAGGTTTTAGAAATTCATACAAATTTTTTCCTACAAATTTTACATGGTGTGTAGTGTCCTTAAAATTTTTTGCATGTAACAATACTATAATAAAATTTAACTAATAAAATTTAAATAAGAGTTTTATAACATCGAGTGATTTTATAAATAGATACAGGTACAGATCCTGATATAGTTACATATATTTCAGATATGCCAAGTCTTTCCACATTTATCCAAATAACTAAGGCTGGCTGTGGTTCCACTTTCAGGAAATAGGAATGAGTAATCTCTGACTGATTCGTTCATTCTTCATTCAATTAATATTTATTGAACACTTAGTATGTGCCCAGCACTGTGTTAGCAGCTGAAATTGCGACAGTGAACAAGACAGATCACAGTCCCATTCTAATACGATGTATATTCTCGTAAGGAGAGACTCCTTTATAAAAAGAGAGGAACCCACAAATATGAAGAAGGAACTAAAATAAAAAATAACCACTTTGGACAAGGTGAGAAGAGAGGCCTCTGTGAGGAGGAGACACTGACAGTCAAAGATCGAATCCTGAAGAGTCTACTCATGTGAACAGACAGAGGCCTGAGTGTTCAGGCTCCAAGGTGCACACAGCCCAGGAACCAGTTCCTATTTCATCAGCAAATGTACTGAACAGAAGAAGGAGGCCCGTCTACAGCCCGCCCCCCGACATCGCCCCCTCCACTCAGTCCTGCCATCCTGTCCCAGCGCCCTTTGGCTCCCCTGCCTGCCTGGGCTCCTTCTCCAGGTGCTGAGCCTGCGCTCTCGGAAGGGGTTGTGGACACATTAGGGTTTTTCTACATGTGCGTGCAACATACCTGTAAAAATCCGAGGCCTGATAAACCATCATCTGCAATGATAATCAAATAGCTTCTGGTATTTCGTTCCAGCTCAGTTTTATTTCTGAGGAAGCAACTCCAATGAAAAATCTTATCTTTTGCTAAAATGAAGCTAAGCCTGCTTGAAATCAGCCATTATATACGAGCCCTAAATGCTACAGAAACTGATCCCCATCAGTTTGTTTCTAGGAAGGTCTGGGACTGTTTGCAGAAAAAAAATTTATAGGCAGGCTTTATCGGAATCCAGCAAAGACTCTCCTCTTTAAAGTCAGCAAACTCACTGCTTCTCCCGCCCTCACTCCCTCCACCCGCCCTGCCAGGACCACATCTACTCCGCCAGTCCCCATAACGCCATCTTGGCTGGCTCCTGTCACTCCACTTGCTTCCCACTAGGACATGTCCTGCCCCCCTCCTCCCCGCCACCTTGGGAACCGTGGTTTGAACACCGGTGAGGGCTCAATGGTTCCAAATAGTATCACCTTTTGTCCTTTGTTATCACAAGCTGGAAAGAAAAGTTTTTCTGCATCATCAGCTGCCTTGTGAGGAAAGAGGGCTGCAATAACTAGCTAAGGACATAGCAGCCTCTACCCCAGCCCTAGGTTCAGGGAGAAGCCTGTGATCCCAGCCGAGCGAGGTGCAGCTGGGGCCACTGCCTGCCCAAGGCTCCTGTCGATGTGGCCGCTGCTTGCCTTTATGAGAGCTCCTTTTACCTGGGTGCCTGGGGGCTCTGGTTCCTGCACAGGTGGGCCATCCAGGTGGCAGGTCTACCAGGATCTCTTACTGTGCATCCTCCCCCAGGGCTATTGCTCTGCTCACAGCATCTTCTCCAGGATATACGGGAAAGGAGTGATAAAGCCACACCTCTCCTTTTGCTCCTTACAGGAACTGTGGATAAAAGTTACCTAAAGACTAAAGAGGGTAAAAAGGGATAATCCCTGGGCAAGCCAGTTAACTTCTATAAAAGTTCTATCATCTTCAGTTTTTTCATCTGTATAATGAGGATAACAGTAGTATCTACCTCATAGGTTTGTTGTAAATTTAAATGTCAGAATGCAGGTGCAGCATTTAGCTTGAAGAGTGCCCAGTGAATGTTTGTTGTTTTTTGCCATTATCGTTATTATTTACAAGTGTTTACTATATGCCAAAACCCACTTTAGATGCTCATTTAACTTTTATGAAAATTTGCATAATTTTAATTTTCATAACAGATCTCTGAGGTAGATATCACTTATGATCAGAGAAGTTAAGTAATTTACCCAAAGCTACACAGCTGGTCAGTAATAAAGCTAAAATCTAAATCTATGCTGCCTCATTCTAGATTTCAGTTCTCTTTCCCATCCCTGGTGTTTATGAATACTCAGCTGTTGAAACAGAATCCACTCACTAGATAATCCACTTCGGGCTGCTATTGGCAAGAATTTTTATGACATAGCTTTAAAAATACACACACACACATGCACGCACGCACGCACACACGCATTGGCCAACACCTGATGAAAACATGCTTTGAAATTTGAGGCATTAAAATAAAGTTCGAGCTGGCCACAGTGGCTCACACCTGTAATCCTAGCACTCTGGGAGGCCAAAGCAAGAGGCTCACTTGAGGTTAGGAGTTCGAGACCAGCCTGAGCAAGAGTGAGACTCTGTCTCTACTAAAAAATATATATGTAGAAAAAAGTAGCCAGATGTGGTTGTGTGCACCTGTAGTACCAGCTACTCAGGTGGCTGAGGCAGGAGGATCGCTTGAGCCCCGGAGTTTGAGGTTGCTGTGAGCTAGGCTGATGCCACGGCACTCTAGCCCAGGCAACAGAGCAAGATTCTGTCTCAAAAAATAAAATAAAATAAGATAATGTCCAACACATCACGTTCTTATTGTTTTTAAAATAAAATTAAGTGTAATCAACACAGATTTACTGTTAGGCAAGACTTATTGGTAGGCACTACTAACAATACAAAGAAGCTTTAGAACACAGTTTCTGTCTTCAAGGAATTGATGGTGTAGTTGTGAAAGAAAGACATAAAAAGATGACTAAACACATGAAGAAGCAAGATATAGACTAAGGGGTTTTTACTACAATAAAGTAAAACAAAAATTAAGGCCAGGATTAGATGTCAGATAAGAGGGTTTATTTTAAGAAGCAGAATGTGTGTTGGGCTGGAGAGGAGGTGGGGGCAGGGTGACCTATTAGCTGATGTTGTAATAACCTACATTCCAGGTGATAAGGGCTAAGGTCAGCCTTGGGGCAGCGGGAATGGACCTGGGGGACATTCTCAAAGAAACACTGAGAGAACTTAGTGACTGATTATGTAGAGAGATTAAGGGAAAGGAAGATGTTAAAGGAGATTTCAAGATTCCTGCAGTGGGTAGGTCCAAATGTGCTTGTCCTCCAGTCTGTGTCCCCAATCTCTCCTATGGCACCGCCATCTGTCATCACACAAGCTGGAATCCTGAGAGTTACTCGGTCGGGATGCCTCGTTCACTCACCCCTCCCTCCACACATCCCCTGTCATCGCTCTCTTCCTCACGCCTTTCAGAGCTGACCCTTCCTGCCCTACCCTGTCCCTTCCCACCTCTCACTGCACAGCAGCCCAGCCTGAGACCGTGACTCGGCATCTCATCTCATCTCCCTGCCGGCACCCGCACTCTGTCCTCCACACTGTGACCTCCACACACTCTGGATGGCCAGGCTTAGACCTTCCAGGGATCTTCCAACACCTGTACAATGGACGCCACAGTCCTTGGCATGTTCTACAAAGGAACGGCCTCCTCTCCTGTCACGCCACACCTCTCGTCCTGTGTTTCAGCCATGGAATCTACCTGGAGTCCCCGCGGATACCATGCACAAAGCACAGACCTTGAACAGGTGAATGAGTGAGGAGTGAATGCAGGAAGGTAGGAAAGTCAGAATTGTGTGACTGGTTCTGGAAACTAATGAAAAGCTTAGTTTGGGTGTACAGAAGTGAGAGATTTGGTTGTTTCTCTTTCCAAGCTAGGCAAGAACTGGACATGCTTCAAAGTAAAAGAGAAGGATTCACTAAAAAGAAAGGCTGATTATTGATGAAAAAAGGGATGATGTTGCCACTACTAATAAAATTATAATCAACCTAGTATTCATTTAAGCAACATTTCCTTGGGAAGGCCTCCCTGAACCCCTAAATGAGGGTAGCTCCCCATTTCTGTAGCATCCTTTTTTTTTCAACTTTCTTTTTTTCATGATGCATCACATTCAAAATCACTTGATCTGTGTCTGCCTCCTATAATAAACTCCATAAGGGCAGGGACATCATGCCAAATTCCCAGCACTTAACACAGTGCCTGGTGCAAACTAAATGTTCAATATTAATTAACTGCAAGATTAATGATGTTTGTCTACCTTCAGAGTGATCATGCTTCTGCTTGCCAATACCAATAAGATAAAAAGATATTTCATTTGTTGATAAAAGAAGCTAAAACAGTATGATACTCTGATTGAAGCAACATACATTTAATAAGTTTTAATTCAAGTGTAATTTATCTGTCGATATCAATGTATTGGCTCACCTGTTTAGATAAGGAGGAGAGATTACCCTCATCACTCTCCTGCTTAAAAACCTCACTGGCTCCCCTTGTCTGGAGACTGAAGTCCTCACTGCTTAGTTGGCACGCAGGGCTCTCCCCAGCCTGCCTTCCCAGCCTCCAATTCCGTCACTGCCCCATGCACCCTGCGCCATCCCCCCAGCAGCCCACCGAGTTCTGCACTTGCTGTTCCTGGGATACTCTTCCCTGCTCTCTGCCTCTACTCAGCTCTTATTCTGCCTTCAAACTAAAACTAAAACCTTCCCTAAGTCCTGCATACAAAACAATCTGTTCTCTTCCTGCCTGCCTCACAGAACTCTGTACTTCTAGAGAGTGCTGTAGAAGTCTAGAGATCTGAAATAGTGTACCATGAGTTCCCTGAAGGCACCAATTGTGCCTTGTTCATCTTTACCTCTTCAGTGCCTTACACAGATCTGAAGCCCTGTGTGATCTCGTACTTCCCCTTGCTCCTCCCAGGCCTTCTTGTCATTCCTTAAACATGCCAAGCCCTCTCTCATCAGGACCTTTGCACTTGTTGTTCCATCTCCCTAGAGTGATCTTAGCCCAAGTATCCACATGACTTTCTCCTCCTTTGCTTTCAAGTCCCTACTTAATGTCACCTTGCCTGACCAGCCTATCTCGAACAGCACCCCACATCCCTTTCCATCGCCTTAACTTACCTTATTTTCCTTCGTTGCACTGATCCATAGCAGTCTTTCTATTACTACCTATTTGTACATTAATAGTCGGTCTCTTCCACTGTGAGTAAGGTCCACGAAGACAGGAATATTGCTTCCTTCACACGGATATATTGAGTGCATCGTGTACAACACACAAAGTGGATGCTCAATAAATATTTGTTGAATGAAAAAAAAAAGAAGAATGAATTGA
>VBSM01003176.1:37356606-37407463 GCA_008086735.1 Cheirogaleus medius | reverse complement strand
AAAAAAAAAAAATAAAAAAAATAAAAGGGACTTTGCCCCCTGGAGACACACTGATGGGGATATCGTTGTGTATCACTTGTGGGGTCTTAGTCTAGAAGTGAATTAATCTTATGCCCAAGTCTTGCCCATGAGGGGTTTACAGAGGAGATGAGGGGCCATGAGGAAGAGACCCCAGATGGTGTGGATTTACCTGGAGTCTAGGAGTGTCCTCTGAGTAACTCATTTCCACATCTTCTTTCTTTGGCAAAATGTGACTATTATCAGTTTCCATCACTTCTCCCTTGAAATAGTTACCTTCTGATTGATTACTCTCTTCCATTATTTCCGCTTTCTGCTACTTCTGACAGGGCTATATTTCTGTGATGGAGAACACGATTCTAGAAAAGCGTTGAAATTAAAGGTGCCTTCTTAAGATTAAAGTAAAACCTCTTTAATTCAGATTCTTCTAACTCTGTGAACTCAGAATTCATTACCAGTTTCATTGGACAGAAACTTATCTTGGTGCAATGGTGAAGGATGCAGAGAGAGGTAACTGAGCAAAGTAGTGGTGGAAATATCATTTTCCAAAGTCGTACTCAGTTTTAAAAGACTTTTTTGCCCAGGCTTAAAAACACTTTGTCAGCACTGTTAGTTTTTTCCCATTTTGCAAATTGACGTGTTATTTACATACAGTAAAATTTACCCTTTTTAATGTATGATTCTATGAGTTTCAAAAAACACATACGGTTATATCATCACTACCATAATCAAGATATGGAACAGTTTTGTAACCTCCTAAAATTATCTAATTTCCCATTATAGTCAAGCTTCCTCCCACACCCAGCCCCTGGAAACCAGTTTTCTGTCCCTTTAGTTTTGTGTATTTGAGAATGTTGTGTGAATGGAATCGCTCAGTATACAACCTTTTGAATCTGGCTTTTTTCACTCAGCATAATGCATCCAAGACTCACTCAAGATGTTGAGTGAATATTTCATAGCTGAATACTCTTCCATTATGATAACATCACAAAGTCCTCATCCATCCACCCGTTGATGGACATCTGAGTGGTTTCCAGTTTGGGTGATTGTGAATAAAGTCACTATAAAAATTCACATGCAGGTTTTCATGTGAACAGAAGTTTTTATTTCACTCAGGTAGACACCTCAGAGTGGGATTGCTAGGTTGGATGGTAACTAAATGTTTAACTTTTTAAGAAAATGCCAAAATGTTTTCTGAAGTGGCTCTTGCACTTTTTATTCCTGACGGCAACGTATGAGAGTCCTAGTTGCTCCACATTCTTGCCCGTTATTTTTAGTTGTGCTGTTGTTGTTTAACTATAACCGTACTAGTTGATGTATAGTGGTATCTCATTGTAATGTTAATTTTCATTTTCCTACTAATGATGTTGAGCATTTTTTATGTGCTTATTTGCCATCCACATATCATTTTGGTAAAGTGTCGATTCAAATCCTTTGCCCGTTTTAAAAATTGGATTTAAACTATTAATTGAATGGCTGACATGTATGTAACATTCACATACATTATTTCATTTGATCTTCGCAACTCTGGGAAGGAAGCAGAGCAGGTACTGTCCCATTTTACAGATGAGGAACTGAGTTGTTACATGCCTTGCCCAAATTCACACCAAGTGGCAAAGCTGGAGGCAAAAGCCAGGTCTCCCAGTTGACACTTTCTACCACAAGTTGCTGACTTTTCCTGAAGACAAGTAGGGAAAATCTGAACTCATGAACTGTCAGCTGAGGCTCCTGGTGACTGTGTGCCCCAGAAAAACTATGGAAAGGTAAAGCCTGTGCTTCCTGCTGTGTGACAAAGGATTCCAACCCCCTTACTCCAGGAAAACGTCTCTGTGCTTTATCTCCCGTCTCTGGAGTCCAACTCCCAGCTACCACCACTTAGAAGACAACCTGTTGAGCAAATCTTCTCTGACTTCCTCCTCTTCCTACCCCTGAGAGATGTTTGTGTTTTAACAGGGGCTTTGAGAGACACCTGTTAACAGATCAAATGGTTCTGTTAGAGCCTCAAGCATCCCAAGAGCCTACAGAGCCTCTGTGGGTGACAGTGAGGGTGGGTGGCAGGAGGCTTTGGCCCCACTCCACCCAACCACAGCAGTTCCATTTTTTATGTTTTACATATTGGATTTTCATTTAACATTCATTTTATTTGAAAAGGAAGGTGTATGGTTTTCCAAAAAAGTTTGAAAAGCACTGCCTTGAAGATTATCTTTACGTATTTGAGAGTAAGAAGGCCTCCAAGCACCATTCAAACACTTCAAACATGCTTGAAATAAATGAACCAGCATATGTCTCATATATCCTATAATATTAGCAGATGTTTTACTAATTCAGATTGATCCTTGGGCATCCCCACATTCTCAGACTAATCTGGACTATCAAGATTTTACCTCATAGAAAAACAGAGCCGCATTTCCTGATCTGTGCTCCAAGATGCACCTCTGATGAGTTGTCCCAAGATATTGATGCCCCTCGGCCCTTGGGGTGTTCAGGAAGGGCTTGACCATTTTCGTGTTTACTCCAGCGCACTGAGTATCATCCTTTTCCACATCTGTGCTGATGTGGAAGAGGTTGGGAGGCACTGTAACAGAGAGGCAGTTTGGGCTTGGGCTCTGGAGTTATGTAGTCAGTTGTCCTGATTCTCACTTACAAGCTGAGTGGTCCTAGCAAATCGCTTAACTTATCTAAGCCTCAGTTCCCTAATCTTTGCAATGGGGATAATGGCACCATAGCTCCTAGAGCCGTTGTGAGGATTAAAAGGTAATGGATGTTATGCACACAGCACAGATCTCAGTACCTATAAAGCACTCAGTAAATAGTAGCTCAATTATTGACAATCCCACCTACACCTGAGATTTGCCCTTTTGGCCATAGAGGTAGCAGAAACTTGACAGAGATTTATTGCTGCGCCTTTGATTATGTTTTCAAAATGAGTGGAAATGTGAAGCTTCAATAAGCAAATATGGTCACCATTGTAAAATTTATTAATGTTCACAACACTTAGTTTACATGCCTCTGGTAATAAAGGTGAAACAAATACATGTTTGAAGGCCATTAATGGCTGCAGACTGGAAACAATGCTGCAGACAGAGCAGAAGCAAAGTAAAATAATTTGTTCTGAAATTTTTTAAATGTACATTTTTCTTATTTATATTTTGTTACAAAATGCAATTGCTGTAGAAATGGTTGAACAAATGCAAATGAACAATTATAGTTTGAACACAGTCCTTAAAAGGTTTTTTCTTTTGAACACCAAATGATTTCACATTACTGTCCTTTGATCTACCCTAATCATTTTGATGTTTTCCGATAATATTCTAAATTAGAAGAAAATAGATTTCAGTGCAAACACATCAGTATACTCTCACTCCAGCCAATTGTAGGCTACAACAGGAAAGGTTTTTATAAGAAAAAACACTTAGCAAATCCATGGATTTCTTTACAGAATAATTTTAGTCATTTAATCCGTGAAAGTATTTACATCTCAGACTAACTCAGTGTTTCTGGTATCTGAGTATCTAGCTGCAAGGAGTGGCACTGTGAGGACATTGTAAAAGTATATAGTATTATCCCTGCCCTTAAGAAATCTAATGTTATTGTTCTCTGGTTCCAGCTCCTATTTATAGCATTTTCACAAATAAGTGCTCTCACCATAGTGACTGTCATTCTTTGTCCAAAGTTCAAACACAAATGGCATTTCAGAGTCTTCATTAGGAATAACAATGGATCAGCTTCTGACAATCACTTTTTAGAAGGAAGTTTCTGTCACATCACCCCAGAAGAAGAGATGAGCCCCCATTTCTCAATCAGAATAGCAGATAGTAAAGGCATCTAGTGATGGTGTTTCAGCAGAGCTTGTAGAAAATGACCCGATTCCGAAACCAAAAGCCATTCAATGGCCCTGCTCCATTACACCTACCAGCTGTGTGGCCTTGAACAAGTTATTTAACTTGTGTCTCAGTTTCCTCATCTGTAAAACGTGTCGTAGAGTACCTGGCACCTAGTCAGCACCTCAATCGATGTTAGATACTGTCAGTAGTAGTAGTACCAATAGCAATATGCCATTATTATCTTCCTGAACACCCTAATCCAAAAGGCAGTCCTTAGACCTGGGTTCAAGCCCTGTGCTGAGGGGAGAAGAGCAATGTGGGAACCTTATTCAGGCCCTACAGGAACACCCAGCCCGAAGCTGGAAGCCTTGGGGTGACTGTCGAGGTATGGGGCAGATGACAGACCTCTTTCCCCTGCCAAATCTTTGGCTCCCTTCTAAGGGTTTTCTTGTTTATATTTTGCTTTAAAAAATGCGGTCACCTTAGTGATGGTTGAACAGATGCAAAAGAACCATTACAGTTTGAACACAATCTTTAAAAGGTTTTTCTTTCTTAACCTCCCTGTGTCTTCACACAGGATAAAATGAACTCTCCCTTGATTGGGGTTATGCTTTCCTCTTCTGTACAATTTTTTGCTGGAGATAAGAGCCACCTGGGAAACCAAGAATGCAAATACTTATTTAGTACAACAAGCAGTTTATTCCTATCAGGGCAGCTCTCTGGTTACTGTCACTTTGGTTTTATATCATAAAATAAACAAGCTGTTGAAGCACAGTTTCTGTAGATGAGGTTTTGGTTTTGTTTTTAAACTAGCATATGAAGTGAAGAAGTGCATTTTATTTTTTAATATGGCTGGGATCCTACAAGATAATTTAAGAGATGTATGATCTTTTAACTCAAAAATAATGATGTGTGCGTAATCCGTGTGTACATATACCAACAATATGTACTTAGGTATTAATCAATCTGTTTTCTAGGAGAGAACCAAATTGGCTAGAACTGACAATAGGTTGGGTAAAAAACTTGATCCTAACTTAGGAGAAGGGCTTGCTTCTCCCATAGTGGAGTGTAAGATATTTAGGGTCAGTCTTACCTGGGGGCTCATTTGAACATTCTCTGGCACGTTGGTTAATGACTTCCCAGATCCTTTAAGCAAAGGTATTATATCTTTAGAGCTTATCATTTTATCATTAGATAAAATTAACAAAGGAAAGAACATCTTTAACAATTCAGGATAACCTGGCTTTTGCACTTGGGATCAGAGCTTCTCTTTGTCCCTCTCCACCCCAAGGAGCCACCAGTGAAAGTTGGGAATGCTTCCCAGTGTACTTTCTGTGGCTGGCTGCTTCTTTCTGCACTCTGCCCATGAAACTAAGTCATTTCCCCTCCCACTTCAAATACACATCACCATTTCACCACCATCCTCCCTCTCAGAACTGATAAAAGTCGTAGACACAAACCTGTTTTGTTTTGTTTTGTTTTACTCACTACTATACAGAAGACACAAACTTGTTTTTGATACATTATACTAAATGAAAATCTTTAGTCCTGAAGTGTTTCCTCAAGTAGGCATTTTGGTTTCAAGTCTTCCATTTCCGCTTGTAAAACAGATTTATTCACTCATCAAATATTCATCAAGCACTTATTTTTGTGTCAATCACTGTGCTAGCTATTAAGTACACTGTCATAAACAAGACCCATGTGGTCATTGCCCTCATGGAGCTTACAGCTAGTATTTGAGACTGATGGTAATCAAATAAGCAGGCAAATATATAATTACAAATTATAAAGCACTATGAGGAAATAAAAACAGGATGCTGATGAGGAGGGTGGAGTATCTACTGTAGATTGGAGTTCTCTGGAGTGACATTTAAGAGGCCTAATGGAAGAAAAAGAACCCACCATGTGAGTAGTTGTGGGGAGAGTGTTTGCCAGCAGAGGAGTCAACGATGATGTCCTGAAATAGAAAATGAGCCTGGTGCATCTGAAGAACTGAACAGAGACCAGTGTGGGTGGAGAATAGGAAATAAAGCTGGGGCGGCTGGCAGGGGCTGGCTTTTGTAGGCCATGTTAATAATTTTGAATTTTAATCTAAAAGCAGTGGGAACTCACTGAAAGTTTTAAGCAAGGAAATGGAATGATCTAATTTATGTCTCAAAGAGATCGTTGTGGATGCTATATGGAGACTCACTGGAGGTGGGAAAGAGTAGAAAGAAATAGAAGAGTGGGTTATTGCAGTAGCCCCTGTGAGAAATGACAGCTTGGCCAATCCCTTGGGCAGGGTAACCAGGCTAGCTGTCCTGTGGAGGGAATGTGATTCATGGTATACTGTACTTAACTTCTCTTTTCAGAATAATGCCAAAATTCATTTTTGAAATTTCTGTCTTCAACAGTAGCCCCGAGGGTTTATGAAAGATGTCCACACTGTGGCCTTCTTTTAAGTGTGATTGTCCTGCGCAGCCCACACTGGTTGCATCTTTCCAGGGACTGCCCTATATCTTAAATTGTGGTGGTGAAAGTGAAGGTGAACGTAAGTTGACAGGGTCCACATATATTTGAAGATAAGACTGGTAAGACTTGCAGGTGGTTGTGTTTGTGAGGTAAGGAGAGAAAGGAATCGAGGATATCTCCAAGTGATGATTGTACCGTTCACCAAGATGAGAAAGTAAGGCAGAGAGTGCAGAACAGGCTGGGGGAGAAAAGATTTCTATTTTGGACGTGTTTGATTGAAGATGTCAATGAACTATCCAAGGAGAGATATCAAGAAGGCAGGTGGATACACCACCATAAAGTTGGTAGCATAGAGCTCGGCAGAAACATTGAGTATTGCTATTGTATAAAAGTTACATAAATAGATGAGGACACCTAGGAGAGACTACGGAGAGAGAAAATTACCTAAGACCAACCCCTAAGAAGGTCTGGTGAAAGAAGAGGAACCTGCAAAATAAATTGAGAAGGAACTACCAGAAAGGTAGGATAAAAAGCAGAAGAATGGGGTGTCATGAAAGCCAAGAGTCCAGTTTGTTTCTGGAAGCAGTTGTGTGAAAATGTAGTGGGATAAAGTACAGTTCCCATCAGTATCTGTGGGGCATTGGTTCCCCGAGCCCCAAAATCCTCCAGGGCTCAAATCCCTTTTATAAAGTGATGTCGTATTTGCATATAACCTATACCATGTTCCTATACACTGTACATCATCTCTAGATTACTTATAATACCTAACACAATGTAAATGCTATGTAAATAGTTGCTATGCTGTATTTTTATTTGTATTATCTTTTATTGTTATTTTTATTGGGTTTTTTTCCCCAAATATTTTTGAACCTCAATCTTTTGTGGTTTTTTTCTGAAACAGAGTCTTGTTCTGTTGCCAGGGCTAGAGTGCCATGGCGTCAGCCTAGCTCACAGCAACCTCAAACTCCTGGGTTCAAGGGATTCTTTGCCTCAGCCTCCCGAGTAGCTGGGACTACAGGCATGTGCCACCATCCGGCTAATTTTTTCTATTTTTAATAGAGACAGGGTCTCACTCTTGCTCAGGATGGTCTCAAACTCTTAACCTCATATGATCCTGCCACCTCAGCCTCCCAGAGTGCTAGGATTATAGGTGTGAGCCACCAGCCTGATCCTCAGTTGAATCTGCAGATGCAAACCCATGGATACAGAGGGCCAACTATATTAAAAGAAATACAGAGAGGTGTCCCCTGGATTTCACAACAGAAAGGTCACTGGTGACCCTGACAAGAAGAGTTTCACTGGGGTGGGAGTGGGAGAGGGCAGACTGAAGAAATCAGTTTGGAATGAAAGGCTTTTTCTTTTCTGGTTTCAGCCACTGGGCCTGGGGACATTGTTAGGACAAAGGGGCTACATACATCCCAGCAGGCCAGAAGTGGCTGATTTCATCTTTCCAGGATGTATCTCTGTTATCTCTAATTTTAGTACGAACATCTCAGACTGGAAGGATGCTGTGGAACACATCTTCCTTAGCAACCACTTCATAAATGAACATGATCACACATGTTCATTAAACAGCATCCAGGTTCAAGAAAGGAGGGAGGGAGGAAGAAGCGAAAAAGGAAGGGAGGGAGGGGAACCATGGTCTGATAGAACCAGAATTAAATTTGATTAATTCTTCTGACTACTATGTGTGAAGATTTCATGAAAACTAGAGTTTGCAATGTTAAAGACAAGGGCTCTTCTTGTCCACCACAATTCATGTCACCTTGATGGGCAGGTGAGGGGGCAAGGTGGGTAAAGGGGTCCCCGCTGAAGAGGCCCTTGGTGCTTTACTGAGCTTTGCAGGCTCGTGCCTGGGCAGACACCACATATCTGGTATTGAACTGATGAGTTCCTGAACAGAAAAATGAAAAGTATTAAACCACACAGATAAATGTCCATCTTTTAAAGTCACTTTACTTTATGATATAGCTAATTTTAATTTCTGATTAATATTCTTAATCAGTGGTGACTTGAAACATTTTAGCTTTTAGTTTCTCTCACTATTAAGTATATAATGATCTATAAGCAAACTCTTGAGAAATCTTTTTATAATAAAAAGAATCCCTTTGTATTTGTGAATAATTTCACCTTTCAGTTTATCATATGGAGAATCACTGGAGGTGGGCAAGAGTAGAAGAAAAGAGAAGAGTCTCCCTGAATGTCAGAAGAAATTTGAGGCCAGCTAATGATGGACATGTATTCTTGTGGTTTAGTATTTTTTCCTTTTTCTGGATAGGAACTCTCCAGTTCAATACCAGACATGTGGTAAGATATTCATAAATGAATGGGATCCAGTTCCCATTGGTCAGCAGTGGCCACTAAGCATGTCTGTTCACATGCTTTGATCCTATTTGCAAGGCAATATCTTGGGATGATTTTCTCAGTAAGTAAAAGGAATAGAGAAACCCAAAATTTTACTCCTGGCTGGTCCATTTTGTAATCTTGGTCAAGTTATTTAACCTTTCTCTGCTTCAATTCCTCCTTCAGGAAATGGTGTGAATAATATCAACTTTCTCCCTGTATCTTCAGAAGTAATTTGAGGCCAGCTAATTGACTCTACCATATGTGATGTAATGGTGGGGAAAAGAACTATTAAAATGTGAAATATCACTACCATGGTCCGAGGAAGAAATCACCATTGCACACGCTACCCTCTGGCAAGGCCTTTTGAAGACTGCTTTTAACCTTCTAGGCAGTATCTTCCTATATTGGTGGAGGTGCTGCCACCTATCATTCGTTAGTTTGATTTTAAACTCTAACCCAGCTAAAAGTAGAACACATTCTAAGTTTCACTGAATACATTTGCATTTGAGGATTTCAGAATATTCCTTGTGGTAACCAAGGATATCTCAGGTATAACCAAACTTGGGAATCATAGCTCATGGGAATAACTGACTTGTTGCACTTATTCAAGACCTCACCTGCAAGTGTACTAGTTAATGTGGCAGCTCGCGCAAGAACACAGTCAATAAGTAGGCAGCCCCAGGGTCACAGAAGAAAAATATGACTCAATGATGGTCAAATAATTATAATGACCCTCCCGCTGCAAGGTACCTTCCCTTAGAAAGTACAGGTCTCACGTCGATATGGTAGGACATTTATCCCCATCTTATAAAGAAGAAATTGAGGCTCAGAGAGATTTAGTGGTTGGTCCAAAATCCTATTGCTAGTCAATATATGCCAGAGGCACGATTCGATTCCAGGTCTTCTGATGCTTCTCTAGGATTTTTTCCTCACTATGTGAAAATGATAATGGACATCAGTCTATGGAAGAAGGAAGGTAACATTGTTCCCAAAATACTCAATTCAAATTTCACATCAAAGGAGAATTTTTTTATAAATGATTTGATATCCTAAAGGTGGCCAGAATTATTGGAAAAATCAACCTGAGTGCCTCTTTCCTCTCCTTATTGCTTTATAAATCAGTATCAAATGTACAATTTAAGAATCCTCAACTTTAAAACAAAGTAGACCCTGGACATTCATGGACTGAGTATGCACAAAGATCCCTGATGGCCTCTGACACACATTATGGAAGCAGGAATTTGAATCACATGCACTGAGGCTGCTGTGTGGGACGGAACCTCTTAATTAGTGAGGGAGGCTCCCCTGCCACCCAGAATTCAAATAGCAATGTGGCTTCTTTGTTCCCCACTCATGACCATTACCAATTCTATGGAGAAAAATTACACCCTTGAATGATATCACAAAATTTGAGCATTTCCAAAGGTCATGAGACATATTTCTGACAAACATCAATGGTTCATTGTATTGGATTTTCCTGCTTTAATTTCCCATTAGGGGCCAGAAACTCCAGGGTAATGTTATTGCTCACAGTAGTAACTAACTCATCTCGGATTCCTAACACATCTGTCCTCCTTCTACTTGGCTCCTGACCAGTAGTTGCTTTAAAAAAAATAAGTCATTTCTCATTTTTATCATTCTGTTTTATATGTGTTTTGATGTTATAAATTGTCTTAAATCCTTTTTTGGAAGGTAGAGAAGAGTTTAAATCCTAAATAAATGTTGAAGCTAGGCTTCCTAGAAAGAATTATTTATGTTAGTCCCCAGGCCTTCCATAATATTAGAAGTACCAAAAAGAATTAAAGATTTTTAAAAGACAACAATGATTGGTTTTAGATGAATTTATCCAAATTCTGAAACTGACAGAAGCTAAGAATTATGCTTTGAGTGACACCTAATGGTTGAGAACGTCACTCTCCCAATTTCTTCTAGAGGACTCAGACCAACGTTTCTCAAAGCTCAGCTCTAGACCATCTTCTCCACAATCACCTGGGTGCCTGTTAGAAATGCAGAGAAATTCCTGGGCCCTGTGCCGCTGGAATCTCCGGGCCTGGTCCCCTGGGGAAACTGTATTCTTCACACCACCCAGGTGATTCCCACGTGTACTAGAGCAGCAGTCCCCAACCTTTTTGGCACCAGGGATCAGTTTCATGGAAGAGAATTTTTCTACGGACCAGGTGGGGGGATGGTTATGGGACGATTCAAACGCATTACATTTATTGTGCAGTCAAACCTTTTTTCTAATGATAACCTGTATTTGCAGCCGCTCCCCAGCGTTCGCATCACCACCTCAGCTCCCCCTCAGATCATCAGGCATTAGATTCTTATAAGGAGGCGCAACCCAGATCCCTCACACGTGCAGTTTACAGTAGGGTTCGTGCTCATGAGAATCTAATGCCTTCAGCTGATCTGACAGGAGGCCGAGCTTATGCGGTGATGGGAGCATGGGGAGCGGCTGTAAATACAGATGAAGCTTCGCTCCCTCCCCAGCTGCTCACCTGCTGTGCGCCCGGTTCCTAAGAGGCCACAGACTGGGACTTGTCCGTGCTGGGTTGGGGCCCAGGGTTGGGGACCGCAGTACTAGCGTTTGAGAACCATTGATTCAAGCACTGCCAAGTCAGATGACACACGACTGTCAGACCTGATGACACCCCAGAAAGTTAGAAGCTGCCAAAGCGCAGGGATTAGGCCTGGGCTTTGCATCGGCCTCCCTGGCCTGCCAATGGGGACTCGGGGTAGGGGTGGTAAGAAAGGGGGGGGCACAAGACCCAGGACGTGGCCGGCTGCCCTCTCGGCAGCGAGGGTGGGGGTGGCGGTGGCCTGGGCCCTAGAGAGCAGCCTCCCGGCTGCGTGCCCTTGTGCCCTTGTCCCCGGCGTCGAGAGAGGTGGCGGGGTGCAGGACGCTGAGCCGCGCGGCCCTAACGCCTGTGCTTGCTGTCCGCAGACGAACCCGCCTCCTGGAGTCCTCCCGCTGCCGCCGCCCCAGGTCTGCCGGAAGTAGGCGTCTCCCTGGAAGACGTCCTCTCTCCATTCTCTCCATCGCATCCAGCCCCACCCTCCGACCCTTCCCACCAGATAAGCCCAGACCCGCCTTGGGATATCAAAAGGGAACACGACGTTAGGAAACCAAAGGAGCTTTCGGCCTGCGGCCAGAAGAAGCAGCGCCTCGGGGAGCAGAGGGAGCGCTCGGCGAGTCCGCAGAGGGCCGCGCGGCCGAGGCTCGAGGAGGCGCCCGGCGGCCAGGGGCGGCCCGAGGCCGGCAGGCCCGCCTCGGAGGCCAGGGCGCCGGGGCCCGCGGCGGCGGACGCGGCGGACGCGGCGCGGGCGGGCGGGAAGGAGGGTGTCCGCGCCGCGGCGGGCCCCGAGCTCGGCCGGCGCGAAGGGCCCGGGGCTGCGCCCGCGTTTGCGGGTCCGGGCGGCGGCGGCGCGCGGGAGGCCGAGGGCAGGGCGGGTGCGCGCGCGGGCCCCCGGCCAGGCCCGCGGCCCCCAGGGGGCGCCCCCGCGCGCAAGGCCGCCGTGGCGCCGGGGCCCTGGAAGGTGCCGGGCTCCGACAAGCTGCCGGGCGCGCTCAAACCCGGCGCCCCGGCCGCGGGCAGATGAGCGCGCGGCCGCGGCCCGCCCACCGCCTCGGCGCCGGCCGTGCTTCTTAGGTTCCGTCTCACGGCGTTTTAATTTATTTTCACTGTCACACGCATAGATCCACGAGGCACCACGGCCTGGGAACATCGACGTGAAGTCCCACGTGTCCGATGAGCATGGGCGGCACGGCGTCCACGCGCAGACCTAAACTGATCCTGAAGCCCCCGGCCCCGTTGTGGGGGCTTTGGCAGCTATGGAAGAACCAAAATAACGTGAAGAACATCACAGAGACAGTGCAGTGTAGCTTTAGTAAAAAAGAAAAACAATAATAAAATAAGAGAGAAAGAAAGATTTAAAAATTCCCCCCACTGCATGAAGGATTTGGATGTCATCCAAACTTTATATCAAGAAACTGGACAAGTTAAGAGCAATCACAAACTGGAATATCGCCTTAAAAATCAAACTGCACGGAGCAAGCTGAAACTGAGACAAGATTATATCTTTTAATTGATCTAAAGCGTTGTAAATAAATTGTTCTTGACATATCTAGACAGGGGTTAAAGGGTTTCTTTGAAACATTCAGAACTGTTCGCCCATGACACGTTTCCGCGGCTCACCCTCGGCATCCATACTCGGTGTTAGCAGCAGCGCTCCCTGCGTACTGCAGGATGAGTTAGAAATCTAGTGAATTCATTGGTGTGATGCCATTTTTACTGCCATTTCTGTGATCAAATCATATTTCTGTACATTTTCAGTGGTAGGACAAAAAGGTTTTTAAAAAATGTATCCTAGGGAACAGTTTGCCATAAGTCAGAATTTTGCAGTTTAGCTCGTAGATCTTAATTGGTTTTCCTCTAAAATATGAATTTTGTAATTGAAGGACCACAATTTGTTTAATCAAGATGGGCAACGCTGCAGTTCCTTTATGAAAAGGCTTTTCTATTGTTCCAGGCTAGCAGAGATAGATAGCTTTGTTGTCAGCAATGTTATATGTCACTTATTTGATTGTCTTATTTTAAACTCTCTTTCCATGGCTTCATTTGCACTTTGACAGAGCAGAGGCAAAGTATTTGTCTTATATTTCTCAGATTATAATGAATCTCTAATATTAAAAAATCATTATTATAACCAATTTATTTTCATTAAAGAACATGAGTCTTTTTAGCATTCCTTTCTGCTTATCTTTCTTTCCTTAATTCTTTGTCCTTTTGTTTCCATTTGGTTTGCTTTTGTCTTGTATTCTCTGCCAATTTTTTATTTCGTTAGCAACCTCTAATGTTTCTGTTTATCTCCACGGATCTATGATTGATCCCCTAGTAAAATTCTAAATCTTGCCTTTCTTCCCTGCTGTTTTACTGTTTCTTTGTAAAATGTTAGCTTCAATTAATTATCCATTGGTACTTATTGTAGCTACACATATTAAATGGCAAAATGTTTCTGAAGGCAATTTCTTTTTAATATGCCCTGAATGAACCAGGCTTCATTCTTCTTATAGTCTGCCTCCTTACAGGAGTTCAAATGCAAATAAGCCTCACCTCCCTGCACTTGTAGTCTTATAGGTAAAGGGGGAGATCAGGTCCATCGCAAAGGTCACACAAAGTAGCCTCCCTGGGCTGACTCATTCCCTCTCTTTGTAATTGTAGTAACCTGAGCACTAGCAGTTGAATTTCCATCAGACATTGGAGTAGCTTAGTTGTTTGACAAGGAGAGAATACAGTCGAAAGCCTCACGTGAAGGGTCTTGCAGCTTGTAAAAGCAATTTCCAAAAATGAAACCCATTCATCATAAACAAAAGCACAAACACATGTAGCAGTTTATAATCCTTTTGGTTTAATCTCAATTAGTCTTTCTCCCCTGGACTAGAAATCCAGTATAGTTTGCCATTAATTTATTGAATCTGGTTTTGGACAATGCTTCTGTAGTGTAGCTGCACGTCCTGGTACTGTATCCTCTGACCTTTATTTTCCATGTGTTACAAAAGGAAAAAAAATTGAGATTACGCTGCCATAAACTCTAATTTGCACAGTTCACAGCTACTACTTGTGCAGTAATTGCTTTATGCGGCTGTAATCCATAACCTGCGAAGACAGCACATCATCTAAATCCCATTCCAAATAATATTTCTGTGTAGTGTTAGCTGTGAATTTACCCTGTACAGCTGTATCTCTATAAATATAATTCCATGTATTAATAGTCACAGAAAGACTGTAAGTGAGCAACTATTTTTATGAAACGCACCACTATGGATAAATTAACTTTTACAGAAATCTTGTTTACTGTATGATATTCTAAAACACTGTCAAATAAAATATATATCCAAAAATCTTTTCTTTTTCCAACTATATAGGTTGTGTGTTAATTTGAAATAGATTATTACTGGGGGTTAACTTAGTTTTTAAAAACTGCAGTTTTCTTGGATTTTTGAAATTATAAGTTTAATGCCCCAAATAGAACTTCTTTGAAACATAAATCTAAATGCAGTGGTATTACGTGGAAAAGATTACTGACTATCTATTAATAGTTGGTATTTGCCGGTCCGCTTACTATATCATTCATGAATTGGCATGTTTCTGTTGCTTGCTACATTGATTGATACTGTACCTTTTTTCAAAAAGGATTTAAAGTATCAATCAACAGTAAATTCCATCACATTTTTTCATTTTAATTCTATAACTTTTTCATGTAAAATCCCAAGGGATTCATGCAGAAGCCAGCATTTAGTGAGCAGCAGTGTGTAGGTCCATAATGAAGAGCCAAATGTACTTTTCATAATGTATTGCAATACCTGCAGTAGGGAGAAGGGAGAGAGAGTTCTGCCTGGGCGTTGGGTTGTTACAGCCCTGCCATCAAGGAGTTTACAATGGAAAGGAATAGTTCTCAACCCTCCTCCTGTCAAGACTTTCTCCCACTTATGTCAATAAGAGGCCTAAAATTCTCAAACTGTCAATCTTTTATTCCAATACAAAAATGTTTAATTAAACATACCATGTATCACTTTTAGAGAAGGAAAAAAGGTGGTATGAAGTGTGAAATTAAACACAAACGTGAAGATATTTGTAATAAACATATGTGGTGCTTCATGAAATAATCTGAGAATGGCCCAATGCAAGCTGAAAACGCAAAAGACCTATACAACAATGTAGCTAATAAGATGGGGTGTAAATATTCATAATGCACAGCTGATATTAAAAGAAAAAAGTAAAAATGATTAGGACATGGAAAAAATAGGAAATCAGAGATCAAAAGGATTAGGACAGGGATAAGGCAAGGGACCAGGGTGAGGCAAGACACCTGGCTTGGACAGGAACCTTATCATCAATTCACAGGTGTCCAAGGTCAGGCAGGGGAATCTGAGAAAGGCAGCCAGGTGGGGACTGGGTCAAGGGTCAAGCGTGTCCTCCTTCCTCTAAAGCTGCTGTTTCTTTAAGTCCAGTGTGGAACAGTCTTTCAGTTTCTCAAGAGAAAAAAAAATCAGCTCTTTATTTGAAATTTTCTGGTTTTTAAAGTTTGACAAGTGTAATTTGCATTTGTAAGAAACACTGAACAAGAAGGAAAAAAACACCATCACAACAAACCATCTTCAGGCCACATCTGACCCAAAGCCCACCGATTCGCAGCAGCAGCTGTCTTGGAACCGCAGCCAGGCCTTCGGCAGAGAACTCCCCACTTTCATCAGGGTCTGATTCACCTTCCAAGCGGCAGACAGTGCAGCCCCCAGAGAGGGTAAAGCCTGTGGCTAATGAGGTACATACCTGCCTGGAATAGCTTCAGATGTGTATTCTAAGCATGAGACACTCCACCAGAAACCTGACCACTGTTCCTGCAGTAGAGGTGAATTTGCTATAAAGCTAAAGAAACTGAAGCTTGCATGGGCCCTGAAACTTACTTGAAAGTTTATATTCTCTTTCCAATGCATTTCCCCCAAATTGTGTAAATTTGGGGCTCCCCAAAGTTGAATCTTCCTCTCCCCTCTTGATTTTGCTGTGTGTGTGTGTTGTTTTTTTTCCAGGCCAAACTCATGGCAAAATCAAATGACCTCATTGCTGAAAGAATCTGGATTTAACAGAGATTTCTTTTTCAGACAACCATAGTGCCAGACAGGATGCCTGTAAAATCACAAGAGTGCTTTCCAAATCTTAAAATAGTAAAACTACTATGTCTAATGATAAGTTCTGAATCATGTCTCATTTATGCAGGGCCCCAATTAAATGTGCAGAGGTTATGATTATGATTATTGGTAGTAATAATAGCTGTGGTTGTAAACATTTGAGTATAAACAATGGAGTGACACCCTAGAATTAAGCCAAACCCTTGCTGGGCATTTGGTAGCCTATCACCCCAGCAACTCAGAGATCAGGAAATTCACCAAAGCTCACATCAGGCCCACTAACACGCCGGAGGGTAACCAGCAACCACAAGTGAGAGCCTTCTCCCTTTGTAAGGACTCTAAGCGTTTGATGGTATCTTTTCTTCTGAAGAAACTGCCTCGTGGAGAGTGATTTCAACTGGAAGAACCTGATACTCTTGAAGCAACGAAGTGACCTTTGACCTTCTTTCTTAAGTAGGTAAATTTTCTAAAACCCTAACAAGGTGTGTCCATGTCCACCTGCCCCATACAAGAGGCCTTTATATTACAAAGAAAGGACAGATCTATCCCAGTCCTGCCTTTTACACTGGTACATTACCTTGAGATGTAAAAACCTCTAGGGAGTTAGACAAAGCGACATTTAGAGAATGCAGCCCTCCCAGGGAGAACCAGGGAGCAAAGCAGAGAGCGTCAGGAAGAAATATTTAGGTGGACAACGCCTTCCTTCATCCAGGAGCCCTGGCAGAGTTTCTATCTAACTAAGAATTAGCATCCACATTTATTTGAATTTCCAAATAAAGTCAGACTTTTTCTGATTGAACGTGTGATTTGGCTACATGGCTGCCTTCACCACATAGACTGGCTTTGCCTATTAGATTATATGTCAGATATTTTCCATAAATTAAAGGCATCAAATCTGTAATTATAAGGTTTAAATAAAAATATATTTAAAGGATGCATACAAGAAGAAATATATCCTTTGCAGTATTTAAGTTTGTGATTTAGAAAATAGAGATGTCAATTTAGAAATGAAATTGGGTCTAGTGTTTTATAAAATTATTTTAGGGGCCATGTGAGCTAAAAAGGATACTCATAGAGGCAAATCTTAATTTAGTAGAACAAAATTTTTTAAAATAGCTGTTGAGTGCCTACTGTATATAAAACATTACAGGTGAACAGAGCACAGGCCCTATTCCCAAGCTGCCTATAAGCTAGTTAAAGCTAGCCAAGCTAACACATGACAGAATGTGGCCTGTGCAACAGTAGGAATGCAGGATTCTGTAGGCTGCAGAAGGTTAGAAGTCATCCTGGATAAGTGGCATTTTAGCTGGGTTTTGAAGGATGGGTAGGATTTCAAGAGGCAGAGGAGGTTTAAGGGAGAGAATAGTTTGAGCAAAGTCAGAGGTGGGAAATTTGGAGGAATGTTAGAGGAATAGGAAGTTATTTATTTTGACTGAGAGTGTATGAGAGAGAGAGAGAAATGGGGAGATTAAAGCAGACCACAAATGCTGTTATCTATCAGTGTTATCTATCAGTAAAGGTTTCTGTGCAGAGAAAAGACAAAATCAGCTTTGGCTCTGGAAATTAGTCTTGACAGTCTTGTCTGGGGGGAGCAGAGGTGAGAGAAGCTCTGGCAGGTGCTTAACATCAGTCCAGTGAGAGATAAGAAGACCTGGGCACCTAGAATGGAGAGGAGGGTTGTGGGGGGCCTTGAGGAGGGAAAACAGGCAGACCTCAGACTTATTGGGGGCTGTTTCAGTCTGTTTGTGTTGCTATAAAGGAATACCTGAGGCTGGGTAATCTATAAAGAAAAGAGGTTCATTTGTTTCACGGTTCTACAGACCATACAAGAAGCATGGAGCCAGCATCTGCTTCTGGTGAGGGCCTCTGGCTGTCCCCACTCATGGTGGAAGGTGAAAGGGAGCAGTGGGTGTAGGGATCACATGGTGAGAAAGGAAGGAAGAGAGAGAAGAGAGATGCCAGGGTCTTTTTAACAACCAGCTCTTAGGGGAACTAACAGTGCAAGAACTCGTTACTAAGAGGACAGCAGAGAATCTGTCCCCATGACCACAAGATCTCCCATTAGGCCCCACCTCCAACATTGGGGATCAAATTTTAACATGAGATTTGGAGGAATCAAATACGTAAACCATGGCAGATGCCAAGAGTTAGGGAAAAATCACAGGCTTCAAGCCCAAGTGAAAAAGGAGAAAATGGGAAAAGGACCAGATCTATGAGGAGTAACACTAAGGTTTTTAATGTGTAAAGTGTGATGGCCTCTCAGGTGGCCCAGATGGAAACATTCATCCAACCAGTAATCAGAGACTGAAGATAGAGATGTTTCAAAAACTGAAGTTCAGGTGAGAGACTAAGTCTAAAGATTTAGGTAGGAATTAACTCCCTGGACCCCTGCTGGGAACTGCCCCAGAGATCCCAATGTAATTCGATGGGATGGGACCTGGGCATCAGGGTTTTTTTAAAAGCTCCTCAAGGAGGCTTAACAGTTGAGCAGCCAAAGTTGAGGACCACTATCCTAGAAGTAAAAGTTGATATGGTCTTCAAGATAGAGAAGAGCAAAGAGAAAAGGGACAAGAGCCACATTTGGGAGGTGGGTACAGAAGGACGGGTCAGGGAAAGAATGGTTATGGAGACTGGACACTGCCAGACCATGGAACCCTGGGGAGGAGAGAATTTCAACAAATATGGAGTGGCCACCACTGTCCACCCCTGCAATGATGTCACTTAGGGACAGGAATAAGACTGGATCATTGATTTTGATTATTGGAGGTTCAAGAGACCTTTTAGTAGAATGGTAAGTTGGGTCACCCAGTGAATGAGGAGTGAGGAATTAGAGGCTGTGATGAGAGACAGAAGCATTGTCAACTCAAAGGAGAAGCAGAGTAGAAGAAGGTTGGTGGTTGTGGTTGGTTGGTTGTTTGGTTAGTTCTTAGTCTGGAGGTGACTCTTTCCAGCTTTCAGCCCAAGAGTAAGGAGCAGGAGGACAGGAGGGAAACTGACTGTGGGAGTACAGGCAGGGAGTTAGGAGGTAAGGAGCCCTGGAGGAAATGGTAGGGAAAGAACGCAGAGCACACAAGGGTAGAGAGGAGACTCGCAAGGAGGACATGTGTCCCCAAGATGGTAAGAACCAGAAGATAGAGATTTCGAGAAGCTCTGGAGTAAAGAAGAGGCTCACTGAAGGAATCCATATCATATGCAGTTAGTAGAAATCTGCTTGAATGTATAGAATGTAGAGATGACACTAGAGATGTAAAAAGAGTGAAAATGTTTTCCTGGGAATCTTGAAAAACAGAAAAAAACATGAACAAGAGAAAAATTAAAGAATGACTGAGGGCCTTTCTGCTACCAAGTGGCAGATCTAGAATTCAAAACCAAGTCTACCTTAACACAAATCTTGGTATTTAGCAAGTGTGCAATAAATTGTTGTTGAATAAATTAATACTCTTTACAAAACAGTATTCTGAGAGCGCAAATGATTTAAGCCTCTCTGTTTATCTGCAGGGGTTTCTGAAACAGAGCATGCTCTGCCCAGGACTTCCTGGGGCATCTCTTCACCTGACATGTGTGTACGGGATTGGTCCAGTCACACAAAGAAAGCTAGCCTCATTCTAAGGCTAAGAGCCAAGGACATAGTTTATCTAGCATTAGAATAGCAGAATTATTATTTTGGGTACATATAACAATGGGTCATTTTCAAAGGGATATTATGAATATTTACATTTGATTCTCACACTATGCCCTTTCCATTGCACAACAAGAGGAAGCTGCAGAGAGAGCACAATGACAAGGCCACGAAGTGTGCCTGGACGAAGGGGAGGGAAGGACGACGTCAGGAGTGGTTCAGATTTTCGGGACTCGTAGACCATCTACCTGGAAGGGACCGCAGAGAGAGGGAGACTACAGGTGGTACAATCCAAGTGCTGCCGGGTCCTTCTGAATTAATGTGATTAAAATGACTCTCAGGAATAAAGAATAAATTGTACTAATGGAAGTGGAATGTTCTTACAATATCTTTAAATACTTGCCTTAAGGCAAAGGCTACAGCAAAGGGAGTCTGCTGAACCACTTGGGAAGGGCAGTGTCCCGTGCATCATAAATCTATCCCCAGAAGTGTTAGCATGCAAAGAGAGCTGTGTTACAGGAAGCAAACATTGAGACAAGATATGACTTCTTAAAATCCAAGTGCTGCCAAGAAAGACGTAAGCCAATTTATTTTTTCAGTCCTTAACAAGATAATACAAGTGAGCTGCAAGTGTTTCAACTGTAGTGGACATGGAGTAAAAAGAGAAATTCATAGAAAGAACGCTCCAAAACAGATATCCCTGGACATCACCCTTTTCAAGTTTTACAGATTAGCAGGTGTCAGAAGACTCCGGGACATATCTTCCAACTGTCTCTGTATCATTCAGGAACACCTCGATTCTTACTTCATCTGGGTTTCCAACTCTGATGAGGCCCTAGTTGTGTCTCAGAGTGAGCCAAAGTGAGCAAACTAAGTAGGGACAAGATGAAGGCTGAGAATACATGTATAGACTCACACATGAACACACACACGCACAGACTCATACACATATGTCCAGGGACTCTAATTTTAATATTGTGACAAAATAGCATATATGCCAAAAAAGACACAAAAATGTATGGATGGTTTACTCAGTTTTAAAATAGGCACGTGTGTAACCATCATCCAGGCTGAGAAGCAGGCAGGTACAAATTATTTGAGACTGGCACACGGTAAATATTTGACACATATATCCGACACTATTGTTATTAAGAGGGGTATAAACCGTGGCAGTGGTGCTCTGGGACTCTCATTCAACAAATAGTTTTCAGGGGTTAGGCGCATGCCAGGGACTGTGACTGGGGACTAGACAGGGGGTGTGTGGCCCACCTGCTTTCATCAGCAGGAAGTCACTCCACGATTGATCAGATAATTGCCATTGTGACGAGCACCACAGGATGGGGGGCAGTAGGGACGCCACTGCAGGGACCTGCAGGTGGGGAGGGAGCCCCACAGGCTTCTCGGGAGGAGACAGGGTTCTGCTGAAAGGGAGTCAGACAGGAGCACTCTGGGTGGGAGCGTCAGGGGCAGAGTCCAGACCCGAGGGGCCCAAGGTGACTAACTCACTCCAGCTTGCCAAGGACTGTCCCAGTTTTAAAACTGAAAGTCCACACTCCAGCAGGCGCCTCATTCCTGGGCAAACCAGGTGGTCTGGTCACCCCAGAGGGAGCGGCCGGTGACTTGGCTGGCAGATCTGAGGACCCGTCAGAAGCTGGTCACTGAGGGCATGAGGATGAGGGCGAACTTGCCAGCAGGAGGCCGGAGCCACAGGGTCCAGATCACACAGGGCCTAATAGGCCTTGGCCGGGCCTCAGGCCTCCTTCCAAAACGCAGCAGGAGGCCACTGATGGGTTCTAATTGGGCAGAACAACCCGATGTGATGTGGGTTTCTTGTAAACAACACTCCGGCCATGGAGTGGAGACATCAGAGGGGACAAACACCATGTGGGAACCACCATTACACTCCCTGCCCGCCAACCTTAGCCCCTCTTTGCTCCCTCTCCACCTCTGCAGTGCACAGTCCTGCCCTGCTCCAGCCCCCGAGGCTGCTGCATGGAGCTCAGCCTTCCGGGACTTCTGTCTGGGGCAGACACAAGCCCTTCTAGAGACCCCACCAGGAGACCTCACTGGTGCACTTACGAATCTGGGGAGAACTTTTCTGGGCAGGCGTCTAATCAGAACACCAACTCAGGACTCTTATATCACAGGTTCTTGTCTCCATCATCAAGGTATAGATTGAAGGTAGATCATGTGCTTCTGGAATTAACACTCGCAGTGCCTAGCATATAATAGGTACTCAGTGAATATGTGCTGAAGGTTGGGTAATTCTTTAAAAAATTAGTCTCCTCTCTAAATCCTATATAGTTCCCCTGGGGTAAGAACGGCTTTCAGCATGGTAAGGGGTGCTAGTCAGAGTGGGCAGTTAGTGATTTTCTCAGATTTGCAGCTGTGTCTACAAAATTCTGTCACAACTGGGCCTGATGTTGTTATTTGAGCACCGCTTGGGATGAGATTTAGCTTCTGGGACTCATCCAGCTGCTTTATCCAAAATAAGCCCAATAACTCTTTCCCTTGGACTTTCCTCTACTCATGTTTGGGCCCAGTCTTGTCTTTGAAGCCAGCAAGGCTTACACAGACCTGGCCCGGGCTCTGATTTCACAAGATCAGAACCAGAGCAGTGGCGACAGGGCAGGCCTTCTTGTTCTCGCCTTCCTTGCTCAAACCCAGGGAGAGACTTTCCACTAATATCCTTGGCTGAGTTCTAATACCCTGGGTCCAGCTGGTCAGGGCTCCTTAGATGAACTTGGCCTCCCCACTATAAATATTTGCTGGAAACAAGCAAAAGGCCTCTGCCAGTTTGGGGCCTAGACTGGGCCAGACTCCCTCTGCCTCTCTGCTCCAATTGCAACTCTTCCAAATAACACACACACACCCCACGTATCCCGTTTGACTCGCTGCCCGGGCTCCCGTTGCTTATGTCAATAGCCTTTGAGAGAGAGCACTCTGGGGCTGTTCCAGCCAACCTCAGCCCCACAGCCTGCATCAGGGCCCCGATACTCACTGCTGGCCCCTCTGATTACGAGACTCTCCCTGAGCTTCCTGCATCAGCCTCTCAAGACCAAAGACCCTCCGCAGACCTTCCCACCAGAAGAGGCAGATTACTCACAACCCAATCCCAAAACATATTTTCACACTCTGTTTTCAATCTGACTCAACAAATAAAAAACCCAAGATTCTTTTTTCCCTCATTATTGCCATCATCAAGGAGCTAATGGTATAGGATGAGGTGTGGGTACGGTTCCAAAGCGTTGTTACATATAGATCCTCTACAACATGAAGCAGCCATCTGCAACACATAGCCATATTAAGGGAGGGAGCAGCAGAGATGATTTTGTTCTGAATTACCCTGCCAAGATGTTTAAAGCAGCGGGGAATTGGCTGAACTATTTCCAGAAGACGAGCTGCTGTGATAAATAAATCCCACCCTCCACTCCCCAAAAACCTTGATTCTCACTCAGGTGACAGGTCAGGAGTTGCCGGGTGAAGAGGTGGCTTTTCTTTGTGCGGTGATTCAGAGCCCTGTGTTCCTTTTATTCTCTGGTGCCACCGTACCCCGGAACCTGGCTTTCGAAAGAGTGGCCTGAGCACCTGCAGCCCAGGAAACTTTTGAGAAATGCAGGATTTCAGGCCCCGCCCTAGACCTACTTCTTCAGAGCCGCATTTTAAGAAGATCCCCTTGAGCAGAGGACTCATACACAGGTGTTCCTCAACTTATGATGCGGTTACATCCCGTTAAACCCATCACAAGTTGAAAATATCCTATAGGTCAAAAAAGCATTCAATACACCTAACCTACCAAACATCAGAGCTTAGCCCAGCCTACCTTAAACACGCTGAGAACACTCACATCAGCCTACAGTAGGGAAAAATCATCTAACTCGAAGCCTATTGCATAATAAAGTGTTGAATAGCTCGTGTAATTTATTGAATACTGTACTGAAAGTGAAAAGCAGAATGGTTGTGTGGGTACTCGAATATGGTTTCTACTGAATGTGTATCACTCTCATACCATTGCGAAGTGGAAAGATCCCATCCAACCCTCATTAGTCAGAACTGTCTGTACATGAAAGTTTGAGAAGCCCTGCTTAGAACTGCGAGTCCCCTGCACCTGGACAGCAGAAAGGGAAAGAGGATGTGGAGTAATTACTGCTACTTCTCTGCTTCCTTAAGTCCCTGCCTACAAGTGACAGGTCACTCCCACTCACATCCTTCTGGTGAGTACTAGTCACGTGGCCATATCTGGACACCAAGGGAGCTGGGAAATGTAGTTCCTGCTTGGGCAGCTACCTCTGCACATCATGGAATTGGTAGACATTTCTGACTCAATACTTTTTGTATTTTTCCATAAGAAAAAAAAATTTTCCTCCTCTCCCCTAGAAACTGCCTCAGTAGAAGGCATTATGAGAATTTTTTCAGCTTCCCATGTGAAGGCAATGCTAAATGGACTGACATTTCAGACAAGAAGATGTTTTCCCACAAACTGTCATATTCATAATAGTCCGTGATCACAAGTGGTTTCCACCAGTGCCGGCTTCCCACCTCACCCTCAACACAGAGGCATCCCCAGATGACCTTATGTTCTGAACACATCTGAGGCATTTGACCAGGGATCTGCAAACTTTTTTTTGTAAAATGTCAGATAATAAATATTTTAGGCTTTGTAGACCATGTTGTATCTGTCACAATCACTGTGGCATAAAAGCAGCCATAGGAAAAATGTAAATGCATTCACATTATATAAACAGAGTATAGGAGAACTAATTGTCATCCATTTCACAAATCTTTCTTGAGCATTTATTCAGCTACTTAATATCTCTGATCCCAGTCAACATGTAAACTCCATGAGGCCAGGAATTACACCTATCTCTGTCCTAACTCTAGTCCTTGACACAACACCATTAAGTGGCACATTTATAGAATGAAAGAATGAATCGTTAAATGAATGTCAAGCAAGGGAAAATGAACAGATTGGAAGAGGTGTAACAAACTCTCTGAGGCCATTCTGGCCAGGAGACCCAGACCCACATGGCCAAGTAGCCTATGATCAGAATTAAAGAAAAGAGATTTATTTGGCTCATCATTCTGCAGGCTGTGCAAGAAACATGGCACCAGCATCTGCTTCTGGTGAGGGCCTCAGGAAGCTGCCACTCAGGTGGGAAGGCAAAGGGGAGCAGCATCACATGGCAAGAGGAAGGAATCAGAAAGGAGGGAGGTTCCAGACTCTCTTTTTAATGACCAGTTCTCTCAGGAACTCAGAATGAGGACTCACTCCTGCAAGAATGGCACCAGGCCATTTATGAAGGATCTGCCCCCAAGACCCAAACAAATCCCACAAGGCCCCACCTTCAACATTGGAGGTCAAATTTCAAATGGGACTTGGCAGGGCCAACCAAACCATATCTCAACCATAGCAATCAGTAATCTTTGGCAATCTGGCTCAGGAGGGGCCCTCACAGAACAGGAAAGCCTAATGGCCTATTCCCAGCGAGCAGGTGGCCACTGCCTTATAAGCAAATGCCAGGCCCTGCAGCAGGACACACAATGCATGTGTGTGCAAGGAGACACGAGAGACAAATAGGGACTTATCAACAGAGAACTCCTCAGAGTCTCAAAACCTAATACGGAGGCACTGGACAAGTGCAGAGGCCACACTGAAGGGATTGCCACAAGGAGAGAACTTGGTCAACGTCAGGAGCAGTAACAAATGATGAGTAAATTAGCATCCAATTAGCATTAGCTGTGTGCTCAGCACATTTGCATATGTTGTCCAGTTTTATCCTCATAGCAATCTTATATGTTCATAATATTCTCCCTGAACTTTCAAAACTGTTTTGTTAAGGTCACATTATCTTATTTCAGGATTTTCTCTAAAGCTACACAGAGTTTCTCAACCTGAGCACTGTTAACATTTTGGGCTGAATAATTCTTTGTTGTGGGAGTCTGTCCTGTGCATTTCTGGACTGTTAGTAACATCCCTGACCTCTACCCACCAATATGAGAACCAAAAATGTCTCCAAACATTGCCTAATATCTTCAGGCACAGAGGAGAGGGGACAGGCAAAATTGTCCCCAGTTGAGAACCACTGAGCTACAGGAGTCAAGACAGTGAGATATTAGCAAATGATAGACAGATAGATGAATAGAATAGAACAGAATTCAGAAACAGACCCATATGCACATGATCAATTTATTTTCAACAAAGGCACAATGGCAATTTAGTAGAGAGAAAATAATCTCTTCAACAATTAGATACCCTTATGTAAGAAAAAAATGTTCCTTGATGCATATCTCATGCTATCCACAAAATTTAAATCAAAATTGATCATGGGCCTAAATGTAAAATGTAAACATTTGATAAATTAGACTTAAATCAAAATTCAAAACCTCTGCTCTTCAAAAGACACTGTTAAGAAAATTTTTAAAAAGTCATAGATTGATAAAAAAAAATTACAAACAAAAACATGATTAAAAAAAAGTTGCATTCTGAATAAATTTTTAAAAGTCTCAAAAATCCAATCATAAAAACTCAATTTTTAGAAAGAGTGAAAGATTTGAAAAGGCACTTCAACAAAGAAGATATACAGAAGGCATAAAAGGCATAACTGCATAAAACATGCTAAACATTAGAAGTCATCAAGGCAAAGCAAATTAAAGCCACAAGGAGATACCACTTATACACCTACTACAAAGGCTAAAACTTAAAAACTGGCATGCATTGCTAGCGGGAACGCAAAATGATACAGCCATCTTGGAAAACAATTCGGCAGTTTTGTATAAAGGTGAAACATACTTACCCTGTGACCCAGAAATCCCACCCTGAAGTATGAAATGGAAGGTGAAATGAAAGCTATGTTCACACAAAAACCTGTATGTCAACGTTTAGAGTGGCTTTACTTTTATTTGCCCTAAACTGGAAACAACTCAAACGTCCTTCTTGTGAGAGGATAAAGAAACTGCGGTACATTCACACATTGGAAATCTGCCCAGCAATACAAGGAAACAAACTACTGACACACACAGCAACATGGATAAATCTCAAATGCTTTCTCCTCAGTGGGGAAATCCAGACTCCTGCTGCATGACGTCTAATTCCATTTTTAAGACATTCTGTACACATAACTATGGGGACAGAAAACAAAGCGACAGGAAATATAACAGTGGTGGCAGAGGGTGTGGGGAGTTTGGGGGGAGGCCCTGACCACAAATGGGCCGAGGGAACTTTTTGGGTGTGAAACCGGCTTATATCTTGACTGTAGTAATAGTCAAAACTCGCAGAACAATACACAAAAAAGAGTGAATTACACTTCAAAATATTACCTGTGAATAGAATTTCTGTTTATATTTTTAAAAAGAAAATTGATCATTGATGAACTTGAATAAAATTCTAGGACTGTGGTAAAATGGAACAAGTCAGAGGATGTCAGCCCCTGCTCACACTCCACACGCATGGCCGGCCCCTCCACACACACATCTGTCTCTGGCCTCGCTGCCTCCCACTCCACTCCTCACTTCGCTCCAGCTGTGCTGCTCTTCCAGAAACATCTTTTTCCTTTGCTCATATTGCTTTTCCTGTAGATGATGGCTCTGATGTCACTTTATCCAGAGGTCTTTCCTGACCTCTCTCTCCCCATATTCTCTGTCTCCCTTACTCTGCTCCATTTTCTGCATAGCACTTCCCGTGCATTTATTTTTTATTAGTTTATTTTCTGCTTACATAAAGGTAAGCCTTATCTTTATCTGCTTTCATCACTTTCTTTCCTAAAACAGTCCCTGGAACACAGTAAGTGCTCCATAAACGCTTGTTGAGTGAATGGATGGATGGAGGGATGGACGGATGAATGTATAGATGGGTGGAGGAAGGGAGAGAAGGATGAATGGAGGAAGGGCTGGGTCATTTGGATGGTGGGGTGAGTCAGATTTCCTCTCTTGGAGAATTCAAATACAAAACATGAAGTGAGAGCAAGTAGCAACTGTAACAGTAACAAGGGCAACAGATGAAAATCAAAAGGATGAAACACTAAATTAGGAAGCACAGATACTGCTTATTTTAATGCTGTTGAGTCACCAGAGCAGCTGCTAGACTGTACCTAGGAGAGATGGGTCATGGTCTCTTAAAGGGCAAGCCCCCCTCCCTGGGCTTACCCGAGGCCCAGCTGTCTTCACTTCCCAAGTGTGCTGGCAGTAATCCTCCCCTGACTAAGATATCCCATGAATGTCACTCACTCTTCCTTGCAACGGCTCATCCTCATACTCCTCATTCTCGCAGACTCGGGCATTGACCATTTTCCCTGCTCAGAAAAAGAGCGTCCTCTGCAGGTCTCCATCGGTGGGAGTCAAAGGAGACGTGTGCGCTCAAGCCAAAAGTAAAGCCACCCAGGCGGGTACGAGCCCCAGAACTTGGTGTGCCACCCAGGAGATCAACTCTCTGCACCTCCCTCCTCACAGCATGGGAGCAACTTAGCTCATCATGCCCCTTAACCTTGCTTTGCCTGGGCATCCTTCATCCCCGAACTCTTGTCCCCACTCTCTTCATTCTGATGTTCCCTTTTCTGGCCCCCTCCCCTGAAACCCTTCCGCTGAGCCCTCTGAAAGTTATCAGCAAAGTCCCCACAGCCTTGATCTCATCTCTGGACTTCCCCGCATCTTTGTGCTGTACCTGGGACCTGGCTTCCCCTTGAGGACCCTGCCTGCCCTGCAGCCTCTCAAGTGGCAGCTGTTTGTCTCCTTCCCTTGTTCTGTGGGGGAGGTGTCTTTCTTACATCTCATTGCCACTGCATCCCCTTCCCCAGCCTCCTCCCTAACACCCTTAACCCTGAATCTCAGGCCATCTCACTCAACCTCCCATCCCTCAAGGTTGTAGCCATTCACTGACATACAGGTCCTTTCTTCTTTTGTAATACATACATTCAATGCTGTAAATTTCCCTTTAAGCACTGGTTTTACTGCATACATTTTGATAAGTCATATTTTCATTTACTTCAAAATATTTTAAAATTTCTCTTGAGAAATTTTTGCTATTATCTGAATGTTTGTGTCCTCCCAAAATTCATATGTCAAAACCTAGTAACCAACGTGATGGTATTAGGAGGTGGAGCCTTTGGGATGTGATTAGGTCACGAGGGCAAAGCCCCCATGAATGGGGCTAGTGTCCTTATAAAAGAGGCCCAACGGAGCTGGTTTTTTCCTTCCATCATGTGAGGACACTGCAAGAAGGTGCCGTCTATGAAAAGAGCCCTCACCAGACACTGAATCTGCCAGCTCCTTGATCCTGGACTTCCCAGACTCCAGAACTGCGAGAAAAAAAATTCTGTTATTTATAAGCTACCCAGTTTATGGTATTTTGTTATAGCAGCCTGAATGAACTAAGACAGACTTCATCTGTGATGCATGTGTTTAGAAATGTGTACTCCTTAAATATTTTGGGATTTTCCAGTTATCTTTCTGTTATGGATTTCTAGTTTAATTCTGTGTGGTCTGAGAGTACTCTTTATATGATTCCTATTCTTTTGAATTTGTTAAGGTGTGTTTTATGGCCCAGAAGGTGTTGTATCATGGTGAATTTTCCATGTGAATGTGCAAAGAATGTGTAGTCTGCTGCTGTTGGATACAGTGGTCTATAGATGTCCATTATATCTAGTTGATTGATGGTGTTGTTAAGTTCAACTATGTCCTTACTGCCTGCCTGCTGTATCTGACCCAGCTCAAAAGCCATGGCCAATCACTTTACTCACTTTAGTTGCATACGTCTGCCAAACCCTTGCTCCTCTCTCTTTCTGTGCATAAACTGGAATCCTAGTTCAACCCAACTGCCTGCATTCATACACCTTGCCTATCCCCCCACACATGCTGAATGTAGCTGGAGAAAAACACTCACCATGCTGACTGGGATCACTTCAAATTCATGACCACTAACCGCAGGTGGGCCCTCTATGCTGCTGGGCAAACAGACTGATGCCCCCTGGTCCAGGCCTCACTCTCAGCAGATGCCCTTGCTTCCTAGATCACAGAGAAAATAGAAGTTTCCATCACATATCTACACTGGCATTTGTGCCCATATCCTCTGCCTCCAGGCTGTGTGCCAGCAATTAGTTCTCTACGCTACTTGCAAGAGTCAACCTCTTTACTTCTGCACTAGACTCCTCTTGCTTACTCAGGGAGGATACAGCAGCAGTTCTCCTCTCTTTCCCCTGCATCATCCATTTGTCTTTCTCTTTGATCTTTCTCATCAGTACACAGGCTATTGTTTTTTCTTAAAGTAGTAGGCATATTCTTCGGGGCTTTTACATCCCCTTTTTCCCCTTGGGAAGTTGCTCTTCCCCAGGATGCCACCTAACTCTCTCCCTCTCCTCCCCAGGTCCTTACCAAATGATACTTCTCAGGGACGCCTTCCCTGGCCACCAGTCTAAAATCGAAAACCCCTGTGGCTGGCATACCCTGAGGTGATCCCACTGAGCCATGTCCTTTAGTGTCCCTCCTCCCCTTAGTGAGGGCAGAACCTGTCACTCCCTGCTTCTAACTAACAAGACAGCAATGGCAATAGGGTGGCACTTCCGTGATTCGGTTACAGTATATGGCAAGGTGATGGGCTATCCTATCGTTACATTATATAAGACTCCATCTTAGCAGGCGACAGCAAGAGATTTTCCTTGCTGGCTTGAGGAAGGAAGCTGCCACGTTGGGAGAGGGCCCACGGAACTGGGAGGCCTCTGAAGGCAGCCTCCAGTGGACAGCCAGCAAAATGCAGGGGCCCCCGGTCAGACAACCAGAGGAAATAATTCTGCCAACATCCTGAATGAGCTTGGAAGAAGATTATTCTCCAGTCAGTTCTCCAAATGAGAAGCAGCTGGCTGATAGCTTGACTGCAGCCTGGGAGACCCTAAACAGAGGGCCCAGTTAAGCTGTGTCTAGACTCCTGGATCCATAGAAACTGTGAGATGATAAACATGTGTGTTGTTTTGATCTGCTAAGTTTGTAGTAATTTGTTATCAAAAAAATAGAAAACGAATACACTCCCAAACACTTCCTGTTACCCTTTTCTATTTACTTTTTCACATTATCACTTCTAACATTTTAACATATTTCCCGTTTTACTTATTTACCTTGTATACAGCCTGTGTTTCCCCATGATTCCCAAATAAAAGTTCCACTAAGACAGGGATTTTTGTCTACTTTTTCTCCACCATTATAATTTTTCAATGCCTTCAACACTCTCAATAAATGTTCATTAAATGAATGAATAGATGAATGAGGGCTAAATCCTATTACCTGAGCACAGAAATTCATTCGGCTTACATATATCTCAGGGAGGTAAGACATAAAAGAGGAAGGGTTTGTTTTGTTTTTAACATGTTGTTATGGAAATGTTTAAGCCTTGATTCAAGAGCCAATGTGACATGTCCAAGCAACAGCTTCTTACAAGTCTGGCTTATCCCAGGGGGAATTTATAATTTCTTAGAACAGCTTTCTTCAAGGCCTTTTAACTTGACTCACATTTTAAAAATACATTTCTCATCATGTCTCGATGCACACTTATACCCCCATACATGACTGAGACAAAAGCGTCACACAATAATACTTATTTTTTAACATGCTCTGATTGTCCCCCATTCTGTTCCATGCTGTTGTATTTAATTTTAAAAAACTGGATGAGACCCACTGATAGGTGCTAGAGAAACCCTCCCGGCAACTCTCCATGAAGACTGTCATGGGGTTGACATTGTTCCTCCTGGTGAAAATGGTGAGGCCACCTCTGTTATCTTGTGTGAAAGCAGAAGCATCTGCCTTAGCAGCAGGGAGAGCTGGTGGCAGGGCTGGCATTTGCCTGTGAAACTGACACTGACAGAGCCTGACTCGAGAGCCGCCCCCTCTGCTGCAGCTGAGCCAGGAGGACGCCAACGGCTGGATGCTCATCAGCGTGAGTTTGCACAAGTGATCCTCCATTTCAAAGACTCTGTAATATCCGAATAGCTATTACAACTAATCTTTAATCATGGTCCTGTCTAGAGGTCTAAATGGACCCTGAGTCACCAGCAGTTGGCCCTTGAATCTCTGATTCTAAAGTGTTTTTTTAAAAATCCCTAAAACATCAGCCGCCTTACAAGATTCCAAATGGCATAACTTGGGAAGCTGATGAAAAATTACGGTAAAGCATTTTTCATACAGCACGAACTAATCAGTGAGCCCAGAAAAGCCGATGTTGATGAAGTGCCATCAAGTTGTGGCATGAAATGCCACCTGTGGGTAAATCTGGGTCTAATTTGCCTTTGCAAGTAGTTTTTTATTTATTTAGATGTGAAATAAATCCTAAGAATGGTGGATGGTAAAGATGCCGCCCCCTCAGAACTGATGTTAAGTGTATTTGTACTTTCTCTGAGCATGTAGTTAAAAAGAATTTTTTAAATCCCCTTCCTAAATTTCAGCTTAGCAGTGCATCCTGACGCCTCGCTGCCCTGACCCCCACCATTCTTCCGGGGCTGTGGGGGTCGCGGTGCAGGGTCAGGAAGGGAAGGTGCTGGAAGACAAGGAACTCAACCAGACCCAGCGAGAACTTGGGAGTGAGGGAAGCCTGTCCAGAGTGTTTCTTCCTGCCCTGTTTGACTCTCCTCTCCCTTCTGTTCCCCTTTCCTTACCTTCCCTTTTGGCTTTGTCCCCATTTACTCTGATTCTTTCTCCAGGGTCAGATGGCCTCAGTGCTCTTTCTTTCATTTCCATTAAAATGTTCCTGCATCTTGTCTCACTCCTGTAAGATAATATTTAAGTTCAGTGGATTTCTCTGCCAAGGTAACATTACTTTGTCACCATGTGGAAGCAACAGCCAAATCCACAATGTGGGAAATTCTGCAGGACAAATGACCCAGTTTCTTCACCACCTGAGTAGTGCCGGGCGGGGGTGGAGGTAGGGGTGGGGGGTGGGGGGGGAGGGGGTGACAAGAGTCTAATGAATCCCCAACTGCCCATCACCCAGCTTCAACATTTATCAACATTTTGTTCTTCTTGCTTCAACCATTCACTCCAACAGGGGTGTGTGTATGCGTGTGTGTGTGTGTGTGTGTGTGTGTGTATTGTGTATAGTAGCAATGGTCTGAGTGTTTCCCCCAAAGTTCATGCATTGGGAACTTAGTCCCCCGTGCAACAGTGTTGGGAGGTATTTAAGCCCTGAATGAATAATTTGGCTGTTAGAAGGACTTGTAGGAATGGGTTTTCTCTCTTTCTCTCCTTCACTTTTCTTGCCATGTAAGAACATAATATTCCTCCTCTCTTGCCCTTCTGCCATGTGAGAACACAGCAAGAAGGCCCTCATCAGATGCCAGAGCCTTGATCTTGAACTTCCCACCCTCCAGAACTGTGGGAGAAAAAATTTCTGATCTTTATAAATTGCTCAGGCTCAGGTTTCTGTTATAGCAGCACAAAATGAATTAAGACAATAGTATTTTAAAGCAAATAAAAAAAACTTTAAAGAGTTCACATTATTTCTCCCATAAATCCTTCAATATGTATATCTTACAGAAATACACTTTGGCCAAATATTTTCAGCCTTCAAAGAGAAGTTCTACTGGAAGCAGCCCTGTGATTCTAAATGAAGATTTGCTCTAAGGACATTGTTGACATTTATAAAACCACATTGTTCTTCTATATAAAATCCTTAGGATAATATTCCTTCTGGATTTTGCTTAGGAGAAACTCCACAATTTCTCACCCACACACTGAAAATTGGGTACCCAATCAAATTTTTCTTCCTACAAGCTGTGCTGGGAAACTTAGAGACAAATCTGTGGCCAACCATTGCATATGTTCTGCATATTATACGATGAAATTTTGTATTATATCATTTCCAACTCTAATATGTCCCTCTCCTTGTTGCTTCTTTTTCATCTACTTCAAATTTGTGTTTTTCAGAACCCTGTAGGCAGAGTTATGCTGATGAATGTTTCATAACTACTTCTCTGAAAAAATGCATATATACATAAATTTATTATAAATTTTGCTGCTATAAATGATAAGTAGCCCACAATAAGCAAATAAATAGTAAAGTATACAATACTCTTTATTGTAAAGTCCATGCCACCAATTGATTCTCATAGAATGCTTTAGTTGATTTTTGCAAAATTCTTTATCAATAGCTAACCTGTGGTTACAATTGACAAGCAAAAATAGTTCAGACATGACTGTTGGTTGATATTTTTATTTACTTTAACAATAAGATAAAACTGAAACAATAAAGACATATGTCATATCTGAAAACTTCACTCATTCTTCAATAATGTGAGCAACTTCTTTGCTGAATTGGCTCACTGTTTTAAAGTATGGGAAGAATATTTACTCAATGTTTATGCTATTCAAAATGTAACTTCTATAAATATGACACACTTTTAAGTTTACTGTGCACTATACCCATTCTCCCTACACTTTATTAAGTCTAGACAATCAACAAAGCAACAAATAAAGCCTCGGTTTGTAGTGTTTATTAATTTCCATGGTGTAAATACTTCCACCCATAGCCAATTTCAAGATGCCAACAGGAGATTGCTGAGTGTGGACTTAGGAAGACATGCAAAATAGAACACCGTTCTGTAGCATTTCCACCATATAGATACAATGGACATAAATAACCTCAAGAGTATAGATAATAGTTACACATAATTGGGAAATTATGAGTTTGAGCACTTATTACCCTTGTTTTTAATATAACTTATTTAATTATAAATGTATATACTTTACTTTTAATAATAGCTGTGTTTAGCAAACAACTTTCAAGATCCCTAAAAATTTAACAACAAATTACTTAAAAGCCAGTACAAGATGACTCCAGCACAACACTGCCTGTAAGCCACCCAAAATCCTTTTGGAATTAGGTGAGGTATAAAAAATGAATCGATCAACACACTTGTGGAGGTTTCTCTTCTGGTAGTATTATGGACTTGCTATTATTAAAATCCCTCTCTTAGAATAGGGGATCCTGAACTAATGACAACAAACATACTTTTTAAAGTATTGCTGAGCTCAAAAGAAAATAAGAGCACTCACACAGGTAGCACTACCTAACGCCCAAACAGAAGCAGGTATAATCCTCTGGAAGAAGAACTTAATATCAACCAAACATGTTCTCTCAATTAAAAATTAGCAAATAGAAAAGGGGAAAAAATCAATATGGATGGGAGTCAGGACAAACAATACACAATAGTGTTATGTCCAGAGCCAAGAGAGAGACACACGAAGCCTCATGTGTAGCAAAATGCTGTTTATTTTGAGCATCTGGGTGCAGATGGATGGAGGTGAAAAGCATCCATGAGAAAAAAGGGGAGAGCTTTGGGTTTGATAGAGGGTTTTTCTGGGGGGAGTAAGTGGGCCAGAACAGCTGCTTGTAATAAATTCTTTTTCAAACGACCAGCTTCTAGGACCCCTGCCCCAGTCACATACATCCTTCAGCTCCGGCCTGGTCCTTATCAGGAGAGAGAGGGAGGGATAGACTTCGTCTCTATCAGGGGGAAAGAAGTGTTGGCTGCAGCTGTCTGTTAGATTTACAACATCTGGGGACTCTCCACACTTCTGCGGCTATTGTTTTACAAGCCTAAGTTTTACATTAACCACATTCTGTCCTATACATACTTTTCGGGTTCCCACCTGTAACAAACCTAACAAATAGTTCTTTATCCCCAAGAACCTCAGCTACCAAAACTGTTGGGTACAAAATTACTATGCATGAAATGTTTAAAGACAAAGATGGAATTGGGAAATTATCAAGTAACAGAAAACCAGGAAGATTTGAAAATGACTCATATGAAAACATTAGAAAAGAAAAATATTATTAAAACTAAAAACAGTGAATGGCTTAAACTTAAAGAAGATTAAATATACTGGTAAAGGAAGTAGTAAATTAGAAGATAGATTCAAAGAAATTTCCCAAAAGTAAGCACTGAGAGTTCATGGAAATAGAAAATATGAAATTAAAGAGACATGGAAAACAGAATGAGAATGTTTAACAAATATCTAATCCAAAAAGAAAGAATAGAGAAATGTAAAAACATAGCACCTGAAAATGTTTAAAAATTCATAAGAGACATTAATACACACATAGGAAGCACATAAATAGATAAATAAAAAGAAATCCCTACCTAGATATGTTATAATAAAACTACAAAACAACAAAGATGGTCCCAAAAGCAGCCAGAGAAGAAAGACAGCTTGTCCAAAGTAATGACAACTTTAGACCAATAGCCAACCTCCCCACAGCGACAAAGGAAGCCACAAAAGGGCAGGAAAATATCTGCTGAGATAAAATAACTGTCAACATAAAATTATGTATCCAGCAAATTGTTTTTCATGAACACAAGTAAAATAACCAAACCGAGAGAGTTTACCGTGGAGAGGACTGCACAGAAGCAAGGATGTGCTTCGGAAGAAGAGACAGGTTTCAGATGAAAGGACTGTGGGTAAAGACATCAGTAAACATGGAAGTAAATATAAACGCTAATGTATAAAATATAACAACATTTAATGTTTAGGCTTTTTTTTAAAAAAAAAAAAACATTAAAACACTACCAAACTCCTTCAAAGTAAGGAGTGGAGTCGTAAAGTGGTCTAATGTCCATGTATTGAGTGGCAGGAAAGAAATTGAGATCTTCATCAAACTTGCACTTGGACAAGTTAAAGTATGCAGGTTAACGTTTCAAGGACAAACATTAAAAATGTAGAAATAGGGGGTATAACTTTCCAACAAGTGAAAGGGGGAATGGAATAAGAAAACTAGCAAGCAATACAGCAAACAGCAAGGCAATCAATTCAAAAGAAGGTCAGAAAGACGAGGAAAAGGAGCTGTGTGTTTAAATGGTGAAATTAAGCATAGCTGCTAGGAGAACGGGACTGATTTGGGGTAACTGGAAAAGGAGTACTTGTCTCTTGTCTCTGACGCCACGGCACTCTAGCCCAGGCAACAGAGCGAGACTCTGTCTCAAAAAAAAGAAAAACAAATGGACAGGTAAGGCCTCCACCGCACAATAGCAATGAAGTGAACGGGCCTGGAGAGAGAGTCGAGAGTCTGTTTGCTGATCCCTGCGCTCCCGCTTGTAGACTGTATAAACCCAGGACATGTTATCTCTGCAGTTATTTTCCTCATCTGCACAAATGAGGAGGTTGAACCAGATAATTGGCAAGGTCCTTTATAGCTCTACTATCCCCTGGTTACACTCTTATTAAATATGCATCAGATACATTCAGTTGTCAGCTTTATTTTCTGATAATATTAAACTCTGCTCTTGTGTGCACAGTCCTTATAACTTGCTGCTTGTATACTATGTTCATTTGCTCACAAAACACAATGGCAAAATTCCCTCTAACAGCCTTGTCTTCAATTATTGCCTTTCTCAATATCACTTTTCTAAGATCTCATGTGGGGAGATCTTGAAAAAATAAAAAAAAATTAAAAGCAAAAAAACCACGAGCAGACTCCCCTTCACTGTGGCGTATCACCTTTTGTCTGTGCTCACCTATCAGGCGCATCAGACCTCCGGAGTTGACGCGAATCCTAAGTCCTCCACTCTGGGGACCTAATGGACTTTTATCTGCCTGGATTTAGAAGCCAAGTCCTACTGACAGCACACTATTAAGAGTTCCAAGTGACCTTTAAGTAGTTAAATTAAGTGGTCGTTGTTCACCGTGATCCCACTTGATTTAAGTGATGTTTTTGATTAGATTAATCACGAGGCAGTGATTCCACTGACTGTTCTCATTAAACCTTCAAGGTTCTTGAGTCCAGTCTCTGGTGTGTTTATTCCTGTTCACACCTTCCCCGCAGACAGGCTTGGTGCCGATTGTTCTAATGCAGAGGGGACCCCAGAGCATAGTGCTCCCAGTTATTCTCCTGCACTTATTACTTCTCCAGCTCAGACTCGTGCACCTGTCTCCCTAGAACAACAATTGCGCATGTCTCTGTTTGAGCAGGCCTCCTCCCTGACCGACCACCCAGCCCTGCCCACCTCTGCCTGCTGTGCGGGCACTGTGGTCACGTGGATGGCCCAGGTGCTTCCACGCGCAGAGAGCAAGACCATGACGCTAGCCTCTTGCCCCTGTCATCCCGGGTTTCCTCTCCTACTCTGCCAGAACATTCTCTCTCCCTTAATGCCTCTCACAGAATTCTCACCTGAGGCTGACCACCGGCATCTCATGTCATCTCAGCCAAACCATTCACGATCTGTGCATCCAGGACCACCAAGATAACCCTAGCCGCTTCATATTATTGTGCCAAGCACGTTGCCCTGTTTAATTCTCATTTAATTTATTCAATTTAACCCCAAGAGAGCTAATACTTAGCTGGTTGGAAGCAGTACATACTAATGAGTGTAGATTTACAATCTACACCTGTTCTCATTGGTCTGGGCTCCTGCCATACCAGTTGTGAAATGTATTAAATATGGCCTGGTGGTAGATACTACTTACAGTTTATAAATGAGGAAACTGAGGTTCTACATTGCGTGGGAAGAGGGGTATGGCACAAGGCATCCATTTTGCTGATGTAGACCGCAGCAGAGGTGGGGTGGTCCTGAAGCCAGAGAGATGCAGCAGCTTCTTGGTTATGGTAGAGACAGTAGCTCTCTTGACAGCCCATTCTATAAGGTGGTCTGGAAGATTGTTCCTGGAAGCTTGGCTTGGAGTCTATTTCTGAAAACCCTCCTAATTCTGTGAACTGCTTTCCTTAATAAATGATTTTGCGTATAAAGTAGCTAAGACGGATTCTGTTCTCTGCAACTGAGAACTCTAGTATCCAGAAGTCACTGCTATGGCCAGTATCCCTAGTCACTGCTATGTTTCAGGTGCCAGGACTAAATTATGACCCAGCATAGAGGGCTGGCAAAGGAGAGGGCGGAAAGCGTGGCTAGTAGCAGAAGGGAAAAATAAAGGGCACTGCTGTTTTCCTTTGGTCAACATTCTGAAAATAAAATACAATAACAGATCATAAAATATTCTAAGGTCTTCAGGGAAAACAGAATCACATTTAAGACAATATTCTCTATTTCACGGAGTGTATTACCATTCCAGGATTAAATACATGGACTCCTTACTGTAGTTGTTTGTAAACTTACACCCACAACTCCCTTGAGAGGAGCATATTGTCTTATTCAACTTGGTATCCAGAAACTGCTTTGTCCTCTTTAGCATCTCCCAATGTCTAGAACTATAGTTGCCATCTGATCAGCACTTAATAAATATTTGTGAATGAATGAATCAATGAATAAATGACAGAATCCACCACAGTGTCATTCAAAGAGCAGTTTATCACTGTTATTGCAGAAATGGATGATGCATGTGGTTATACCCTCTAAACACTCAGAGAGCTCCAATGGAAAAATATGTCTTTATCCTAGGAAAGAGATTAGAAAGAGAATCAGCAATAATGTAACTCCGAGTGAGAACCAGAAGTGGGCAGGAAGTTGATATAATGAGGCCCACAGACAGCAAGGAGATGGTCAGACAGAGGAGCAATGTTTTCAAAATGTGGTCTTTAGACATCTGGTACCGGAATTAACTTACCTGGGATGCAGATTCCTGTGCTCCACCCAAGACACACTTAATCACATTCCCTGTTTTAGAAGCCCCCATGGTGATTCTTACCCATGCTAGTTTGAGAACTTGCATGTTATTTTCTGAATGTGCAGATACTGCTTCAGCTATAGAGATGGACATACCAGCTCTGCTAAGCATGGGGGTAGGAAGAGGAGAGCCAAAGCAGAGCATTTTCTCGTTGAGAGCTTAGATACTGATCTTGTCTCTCCAGACAGACATTGCCCGGGATTTAAAGAAAAAACTAAAAATAGAGGTGGTGGGAGGTATGTCAATTAGGTTGTTTTTGGCTCTAAATAACAGAAAGTCTAACAGCTATTATACTAGGGAGGCTGAGGCAGGAGGATGGTTTGAGCCCAGGAGTTTAAGATTGCAGTGAGCTGTGATGATGCCACTGCACTCTAGCCTGGGCAAAAAGGTGAGACCCTGTCTTATAAAAAAAAGAAAAAAAATCAGAACCAGGCATGGTGGCTCCTATCTGCAACCCAGTGACTCTGGAGGCTGATGCGGGAGGATTGCTTGAGCCCAGGAGTTCAAGGCTGTAGTGAGCTACAATGGCACCGATGCACTCCACCTGGGTGACAGAGCGAGACCTAGTCTGTAAAAAACAGAATAAAAATTTTTTAAAACCAACAAACTAGAAATGAAAGGGAACTTCCCCAACCTGACAAAGGGCATCTATGAAAATCCACAACTATTAACATACTCAACAATGAAAGACTGAATGCTTTCCCCTTAAAATCAAGTACAAAACAAAGATATCTGGTTTTTGATGTCAACATTGTACTGGAGGTTCTAGTCTGAGTAATTGAGCAAGAAAAAGAAAAAAGAAAGACATCCAGATTGGAAAGGAAGAAGTCTCTATTTGCAGATGGAATGATCTTGTATATAGAAAATCCTAAGAAACCCACTAGAAAACTATTAAAACTTATTAAGTTCAGCAAGGTTTTAAGATGCAAGATCAATATCCAAAAATCAACTATATATCTATACATAGTAGTGAACAAGCTAAAAATGAAATTAAGAAAACAATCTCATTTATAATTCAAAAAGAATAAAATACTTAGGTTAAATTTAACAAAAAAACAGACATATACATAAATGGAACAAAATTGGGAATCCAGAAATAAGCCCTTCTATTTATAGTCAAATGATTTTTTCCACAGGGGTACCAGAAAAATTCAATAGCAAATGGTGCTGGGACAACTGGATACTCACATGCAAAAGGATGAGGTTGGATCCCTACAACTCAAAATGGATCAAGACCTAAATGTAAGAGCTAAAACTATAAAACTCTTAAAAGGAAATATAGGTATAAACCTTTGTGACTGTGAATTAGTAAATGGCACCAAAAGAAAGACATGGATCTATTGCACATCACTGGATTATTAATGGGCAGGACTTTGGCGACCTTGACAAGAGCAGCTTTGGAGGAAAGATGCAAGAGAAAGTAACAAGGGTCGTACGTGGAAGTGGCAATGGGCACAGAGAAAAAGCAAAGCGATGTGGCAGGAGATGGATCAGCAAGGCTTGGCAAGAGATAAGATATTGTCGTGCGAGAAAGATTAGAAAGCCAAATGTGGGATATATAGCTAATTAACAGAAAAAGCTTTGTATTCGGAATTGGTTTGCCAAGTGTACAACCTCTCTAGTCCCTGGAAACAATAAAAGAAAAGTGGTTTGTTGTCGTTCGTTCAGTAATAAATGTGTACTGTAAGAAATATATATACACACAGACCCCAGTTTGGGGCACACACACATACACACAGATGTATACACATAGAAATAAGATAAAAGATACACAAGAGATTTTTACAGGCTTTCTTCCTGATTGAGAGATTATGATTTTTATCTCCTTTATATTTTTAAATAGGAAAGAAGAAAAAATTTTAAAGAAAATAAATTTAAAGAGCTGTTTAAATTTCATAACATACAATGGTAGTAGAAAAAGATTAGCTTTTTCTCTGCCATCATCTTCCCTCACCCGCCACCCTGCGTAGGTGGTTTTCCTGCTGAGAAGTGGCAGGTAGGTCAAACTTCCAGAAGTAAAGCCATTTCAACAGACTGGGTTCAGGAAAGTTTAACCTTTGGACACAAATTAAGAAGAATGTTGTTCCACGCTTTTCTGAGGAAAGCAGGATTGGGTTAAGAGCAAACTCAGAATTCCTAATCAAACTCTGCCCCTTACCTGAGAGTGACCTAGGGCACATATGGAATGTTCCTAACTTCAATCTCCTAGTAGGTAAAATGGGCTAACTTTACAGGGGTCTTCTGATGATTAAGTGAGAGAATTCCTGTCAATGAGTTAGCATAATGCACACAAAGTTGGCTGGTATTACTGTTATCAGTGTTATCTGCATGCAATTATGAATTTGAAAGCTTTCAAAGGGCAGCAAAATCCTCTGAACATTGGTGCACCTGTACCCCGTGAAAAAGTACCAGAATTTAGAGTTTTAACAATATCCTGTACCTGACCTTACCTGACCTACAGAAGGCTAATAGAGCCCTTCAAATGTCACTCCCCATCTGGGCTTTCACATCCACACGCCTTTAATCACACAACATAATAGGAGACTTGATGATCAAAGTCATAAAAAAGTAAAGGCTTGGGAGCTGAAGTTGCAGGAGAATTATGGCCTCTAAGTTGACTGGAGGGTTTAAACTTTGCTATTTAAAAACTGCTCAAACTTTTAAAACTCAAGCAATCCAAGGAAACCAAAAAAGGAAATCTTCTTTTTAATATTAGCAAGAGAGCTCAGAAAACCGCGGTCTGTTGACCTGTGAACCCCTCACCAACTGACAGAGGTAGGGGGCTCCCCATCCAAATGACAAGCACAGGTTGGATGAAAGCATGACAAGAAGGCATCTCAGGGTGAGTCCAGCTCCTTCATCTCACGGTGAGCCTGGGGGCATCTCCAGCTCTTGGCCCACGCACCTTTCTGCGCCATGGCTTCTCTTCCATAGGTGACCCGTGTTGAAGAGCTGCACTAGGGTTACATGTGGCCATAGAGGTGGTCAGAGCCTCCCCTCAGGGACTCCCTGGCTCCTCAGACTCCTCAGGGCCCTAAGAGAAGAAGTTTCTAGAATTAGAGTCTGTAGCAGGGAAGGTAGAAGAGGGAGAATCCAACAGCAAGCCCTCCAGTTTTTCATTAGCTGAGAAGCAGCTAGTGTCCACCAGCTGAGAAGCAGAGGTTTCCTACAAGAAGGTCCAAGGACAGAAAAGATAGGAGGGCTTCCCTGCCCCAAACTCTCCCTGAGAACAAAACTGTTCTCCATTCAAGGGCCTCTGCCCTGTGGCACCAAACTACTCTTTCTATGTTATTGCCAGGATTCCCTCCCTAAATGAATACCACCATAGTCTCCATTATGAAAGACACTTGTCTTTTCCAAATCTCATCTCCGTCCTTCCCCCACCATCCCGCTGACCCACCAAAATGCCATTGCCCTGCCCATGTCCATCTAGCAAAATCCTACTTACCCTCAAAAACCCAGTGCAAATCACGGCTCTCATCCATTTATCTCTGATCAACCCAATCGGAAGCAGTGGTTCTCCTATGAGATTCAAAGAGAGTCACTGGCTAAACACATCCTATAATTGTCTACTGAAGAACACATGACAAGAGGCTCCATGTCTCAACTGCTAGAGGAGACTCTGACCCCCCTGGAGAGCGGGTGCTCTGTTCCTATGTTAACATCGCCCCCATCTCCCAGCACACAGAAGGTGCTTCATAATGAAGGAACAAACAAATGAATAAATGGATGAACAAAAGAAAGAGAAATCATACCCTCACACTCCATCTCCTCCATTCACTCTCCTTTTAATGACAATTTTAACCCAGGGGCAGCTCAAACAATATAAACCGATGGACCAGAGAGAAAATCATCAAAAATGTGAAACACATTTTTCATCGACACTAAACGCAAGTAACTTTATTACTTCTGTTTTTTCCCATCCTGTTCAATGATGAAATAAATCCCAGTCCCAGAAAATGGCAAATCTCTATTTTTAAAGTACATTTGGATTTTACTAATTTACTTTGCTTATACATAATTCAAAGGGGGATTTTATTTCAGTACTTTATTTGTGCCTTTTAGTTATTATTCATTCTGAAAATGGCTCTTCACATATATTAGGTCTAAAGCTCTACTAAAGGTTTTCTGGGGTACGTGTGCGTGTGTGTGTAACTTCATTTGCTTAAGCCTGCAAGACAGAAGAATCGTCGGGTGATTGCTTTGCAGTGGTGTTCAATTTATAGGTCAATATAAATTCTACTGAGGACTGGGGCAGTATGAGGGATGAAATGTTAAAATACCAGAACATAGGCTATGGTTTCTCGGAAAAGATCTTGTTTGAGCCAAAAGTCTTTAATTGCAAAAGAAATGGCCTGATTCAGAATTTAACAAGCACCCTTTCTTGGATGCCAGGAACTACATTCCCCAGTGCCCAAATAAGCATGATTTGTTTAAAAAAGAAAGAAAGAAATCCATTTTATCCCAGCACTGTGATGTAGAACATTCTGCTACAGGCGTTGGGGGCTGCTGCAACAAAAATCTCACTGACTTAAGAAATAAGCATTGAAACCCCCCGGGAGAGCCAGGCCAAGAAGAGGGCTGCCCCTCACCCTGCCTCAATGTCCCAGGCCACCTGCTATCAAGTTTGCTGTAATTGTTGTGTCCCCAGAGTTTCCTGCCCCTCTGTGGGAGCAGTGATTACCCATAAGGAGCTCAGACAAAACTTGATCTTTAAAATAGCATTTAATGGCATGCCCAGGACATTGGGAAGGTTCATGGACAGAGGGCAGGAGAAGGAGAAAAGAAGCAGGTGGGTCCCTCTCACAGAGCAGTCACGCACCTCCTCTTGGAGGGCCCGCTCACCCATCAGGAGGCCTGACAAGGCCACTCCAGGTGTCTTCCCGGCTATCTCTCTGCGTTGGTTGGCCCGCATCTCTGGCTTTTCCAAGCCCAGTACAGACCTGCCCTTGATGGACATCAGGGAGTCTGAGATCTTAGGGGCAAACAACAGGAACTAGTGGAATCCGAAGACAGCTTTAATGAGAACCCATGGGAGGGCCAGGAAGCCAGGCTCTGAGAGCGGGCGGGAAAACAGGGAGGCTGGGCGGGGAGAACACAGGCAGGCCGCGGTCCTCCAGCTGTCTGGCTGCAAGGCTGCCGTGGGATGCGGGGTGATGCGCTGCTCCATGCTCGCTCACCTCGACTGCTGAGGCCACGTTGGAAAGTTCTGACTCTCCATGTCCGTGGCTGTGCTTGAGCAAGCCCTGGCACATGCCAGAGAGCCTCTGCCACGGGTGGCTCCGCCTCATTTGGGGTTGTATACCAGTAAGAAAGGATGTTTGGATATGGGGCAGCCAAAAAAACAATCTCAGGGACCACTTTGCAAGCCCCAGGAACCTTAAGTCTGAGGTCTTCTGCCAGTCTAAAGCCAGAAGTCCCTGGCTCTGTGACACAGTTGTTCAGTCCAAACCTCCTCCCAGGGGACGCTGACCCCAAGTTCGTTCACCTTGCTGCCCAACGACAGCCTCTGGCAAGACTGCAGCATCACAGCATGAAGGGGCCTTGGACACCATCTAGTCCAACAGCCTAGATGGGGAAACTGAGGCTTCCTGAGATCAAGCCCTTACCTCTGATGGTACGGCTCTCACAAGGCAGAGCCAGAATTCACTGTAAGTTGGTGGGAGCACGCGCCCTTTGGCTTTAACTTGCATGGTCACTGGCTGTGAGTCAGTCTGAACTTGAATGCATTAAAACATAATGGTTTTCCTAGCCTCAAAATAGAAGCCCAATTTCTCTCCTGACATTTTCCATCTACATTCTCTTTGCTAAGTTTTTTTTCTTAGCTTCTGCTAGGAAAAGTCTCTTGCTGAAACAACTCTGCCTGTTATACACCTGAAGAATATGCCAGAACCGCCTGGGGGGAACTGATTAATATTAGCCTAAATCTGGAGCCCTTCTGTGACTGATTCTGGAAAAAAAAGATCTGGTATTATCCCACGGATTTGCTAGGAACAAGTGCTCAAGAAGGTAGGAGTAAGACAAAATGACATTTCCATTTACAAATCCTTTGAATATTTTAAGACCCAGCGGTTCCTCCTGGTGGTGACTGTCTTGATCTGCCTAAAGACTGAGCCCTTGTTTTATTTAGTCACTTCATAAACTAGTTTCATATCATTAGTGCTTAAAATGCCATTAAGATTAGGGCATTCAGCAGTGAACGGCGTATTTGTGTTGCTTAAAGTGGAGAGTCCGTTTTAATTGTGATTAATGCTCTCAAACTCCTCAACTAATGTCTTTAAATATTAATAGGAGGAGGACACAAAGAATGTCAAATGGACTCATCAAACATAGAAGGATATACCATCTTTCATCGATTTCAACACTCACTTTTTCACAATTAACACCTTTCAATCAATGGCAGTGCCTTTTCTTTCTTACTAAATACATAGAATAATGACATATTTTATTAACATAAGAGATGGCATCTTAGGCTCAATAAAACTGTATGACAAGCTACTTGTTCATATGAAATTATTGGGCGACTTATCATTTTGGGAGAAAATAAACTGTAGCCATTTCCTTACTCGCATGCGGAAAATAACGTTCTCCATAGTATCTATGAGGTAATGAAAGCTCCAAGGGTTATGTTCTTTGCTTCACTCTGCTGGGGCTCACTTACCTGTAGCTCTGGCAAGACCAGGTGCTCGAGGGCTTCCATTATCTCTAATATGTTTGACTCTATTAGAGAAACAGACTGATTTGGTGACCATGTCTTCATCACAGGTGGTCTCACTAACCAGAGAAAAGTAAAATATGAAAGGTAACCCACTTATAGAAGAATTCAAAAACGTGAGGCCCTAATTTCTGCTGTAGGATTGGTAGGCTCAGTAGGACTTTTTTCTTTTCTTTCATTTTTCTTCTTCTTTTTTTTAAAACACTCTCATAGTGATAATGATCTGCCCTATTATTAGCACTTCATATGACTAACCGTGCTTAAGTCTCCAAGGTGATAGAAGTCATCCTGAGAAGCCGAAAGATGATACCAACTCATTTTCAACCTGTGTCATAGCAGATGAAGCAGCACAAAGACACTTTGTGGCTGGTTCAGGATGAGCAACACACAGTTACTGGTTTCACCGACAGCTGGATGGAAAGCTTGCAGAACAGGTTTCGAGTCTGATAAAAAGGGGTGGGGGGGGAGGGGGGGACAGGGAGGAGAGGGCAGACAGTGAAGGGTGGGCTTTCAAGGCAGGGGCCTGATGCTCCTGTGTACCTATGGCACCCTCGCTGATGAGGATATGTTCCCCGCCCTCCCCACCTGCCATGCCCAGAGCTGAGGGGAAAATTCGCTTCTTTTTGACTCAGTCTGAAACCTTGGGAACTGGACACCTGACTTAAGCAGCAGAGTCCCCTCTGGGTTTGTCCTAAGAGATGTAGGGTCCTCACGAAGACAGGAACCCCTGGGGGCCTAATGGCACAGCAAAGGGTCCTGAGGTGGGTACACAAGTCCAACTCCATGGGACCCTTTCTGCAGAGTCAGGACACAGAAGCAGAGTGTCCAGAATGGGGTTCAAGACAAGGGGTTTTCTGGATGTCAGCCAGTTCCCTTCAGTAGGTGTATCTTGTTGAAACATAACTTGGTGTGTACCAAGAACTTTTGCAATTTAGCATAGATGTAATTTTTTAAAATTACTTTTTACTGTGAAAGTGGTAAGTGCTCATTGCAGAAAATTTGAACACTAAAGAAGAATAGAAAAAATAAAGTTAAAATCACACATAGTTTTATCTCCAGAGACAACTTCTGCTAACTTTTGGGCATATCTCTTAACAGCAGCCCACCCATCGAATGGCACGTAACAAGTGAACACCAGATTCTTGCCTCTTATTGAACTGTGACCCTTAGCTGGGTCTAAGATCTAAGGCCTTATATTTTAATTCTAAATATTTTAATTCTAAATACAGATTTCTTTGCTCAAATATTGTAGAATATAATGGCATGTTGCCTTTTCATTGTGATAGTGTCATTTTAAATATAACATATAGGTGATGAGCTGCATTCTGAACCGACGATTAAAACAACACTTGTTTTTCTGAGTAAACAGATTCAATTTTGTTCAGTCCTTCTAGAAAAAAAAAGGAAAAGGAAAAACACAGAAATGAGGCTGAAATGTGGATTAGTAGGGTGAGCTTTTTACTAAAGGATGCTACCTTGGGGAGAGCAGACTATGTCTTGCATACTGAGTATTTCTGGCACGGTAAATAAATCCTTTACCTGTATGTTCACTTTACTTTGCACTCCCAAGGAGGATGGATGTGATTAATCACCTAAAAATTAAATCCGATGAGAACTCTACATCAAGAAATCATCCTCTTTGCTTTTTTATTGATTTGTAGTCTTTTTATATCAACTCTGACTCTACATCTCTGTTATACATCAGGGTTAAAGAAAAGCTTCGGGTAGAAAACACTTATACTTGAAAGGAAGCGTGGATGTGTTGGCAGGCATTGGACTCGCCGACTGTGAACACTCTAGGTACAGCTGACTCTATTCTTGACATAACAAAAGTTGGTAAAGGGCCTCAGAGCAAAAAATGAAATTAAACATGCAGATGAAATACCTGAAAAGCAATAGAGAATGATTAAACTCTTCCTAAGAAAAGATTGGGATAACTTAGAAGAAAATGTCAAACTCCCAACAATGCTATGAAATCCATGTGGTTGTGTTTCTTTTTAAAATCTTAAACACATTACAGGCATAGTTTGTTTCACTTCATGACACTTTCATGACACAAGGGTGCAGGTTGCAGTTTGCCTGGCACCCCTCCTTCCCTTGAACTGTCTCTGTCTCATTCCATGTGGTTTTGGTGGGACTGCCAATTCCAATTCCTCTTCTACCCTCTGCCCAAGCAGCAGGCACTTGACTCAGTCCAGCCAATCTTGGTGTTCTGTGGCCATATCTAATGTCATTGATTCCAAAGGATGGGCATATGACCAGGTAAAGCCAATAAAAGAGTCTTCAGGGATTGGAACCTGGATACTGGGAGAGAACACATCTATCTGTTTCTGTCTCTGGGCCCATGAGCTCAAAGATGCATGTGAGCTTGGAGCTTCTAGGGACTATTTTGCAGCTGAGTGGAGAAAATTTGACTAAAATCAAAGCAAACAGAGCTAGACAGAAGAGGATGGGCATAAAACAAGAAGGACTAGAAGGAGGAAAGAAAAAACAGAGTAAGTTCTGAGCACAGCAAAGCAAAAAAAAAATAGAAGAAGAAGAAGAAAAAACAGAGTAAGGCCATGCAGACACTGCATACCTGGATTCCATTATGCCAGAGCCAGCACTAGCCAAGCTTGATTTCCAGTTATATGAATCAATAAATGCTCTTTTGTGTTTAGGCTAATTTAATGTAGGTTTCTGTCACTTGGAGACAAAGACCTAGAAAGTTTTTCAACTCCCATTTTGTAAATGTGAAGAAACGAACTCCCAGAGAGCTGTTGGCCAAGGTTAAACAGTGCCAGTGGACTAACCAGTGGACTAAAAATAGAATCACAGGGGGTCAGAGTCCCTTACCACTCCCCAGCCATGCGATCTTGCAGCCCTGCCTGGTCAATATGAAGAGCGTTAGCCTTTGTCACAGCACTGTGATTTCTGGACTCCAAAAGGACCCTGGACTCCCAAAATATCTTCCTTTCAAGCCTATTATTGTACTTTAATTTTTCCCTTTTGTTTTTTTTTCTCTTTGAGGAAAAAAGATAGAATTTATTTTTATGATGATTTCAAAGATCTGAAGGGCAAGAGGTACAACTGGGCCACCCATAGGTCTAGACAGCAATTGGAAAATTAAAAATCTATATCACTCTCTGTGTCTCTTGGGGGGCGACGTGGCTTCTTAACTTTCGCTTTTATCTGTTCTTCTTCCTTCTTCTCTCTGCCCTAGGGGCCTTCTCACCTTTGGTGCCCACGCCCTCCCCAGCACCAGGGCTACTCAACTTCCCAGTTCAAGCATTCTGAAGGGGAGAAAATATGATAATTTCCTCTGCCCTTAGAAGTTTATAGCTGGGAAAAATCTTCTGTAACAGATTAACAAGAGAAAAGGAAGTTTTACCTTTAACTCACGCTGTGTACATCACATGGGAGGAGACTCAGTTCAAAGGTGTCTCTCAAGGCAGGGGCTTGGAGTTCTGCCTTAAACAGTGTTTTAGCAAAGAGCCATAAATCTCAGAGTAGTGACAAGACAAATGAGAGTCTCTCAAAGGCAAGAAAACTGTGGGAAGATAGTAAAGTTTGCTCTTAGATTTCCCTGGCCCTGCTGGCACCATCTCTGAGAGTGAGAATTTACATTTCTGTCTCTAGATGGGAAAGGGGCAGGAGAGGCAGAAAGATCATTTTTATTTTTATGAACCACTATCCTATCATCAGGCAAGCAGAAGGAAAGGCAAAGTGTCCCCCCACATTTTAACCTTCGTTAGCTCAAAAATTTTCAGTATTTTAGAAAGAAATGTTTTTGTTTCCTTCAAACCAAACAGAAAGCACTTCGGTTCATTTAAACCAGTTGTTCTCAGACTTTTTGGTCTCAGGACCCCTTAACACTCTCAGAAATTATTGAGGAACCCATAGATGTTTTGTTTACATGGGTTATTTTTATCAATATTTACTACACTCAAAATTAAAACTGAAAAAATTTTGAAGATTTATTCATTTATGATAAATAATATTGATAATAAAACAACCATATGTTAACATAAATATTTTTGTGAAAACTATATTTTCTAAAACAAATAAAATGACTTAAAGAGTAGAATTGTTTTAAATCTTGGCAAATCTCTTTAATACCCAACTAACTAGAAGATGGCTGGGATTTCTGCTTTCAAACAAGTTAGAATAACAGGAACTGGGTTTACCCTCCTGTTTGAAACAACTAAGAAACTGGACAAAATATATAAAATAATAGTTCTGAAGACATTAGGCAGTGAAGGACAGTGAACTCTTAAGGCGGAAAACAAACAAGATGAACCCTATCATTGCCCAAATTTATCACCTTGAGAGAGTTTTCAGGCTGTAGTGCCAAGAGAGGAACCCAGGAAAGTTCTGTGGTCTCCGCGAGTTTAGTGATACAGCTAGAAGTGCGGGAAACCCAAACTGGACAGAGAATACAGGGCAGAATACCCAAAAGGGAGAGTGCTACATAGAAAGAAAATTCCCAAGATCTTAGAGAGCACCACTCTAGTATTCAGCTGAGAATTGGTTCAGTGAATGCATGAAAAGAAACTAACCAAAGCTAATGAAAGAGTCACCTGAAACAATTTGGAGATACCTCAAGCAGCTAGCAATAGAAATACCATTTGACC
>VBSM01003176.1:37309083-37352236 GCA_008086735.1 Cheirogaleus medius | reverse complement strand
AGTTCCAAAGAGGTGGTGTCTGAGGAAGTCAGGGGCCCAGGGCCAGAGCAGTCACTAATGGGTGAATCAGGTTACCTGGAAAATAGGTGTGAAGGATACACATATGCAATCTACTTTTAGGCTGCTGGTAGACATTAAAGATGCACAATGTTCCATAGCTGGTGAGTATTTTTAAATTATAAGCATAGGGTTTTATATTTGGGGTGCAAGAATTATCTGGCATGCAGTATTGGGGTTAAAAGAAATAAAAGCCAATTTCAGAGTCTTAATAGCTTTTTTAAAAAAAAATAAATAAATAAAAAGGCACCTCGTGTCCAGCGTGTGGCCCTTCTGAAGCTTACGGTCCTGTCTCCCATGGAAATTAATGACTTTTCAAATGCGGCTAAGTGGGGATGAGAAAACGTAGGTAGGACTTTCTTGGTGTCTGTGTTCTTTATGGGGCCCAGTTGCTTTGGAACAGCCAAGAAAATGGTCAAGATTATTTTTAGGGGATTCTTTTACTGGGGATTTTAAGAACTAATATGGCATCTTGGGTTATTTCTAGTTCAGGGGAAAGTGAAAAGGTATGCAATTGTGAAGTGTTTTGTTGTAGATTAGTATCCATGAGGGAAACTTAGACTGTAGACATAAATATAAGCCCAGTGCAGTTTTCGTTTTCTGTATGTTATTGGGGGAATAAAGTGTTCCCAGAGTTTTAGAAGGACCTACTAATGCAAGGCAGTCTGATCAACTCCATGGCCAAATGGTAAAATGGCTGAATTAAGACAGACTGATTTCCAGGAATTAGGAAAACCTGAAACTGAAGAGGGTGGCCTCTGAACACCAAGGCTCTGCTTAGAAGCGTGATTGCTTAATCCCACCAAACCCAAACAAATGAAAGCTCACTTGGGAACAGTGAAAAAGCCTAATTTGCTAAAGTGATAGAACATGGTAAGAAAGAAAAGTGCTCTAAATTACCTGTCTACAAAAAAATAGGTCCCTCAAATTATTGATTGAAACAGACTTCTGCTAGAATAATGGGTGGTTAAATTCCTTCACAAGAAAACCTTTTTTTTTTTCTTTCTGAAGATAGGGTCTCCCTCTATTGCCCAGGCTAGAGTGCAGTGGTGTAGTGGTGTGATCATAACTCACAGCAACCTCAAACTCCTGGGTTCAAGCAATCCTCCTGCCTCAGCCTCCTGAGTAGCTGAGACTACAGGCATGTGTCACCACACCCAGCTAAGTATTTTGTATTTATTGTAGAAACAGAGGTCTCTCTGTGTTGCTCAGACTGGTCTAGAACTCCTGGCTTTAAACAGTTTTCCCACCTCGGCCTCCCAAAGTGCTAGGATTACAGGCATGAGCCACCATGCCTAGACCCTCCACAAGAAAACATTTTAATTTCCCTTTAGAAACTAGACTTAAATTAAGTATTTACATTAGGAAATGATAACCACATTTTCTTTCTGAGAATAAAAGAATTCTTAATTCTACTGCTTACTAACAATAGAGAATGAAAAGTTGAAGAAAAAAAGTCTCAAGAGTGTTAAAGCTGAATGAGACTAGATCAAGTGATTCTAATTCTGTCCCATCTTTATTCAGATAGATGTTAAAATGGCCACTCCAGGTCACCCAGGAAATCTGTCTGAATGCAAAGGTACAAACCTAGGTTCCTGATATTTAGAGCAGGACCCTTCTTCTATGCATATTCAGTTGAGATGAAAAATATACCATGTAGAAAATATGATTTTCAGGATCACCCACTAAGTGGCAAAAGCATATGTGGAATCATAAGAGTAGGACCCCAACGCATCAACTGAGCCAGTCCTTCTTTGCAAGCAGGCGATCTCCAAAACTGCCTAAAAGGCATATTTAGGATTGGAGAATCCACAGCTTCTATTAACACTCCGTGTCAAGTGACTACTTGATACTTTTTTGTGAAAATCTCACAAATACTAGCCAAAATCTCACAATACTGGCCAAATTACTATTGGTTGCCTTAAGTCCTAGAGTTTAAGAATAGCTGATCGAGGTCTTTGCTGTAAGCTGTCACGTGCTTAAAGAAAAATGTCGGCTTTCCATTTTTAAAAATTTCTGTATTGAGTAATCCAAGTGCTTTCTCTCAAAGCCTTATTTTTCATGTTTTGATTACTTTCTTTAGACAGCTTTAGTTTCTCTAAATTCATTTTCTAGTTGGATAATGTCTTTAATTTACTGAGATGACTTCAAATTCTTGCCTATTGTCCAAAAAGGATGCTAATAAACATAATACTAATAGTTCATAGTTACTGTGGGAGTATTACATGTCGGACACTAAGCTAAGCACTTTCTCTAAGTGGAGAGATAATTTGAGATATTTGCTACTGGAAGAGACTCAAAAGGATGAGCTATGTTTTTCTTCCCCCTGTTCTAAGAAGATAGTCACACCATCCTATCTTGAGACTGATTCCTTCCCATCCAGGGGTGTTACTGCCTTTGGAGTTTCTAGGCTGAAAACTAAATTTGTCAAGTCCCAGAAGACAACCTCTCAGCCAGGCATTGGTTTGAGAGTCTGGTGGATTGAGAAGAGGTAGTGGAGACAGAAGAAATGGGAGTTGCTAGTAGAGGGGCTTGTCCCCAAGGTGGGTTGCAGGTCTGTCCAATGGCGCACAGCTGTGGGTGTGTGTGGAAAGATTCCAGGCACTGAGATGTTATCCCTTGTAGCAAAGGTGAGGAATTGAGGCTGAACCTGGGGTCAGCAGGGAGAACTTCTGTGGAGAGCATTGCTGAGCCGGCTGGAGCATCTGCATCCATCAGACGCAGGGGAGTTGGCTGGGCAGCAGAAAGCACCAGGACGGAGGTACAAGTGCCACAGAATAAAGACCAGGCCACTTCCATATTTTCCAGGCATTAGTTGAATCCCCTGGGTTTTTGTATCAATCTAGGGAGGAAGGGCTCCTGCAAACATTAACAGATTTAGTTCTTGATAACTTTTTTGAGTAGACACTCAAAGCCAGATTTAGTTTGATTTAGGACAAATAAATAGGAAGCTTTGTTGCATAGGAGTGTTGTGCAGCATTCCATACCCATTACACAGACATTCTCTCGTTTCTTACAAGAACCACTTGAGGCTCCATTGTTGGCTACTCTCAATCTCATTTTACAGATAAGGCAGGTTAAGTAATTTGCCCAAGGTCATAAAAGTGCTGTGAGACAATCCCAGCTCTCCCTGATTCCACAGCCCGTCTGTGACCCCATAGTGAGTATAGGATGACTTGAGCTATTCTGTAAAAGTTTTTGTAATGGTGTCACTTTGCAAATAATTGTAAATTAACTTATCCAAAGGTGGAGAAAGAGACTGAGGTCAATTTAATTACATAGGGCTGGGCGCGGTGGCTCACGCCTGTAATCCTAGCACTCTGGAGACCGAGGCGAGAGGATTGCTCAAGGTCAGGAGTTCAAGACCAGCTTGAGCAACAGTGAGACCCCCGTCTCTACTAAAAATAGAAAGAAATTAGCTGGACAATTAAATATATATATAGAAAAAATTACCCGGGCATGGTGGCTCATGCCTGTGGTCCCAGCTACTTGGGAGGCTGAGGCAGTAGGATTGCGTGAACCCAGGAGTGTGAGGTTGCTGTGAGCTAGGCTGATGCCACGGCACTCTAGCCTGGGCAACAGAGTGAGACTGTCTCAAAAAAAAAAAAATTAATTATATATACCCTGTTTGACCCCTGCAAACCTCATGTTGAAATGTGATCTGCAATGTTGGAGGTGGGGCCTCATGGGAGGGGTTGAGTTATGGGTGTGGATCCCTTATGAATGGCTTGGTAATGAGAGTTCTCACTCTACTAGTTCACTGACTGTTGCAGACAGTGCATCCCCCACTCCCTCGCTTGCTTTCTCTCTCACCACGTGATCTCTGCACACACTGGCTCCCCGTCCCTTCTGTCATGAGTGGAAGCTTCCCGAGGCCCTCATCAGATGCAGATGCTGGCAACAGGCTTCTTGTAGTCTGCAGAACTGTGAGCCATAAAACCCTTTTCTTATAAATTACCCAGCCTTGGTTATTACTTTATAGCAACACTAAATGGACTAAGACACTCTTTGATACAAATTTGTACCCTGTCAGTTTTTTAAAAATTACATAAAAATTCTAGCATGGTGAATAGAACCCTTAACATGTACTAAATTAAAATTTAAGTTAAAATAATTCTCAGGGTGGAACTATTTACTAAGTAGCCTAGTGAAGAATGTGACACCTCAGTGTTGTACTCACCAAGCAACTATGAAATGTCAAGCACTGTGCTAGGAAGTCCTCATCTTTGAAGATAAAATTCCAATTCCTTGGCTCCCACCAAGTCATCTCCCAGCATTATCTTCTGCCTCTTGACTATGCAAATCATTTTTCCTCCAGCCATACTAAACTGTGTGTATGTGATACTTATGTTGGCCACTCCATTACAGCACGCACCCTCCGTAAACTGTAATTTGTTTGCAAGACTGTATAACCTCCTAGCCTCCAACTTAAATGAAAGGAGACTACATTTTAATGTCTATATCCCTAGCACCTAGCTCAGTGCCTAGTACATAATACTCAAAAACTATTTGTAGAATGAATGAAAAAATGTAATAAAATTGGAATTTTTAAAGTACTTAGTCTGTTTCCCATATTTCTTAGGCTGACCTCTTACCCTAACATCTTTCCCAAAACAGCAGAATTCATGTTGTGAGAATCTTTCAGCACCACTAACCTGACCCAGCAATTCTGCTTGACAGCAAGAGAAAGGGTATAAATAGAAGGGAGAATATCTGCTAAATCAAAGTCTGAATTTCTAGGCAAAAACAAGTAAATGCATTTACAAATACTGAGTATATATCTCAAGGGATGCAAATTGGTCATAGCCTTTGGCAGTAAGTCTGTTTTGCCTTAAAGCACAACTCTTAGTACCAAGGTTGGGAAAACAGGAAATTCCCATACATAAATAATTGATCAAAATTTGTAGGAGAATTTGACTAAGATTAAAATACAACCCACAAACTCCTGAAAACCTGTCAAGGAAATTATTAAATAACTACAGAAAGTCAATTATTAAATTTAGCAGTAAGAGTTGAATTTAGCTTTAAAGACAAAAAAGAAAAGCCACTAAGTTACATTTCAGATCATTTGTTAAATACACAGGATTGAATAACTTTATAAAAAGAAAAGAATAAGCAAAACATTGCAATTGGTAACTACTGTATCTTGTAGACACAGGAGGCCTAAGTATGTTTGAAGTGTAGATAGTGTAGCTAGCCAAGTACTGCACTTAAATAGATACGAATGAACAGACACAGAGCAAGAGCCAGTCGGAGAAGAAAAATGGCTTCACACTGAACAGCCATTGTGCGTGAGGCCCCTTCAGGTTGAGAGTCTTCATTTGGTTACTCCGTGTGATAAGGATTTATCGTTAAGGATAAATGGAGACATCTGGCTTCACAACCCAGAACAAAAGTCGAGGCTGAGACAGTCTGAGACTAGCTGTAATGATCACCAGCACAGCTGCCAAGCTATCGATTTCTCTGCCTCTGCCAGTTTGGGGCAGTTTCTGTTAGTTTCTCCTCCCTTCTCCACTATCACTACCTCCTCTCTACTTTATTGCTTTGCTTAAGTCATAGCTTCTTCTGGGTCTCTGCTTTTCTAGCAACTCTGCCTGCTGACATTGTGTCCTGAACTCAAATTTGCAGTTAGAGACTCTGAGTCAGCAAGTCACCGTCAAGGATAGAGTGCCTCTGTTGGGCAAAGCTCTCATGTCAGCCGGTGTCACACAGGCTGCTTGCAGGCCCATAAAATGACTGGCTGCTTTAGGCAGGAAATCAATCACTGACCCACTCAGCTACAGCCCAGAGAGAAACGAAGTGCAGTCCAGCAAAGCTTGGTGAACATGTAGAAACAACTTCCTGCTTTGTTGAGAGTGTGGCAAACCATGACAGTGCCATCTAGTCTACAATAGCTCCATCCAACCTATGAACCTTAACTAGTTCCCTCATACTCTGGGTTCGAGTACCTCTCATTGAAATCTAAATGATTTACAACATGAAAACAGGAAAAGATTACAGATGATAGCGAGAGAAAACTGAGGCATCATCTGGGTGGGCAGGGACAGAATCCTGGGCACTGAGGGAGTTGGCCTCAGAGAGCGGCACCTCCTCCACAGAGCTGCAAAAGGGAGAAGACGGCAGAACTCACGCTTCATGATTTCTATCTTTTCAGTAGATGTAGAGGCAAAAAATGTGGATAGTTACAGGATGAGAGAGATTAGGAGCTTGAGGATGATAAAGGAGGTTTAGAAGAGCCTTTATAGGGAATATATAAATGAACATGAAATAGACTTTTTTTTTAAATTGCCAAATATAGAACTCAGGAGGTTCCAGTAATACCTCAATAAGCATGATTTATAGAAAATCAGGTCAGATGCTCTCCTGCAACTCAAAGCAGGAACAGGAGCAGACAACTTAAAGATGAGGGTTGAGAGTATGTAGAAGATAAAAATACTCTAGAGTGATGTTAGTATCCATACATAAAGGATAGAAATCTAAAACTTAAGAGATATGAATGGAATATGCACCTAAGAATGTAGCAAAATTGTTCATAATTGGATACACAGTAATATGTAGGCTTACAAAAGAACGAGAAAACTCTCCTAATTTTAGTGTACTTGCATTGTTAAGGGAATTAAATGTCGACTTCTTGTAAAAGAATTCTTCATGTACGATAATTTATATGAAGCACGATTTTTAATTAGTTCTCATCTTTGGTGGGGATGCATATGATATCTTAAGAGTGGTTTAACTTGGAAATTTTTGTTAATTGCCCTAGGCCATTACTTATTTCTTTTGCTTAGTAGGAAAGGTGAAGAGAAGCAATCTTTCTCCAGAACCAAGTCAGCTGCTGTGTTAGTTACTTTACATATGTTATCTCATTAATCCTCCTAATAGCCCGGTAAGATAGGTGTTACTGTCAGTAATTTACAGCTGAGAAAACCAAAGCTCACAGAGGTTAAGTAATTTGCTCAAGATTGTAAAAGAAGTCTGATGCCAAAGCATATGTTCTTTCCAATAGGGCACACTGCAGAGAGTTGACTAAGGAGATGTCAAGATGAATTCTGGCTTTTTCCTATTGCCAAGGCTTATTAGTTTGTATATGACCTAGCTACAAATATGGACAGATAATTTATCAGTATCTTTGTTCTCCCCAGAACATGATTAAGAATTTTGATCAGTCATAAGGTGCCCAATGCTAATACAAAGATACTATTACAGAATATAAACCTGCAAAGGGAATAAAGAGAGTTTGGTTCAATCATTAACTAGTTGTACTATCTTGGGAAAGCTTCTTAACCTCTTTTGTGACCTGTTTTCACATGTGGCGAAATGAGGACTTCGGACTGGGTGGTGTCTAATGTCCTATTCAATGCAAGTCATTCATTCATCCAGTAAATATAATGAGATTCTTCTATATATTAGGCACTGTTTTAGGTGATGGGAATACAGTGGTAAATACAGTTAAGATCTCATGGAATTTACATTCTATAAAATTCTTGTTCTTAAGACAATTAATTCTCAAGGTGGTGAGGTATGGCAAGTGGGACAAATTTTCCAAATCACTTGGGGAATACTTTTTTGAAAGTATACCTGTACTACATCTGTAAAATAACAGGAAATATATATTGGTCTCTGCTCCCAGTCCCTGGCACAGAGTTCCTAAAACCCTTATAATTTCCTCCGTGATAGAGGTGCTAGGAGAATATTTTCTTCTAATATTTAGTTATTTGACTCTAGTTCCTGACACAGAGTTCCTAAGACCTTTGTAATTTCCAGAGTGATAGGAGCAGCTGCCACAGAGCTTCTGCATCCCTTGGAAATTCCTGGGTGATAGGAGTGTCTTTTATACCAATGAGGTGACTCTTGGTGGGCTCCTGGATGGGGGCTGCTGGGAAAGGAATTACTAACCTTCATGCCTACGTGATGAAGCCCCCATAAAATCTCCTGAACTATGGAGTCTGGAGAATTTCTGGGGAGGTTCCTGAAGGGTGGCATACCCTGGAGAGGGCACGAAAGCTCTGTGCCCCTTCTTCTATACACTGTGCTATGTGAAGGGAATTAAATGCATCTGTTCCATCATCTGTATCCTTTATGATATCCTTTATAACAAACCAGTAAAAGTAAGTGTTTCCCGGAGTTTTGTGAGCAGCTCTAGTAAATCAACTGGACTCAAGGAGGGGTTCATGGGAACCCCGATTTATAGCCATGGGTCAGAAGCACAGATCACAACCTGGGGCTTGTGACTAGCATCTGACATGGGAGCAGTCTTGCAGGACTGAGCTCTCAACCTGTGAGATCTGATGCTATCCCAGATAGATAGTGTCAGAATTTAGTTAAGTTATAAAACACCCAGTTGGTGTCCACTGGAGGATCTCATGACAGAAGTGTTATGTTGAATGGTGTATGAGAGTAGGAAAAAAACTCTGTTTTTTTCCTATCCCTAATAGCCTCTTAGACTTTCCAGGAAGTACTCTGGGGAGCCAGTGCTATTGTTAAGTACTTGTGGTATCTTTTATTCAGGTTTGACAGGAAAAAGGTTGAGAATAGTGTCCTAAGTGATACAGCAAATGAAAGAGGTGCCAGTCATATTGTTTTACTTTAAAGTCTGAAGGAAGGGAGATTCATTAAAAGAGCCAATTCTAAGCTTAAAGCAAGCTCGAAAGTGCACTTCAATTAATAATCCCTGATTAATTTAAGCACTATGAACACTTGTACCAATCATATATTAGAAATACTAGAATGCTTAACCACCCTACGGTTGGTCTCTCATGCTGTATTCATGTGGCAAAATCGTTTTTTTAAAAACACCACTATCCTTCTGACAATGAGTTTTAACATCTCAGGCCACAGCCAGTTTACTGTATTCAAAAACAAATAAGTAAACAAACACTAGTGATTAACAGCATTTTGGTGATGAAAAGCTGTGTGTATGTATTATTCTTTCATGTTCTGAGAATCATAACAAAATTTGAAATGTTCAGAAGTTATAAAAAATTTATTTTCACTCCCCCAAATATAACAGTTATAACTAAAGTTTATGCTACTGTAAACAAAATTACCATAGAAATTTATATTACTTGAAAATTAAAAAAAAATTGTCAATCATAGAATGTTTTATTTTAAACTTGCTGTTCAAACTTTCAAATACAACACATGTGGCAAAGAAACAACAGTTAACACACATCTGCCACAGTTCTATTTTTTGAACTGCCTTCCCTATATTATGTGATATGTTACAATTTCTTTCAATTTTGTACATTCATGATACTCTTATAGGTAGCAATATCAGTTTTTCTGCTTTGAAAATAGTTCAGTTAATGTTCCGAAATTGCTTAAAATGACAACTTTTTCCTTTTGTATTCTACTGCTGCCCACATTAATGACATAATTCAACATATTGTTAATATTAAGTCGTTGAGAGGTATTCTATACTTAATAAGTCAACTCTCAACTCTAAGTTAAATTGAACTTGAATCTAAAACAAGCATTTTCCTAAACTATTATATTCAGCTACTTTTCTCAAAAATATTTCCATATTTCCATTCTGACATAAGGTTTTTTGTGTGAGATACAATAGTTTCATCTTTTATTCCTAACAGAACTCATGCTGTACTTTTTTTTCTCAAAATATATTTGATATATTCTGTGCAAAATGTTAAGTTCTTTATAGGTATGTACCTTATTTTGAAAAAGTTTATAAAATATAATTCCTAAAAACAACCTCAACATTAGACAATAGAGGAGGAAGAAACATATCAGACAAAGCCTAATTTTTCACATGAGAAAGTAAGTATGTTCTTAAAGCTCCAGTATTACATTCCTTGAAAAAACTCAGAATGCACTTTGGTCATTATTAAACATATTACAACATAGGCAAATAAAACAAAATGCTTTCTGTTGTTTTCTACAGGAAGAAACTACACTATACAATGAGGCTGAAATTGAGGCTGATGGAAAGGAATGGTAAGAGCAAAGTGATATGACATGGCTCTGTTCTCCACACATTCCTGATTTTAAGATTATGATTTGGGGATTAGAACTGCACCAATCAAATAAATTATTTACAATTAATTATTTTATATTTCTTAAAACATGGTAAAAATGTGAGGATATTCAACATGATACACTTTGCACCAAGAAAATTCTAGATTGTTTCAAATAAATTCTTTGTTTTAGAAAACCAGATGCTCAGCTAAAAAAAAAAAAAATCACAGAATCATTTTATGTTTTATGTAATTCCTAAAACACTCTTGATTGTACAAATATAACAACTTAAATCAAGGCCCAATGTAAGATACTATCATATTTGCCCTATTTACCTAATATGCCAACATGATAAGTTCTCACTGGACACTTGGCAAATTATTGGCAGGGAGGGAAGGTTAACTTTCTAGGTTAAAAGCATCTAAAATAGCCCTTATATAATGGGAGTGGGGTGGGGAGAATGCACCAGATAGGTTTACAGGATAGATTTGCAAGCTGAAGCTGTCTTTTCTGAAAATTTGGATATAGTTTCATAACTAATAATCAGAGGAATATTTTATTGGTTGTTAACCTTATTCTTAAGTTGTTCATTTGAGTGTGGTATGAATAGCATACACTATAGTGTACCATAGGGAGAGAATTATTTTACTTGAGTAAACAAAATGTACTTTAGTAATATCAATAGGCACTTCACTTGTGAGATGAGTACATACCTCACTCAAAAGGATACCATATCATGCCCTAGTACACTATAACATATCCCATATAAAGATACGCATTAAAAGTAACAATTTTTAAAAGTGCACATTTTGAGCATGCACAGTTGGAGCTGTGCAAACAGCCCAGTGTTTCAAATAAATACAATTATAACGAGTTAATTTTTATCAAAATATCTTACAGTATGGTAACCATTTACAATTATTGCTCTATTACGAGTTTTATCATCAAAGAGCACTTGTTGACCTGTTATGTAATACCGTATATATTAATATTGAAGGGTGCTTAAACTGCAGCTTAATTAGTTTAGATCCTGGCATTGTTCCAAAAATAATTCAAGAGAAACCCTGACTGAATCTTGATTTACCAAAGAAAATGCTGTATCTAATTAGCTGAGTTCAATGCAATATTCCAAAGTTAAAGAACTTTTCATCAAGTAAGGCAAGTTCACGGCATTGATGGAGAAACAGTGCTTAGTAATGGCTTCTATTTTCAGAATTTGTTATTTTGCCAATTATTTATGAGCAATTACCAGGATCTCAAGTATCTGGATATCAGTTTCATCACCCTTTCAACAACTAAGTACATCAATGCTTAAAAATAAAATATAAAGACTAAATGTAAAAAAACAGTGAAAAAGTAAAATAAATATAAGAATTGCACAAGAAAGTCTGATGTAAACACTTCAATTTCCCAGCTGAGACTCCTGAAGCAAAGAATCAGTGACTGCTTTCAGGCAGCTTAGTCAGTACTCTTATTCTGGAAAAGAGGCTACATCTTTTTTTCTGAATCGTCATGATTTAATCTTCCACAGCTACAGAGAGAGAAAAAAAATAGAAGTAGTGACCATTAGAGCTAGTTTTAATATCAAAACTTAAATTATATCATATAATACTACCTTTTGTTTAAATTCCATTCACAAACAGTGCAGGTTCTAATATTTAACCCCTTTACCCTTTTATTTTTAAGAACTTACCATAAACACAAACAAAGAGTAAAAATCAGATTTCTCTTGCTTTCTTTTATTGGGAAATGGCAATATGCACATACTACTTGTTTAATATGATTATCCTACACTTTACTAACAGTTGTGCATATATTGGAGGATGTATATATTGCTACATAGATAAATAATACAACTTTTGGCCAAAAATAGAAATAGGGCTCTTTTTCTTTTTTATCACCTAAATTAGATTCAAATTATATGAGTAAAAATAAATACCTCTACTTATCCTACACAAGAAGTCCTATTCAGCTGGGAAATAGTAAATACTGTTCCAAATTATTAATAGCAGTTCCATCAGTATAAGCCATGAATATATATCATTTTTTGAAGTTGAATGTGAAATTTTTTTCACTAATTGTATATAATCTTATCAAAATGACTCCATTACTGTGCCTGTGAGATCTCAAAAGAGTAAGAGGGTGTCTTACTCTAAATAAGTGTCGCAAAAATGCAATAGGGTACTAAGAAATAAAAAATATGTGTAAGATCTTACCTTTAAGTTAAATCCAAGCAAGTCACTGATAACACCAGAAACAGCTGAAAGGATGACAACCTGGGTGATGTTGTAAAGCAGCGGATTCATTGTAAGCCCATATAATCTAAAGGGACTGTCCAATTCCTAGTAGAAGAGAAAAAAGTTAGCCCCAGATTCAATAAGAATTATCAGTTAAACTAATTCAGGGCAATATATGAGGATTTTAAAAAATACTTTTCAAAAAATTATAAATTATAGATACTTTTAGAACAGATAAACTTGGTTGAACTTGAAATAAGTAAATTTTACTAGTTTTAATGTTTTTAAGGCAAAAGTAACTTCTTTAAAAGAACTCTATAAATAAGTTTATAACTCTAATTTCTGTACCAAATGAATGACAGACTATGAATGAATGAGTAAAGTATTGGTCTAGTTAGTAGCTATAAGGTTAGAGAACATTCTGTAGTACAAAAGCTAGAATAGAAACTCAAAGAGCTCAATATCTTTTTGCAGAAGAATTAGAAATTTAATTAGCCAATTTTCTGACAATATTAATAATATGTAAAAACTCCTCTTTCAAGCCAATTCATTTTCAAATATGTGAATTAATCAATTAATTGATTGAGTCAAACATTTAAAGTTCTATTATATGCCAGGCCTTGTGCTAGCCTCTGAGAAGATTCAGTCCCTGCACTGAAGGACCTAACAGTTTAGGAGACATGCAAACAAATAATTAAAATATGAGATTCCCATTACAGAGATATGTATAAAAAGCAGTGGGGCCATAGAGGAAGGTGCTCCTGAAACTTTGTAGGTATTCTGTAAAACACATAAGAACATGGCATATTTGAATTGCTACAGGTTGTTCAGCATTGTTAGAGCCCAAGTACAAGGGAGGAAGTACTCTAAACTTATAAAGCTGGGTACTTAAGTAAGGGTTATTCTTTAGGCAAATTGTACAGATGGACTAACACTAAAGGAATTTAAACAAGGAAATAGTGCATCACACATGCATGTGAGAAATATCACTGGGCCAGCAATGTAGAAGACAGATTAGAGAGCAATGAGACCAGAAGCAGGAATGTCTATAAGGAGTTCAGTGTATCAAAAGCTCACATGAGAGACCAGGGTCTCACAAAGGAAAGTACTGATAGGGAAGAGGGGATGAATTAGAAGATACTTAAGAGAGCGAATCAATGGACTTGAGAATTTCTTGGCTGTGAAGAGTGAAAGAGAAGGTACAATCAACATTCAGTTCCAGGTTTCGGACTAGGAGACTATGTATGATCAAAAAGGATCACACTGTTGTGCTTTGTATTAGTTATTTTTATACTTCTCGCTACTCTGAGATTGTAGCTGTTCATTAAGTCTCATCTTTGTAGCCTGCTGTCTAGCACAGTGCCTACACTCTAAAGATATCCAGTATACATGTATCAAGCAAACATAAAACTATCAATTCAAGGTATTTTTCCCATAGAGCATTTTGCTAAAAAATGGAGTTTGCCTGTATTATCTTATTATTTAAATGTCATCATCTTCCTCAGGATACTTAAAGGGATTTGAAAAAGGCCATTTGTAATTGCTTATTTTATTACATCCCCTCCTCTGAACCCTTTCAATGCCTAATATACTGTGAGGTGTACAGTCTATACCCCATTCATACTTTTTAGTTGACCGAAGAATTAACTGTAATATGGAGATACAACAAATTTTATACCATTCTCTGAAAACTTATCAACTATAAGAATTATATTCAATTGGTTATAGAAATTGAGATTTTAAAAAATATTTTTTTAAGAAAGAAAAGCATTACTAATACTATATATACTAATACTGTAAAGCAGTGGTAAAAATATTTTATTACCCCCAAAAAGTTATTATTATGAGACCAAATACACCAGTTTTTTTCTCTTGCTGCTTTTAGAAAAAAAAAATACATCAAAATTGTGTTCCTTTTGATTGTTACCAAAATTGATTTAAAAAATAAGTGTTTATTGATGATACATACTTATCATGATGATTACTTTTTAAGATAACTCAGGCCAAGCAGAAGACTAACTCTGAGAAACAAACAATGAAAAAATTCCCAACTTAAATTAACATCATCTTCTTTTTTGATATCTATTTTAAGTTCCAGAAGGTATAAATTTCCAAAGATGCCAACCTCTACAATACCTGGATATTATTAAAAGTCTTAATATATAATTTCCAAAGAATTATTTGGATTACTTTTACAATGAGAAGTGAAATATAAATTGCGTGAATGTACCCAAATATAATTTGGAAATAATTTGAGTAATCGTGAAAACCAAACGCAAGGTAGGATCTATAAACAGAAGAGTAAATACAACAACAGAACAGCATTTTCTAAATATATCCACTTTCAATTCTATTCTTACCTTTAGCAGTTTAGTAGCCAGTTTTAAAACATTATTCACTAGTGTCAGTTCCTCTTTTTTGTTAGGTTTTTTCTCCATTTTCAAGTACAGGTTTATCTTTTATAAAAAAGAGTAAATAAAAATATTTAAAATCATAACACATACACATTTTTTAAAGGACCTGAAAGACATTCACTAAAATATTAATAGTGGTTCTCTGGGTATTGAGTTTACAGGAGATTTTAATATTCTTTATTCTTTACTGTATATTCCAAATTTCCTATGGTAAACCTACATTATTTTATAATAGGAAAACAACTGCTATTTAAATACTTTTCAAATGTAATCAAAAGACAAACAAAAATGGAAAACTGGATGGCACTATTTAAAAGAAGAGACATTTTAATCTCAGAGCCAAATCAACTTAAAGAATAATAATTAGGCCAGGTGCAGTGACTCAAGTCTGTAACCCGAGCACTCTGAGAAGCTTGCTTGGCGTCAGGAGTTCAAGATCAGCCTGAGCAAGAACAAGACCCCCATCTCTACAAAAAAATAGAAAAATCAGCCGGGTGTGGTGGCGCACATCTGTAGCCCCAGCTACTTGGGAGGCTGAGGCAGGAGGATAACTTGAGCTCAGGAGTTTGAGGTTGCAGTGAGCTATGATGACACCACTGCACTCTAGCCAGGGTGACAGAGCGAGACTCGGTCTCAGAAACAAAAAAACAACAACAACAAAAGAATAATTAGAATAAATCAATTGGTTTGTGATTTCTTATTTTAAAGGACACTCAAAATATATTTGTATATTTTTGTTATCCACTCTGTAATAGACAATTAATTCTGGGATGCCTGCCCTGTCTACACTATAGCTCCCTTTTTTGAAAAATGCTCTAACCTCAAGCCTGTAGAAGAAGCCGGTCTAAGCAACTGTGCTTATCCCACTTGATCCCATCTTTGTACCTCCAATCTGGCAGCCATGGCTTATCAGGCTGGGGTGTACTCCCAAACTGAAGCTAGTCAATGTACTGACTAGTGGAACTAACATAATATCTGCCAGATATTATAGGAACATGAACGGAAAAGTTAGTGAAGTCCAAGCCAGAGCTCATGCTGAGGCAAATCCAAACCACATGTAAGCCAAAATCACAGGGTAGTAAGCCTACAGAGAGGCCATTGGAAGAAAGGTACAGAGAAGAGCAGAAATGAGAAACCATTAGCCTCAGAGCAAGTTGGAGGAAGTGGCTGACTTTGTCCAGTTCCACAAGGCCCAAGTATACTTTCTTAGAGATCTTTATCTTTGTTGGCTACTCTTTCCTTTCCCTTTAATTGAGCTTATTCAACAAGGTTATGATTCTTTACAATCAAATTATCCCTAACTAAAATATTTAACAAATTCATTAGCAGTAAGTTTCTTTATATAACTCCTATGAAATGGTGGGAGGAAAATATTTAACAAATTCATACAAAATAAAATTAACCATCAAAATCAGTACACTTTATTCTTTCTATTGAGCACAAATTCATACTTATTCAAATGTGGCTCTGTTACACTGCAAAGCAAACATATCCCACCAATGGTTTAAAATCCATCATTTCTATAAATGGTACTTTTTTTTGTCAAATGAAAATGGGACATAAAAAAAGTAGATTTGAAATCTGAATTAAGGCAAAAATACTGAAGAAAGGCTTATGTCCCATCAAATTTTAAATTTTGCTTTAGAGCACAAATGACCTTCATCAAATAAAACATGTTCCTAAAAATCAAAGTAAATGAAAATATTTTAACTTAATATGTACATTATATAGACATTAATTTATAGTGTAATAGGCATGCATACTTACCTGTTCAGTAAGTAATATTGAGGTATTGCTATATTTTTTACTTGTTTCTGATCCAAGGGTAACAAATCTTAGGAGAAACAGTGTTAAGGAGATGCACCAGATTACCAGTTCCCAGTTGTAGTGACAGTCAAGGAAGATCTCGTGCACATGAAGTAGCTGAAAGTGTATGAAAAGGTAAAATGAAGCACCAATGTGAAACAATTTCTTTTTAAAAGAAATATTTTACTTTATACAGATTGTTCATAAATATGGCATTACATTTTAAAAACATTCCATCTTTATTATGAACTATTTTAATCACATCAGAAGTATAGAGTATAACGTACTTAACGTCCATGGAGCCTCTACCCAGTTTTGTCAAATCTTAATATTTTACAATATTTCTTTCAGATTTTTGAAAAATAAAATATTACAGATTTAGTTAAAACCCCTTTAAACTTTTCCTTGATTATTTCTCTGCCCCATCCCAGAGGTAATGAATTTTGTGTTTTTCTCTTCCATAAACATTTTTATAGTTTAGCTACATATACATCCTTCAACTATGTCAATTTTTGTATTTTTAAAATTTATATAAATGTTACATTATCCACATCATTCTTCAGTTTTTTTTATTCCACTGAACCTTGTTTTCAAGATTTATCCATGATAATACATTTAGCTCTATTTGTTCATTCTGATGCCTATAAAATATTATAGTTAAAAAAAACAATAATTTATTGGTTTACCCTACCAATTAACATTTATTTTGTTGCCAATTTTCCTTATTACAAACAATGTCGCAATAAACATTCTTATGTGTCTCCTTGTGCAAACATGTAAGATTTTCTCTAGGAGTTAATATCTAAGAGTTAATATCTAGGAGTTAAAATGCTGGGTCCTTGGATATTACATCTTCAACTTTATTAAATATAATAAATTTGTCTCTAAAACAGTTGCACCAATTTATACTCTCAGCAGTGTACTTTATACTCTCAATTGTGTACTTCTGCCCTCACTTTTGTTACTACTTGTTATTATCCCAAAGCAGTGTACCTTGCCCTCATTTTTGTTGATTCTTGTTATTATCCAACTTAACATCTGTCAATCTGATGGGTATAAAATGTTCTCTTATTGTTTTACTCCTACTTTTCCTGACACTTATGGAGGATAAGTATGTTTTATATGCTTATTGGTCACTGAGTTTCCTCTTCTGTGAGTGACATTTTTATATTCTTTTGTTGTTGTTTTGAGACAGGGTCTCACTCTGTTGCCCAGGCTGGAGTACAGTCATGTGATCATAGCTCACTGTAGCCTCAAACTCCTGCGCTCAAGCAATCCTCCTGCCTCAGTGTCCTGAGTAGCTAGGACTACATGCACACGCCATCACACTAAGCCAATTTATTTATTTATTTATTTTTAGAAACAGGGTCTTGCTATGTTGCCCAGGCAGGTCTCAAACTCATGGCATCCAGTAATACGCCTGCCTCAGCCTTCAAAAGTGCTGGGATTACAGGTGTAAGTCACCATGCCTGGGCCCTTTTTTATATTCTATATATACTTTTTTCTATTAGGTTGTCTGTTTTATATTTTGTTTTGTAGCAGTTATTTATGTATTCTGAATAACAATCCTATTTAAGTCATGTTTTCCCAGTATCTTTTCCTGGACTCTGATTTTTTGTTTATGCTGTCTTTTTTAGTACATAAAATTTTAATTTTTATTTGTGATCAAATTAAAAATTGTTTTTCACATTTAGATCTTTAATCTTTATGGATCTTTAATCTTTAAGGATCTTTAACCTTTAAGATTAAGATCTTTAATCTTTATGGGAACAAAGCTGATTTTTTTATGTTGATGTTGTATCTATTTCTGTTCATCTTGATCTTCTAAAAAATATATATTTTTATTAATGTGTCTATAAAGTCACTTGGATGTTCTATATATATGATCATACAGTCTATTATTTTTTTCCTGTCTTTGCTGACTAATGCCCTCTATCAAAATGCTGACTAGAAGAGGTCGAGAGGGTAACTTTGTCTTATTGCTTTATATTTTCTAGCACAGAGTATATCCTAAGATACTTTTGTATTCCTGACTAATCTTGGACACTGCGCATTCTTTTTCAGAGCATGCAGCAGTCAAGTCACAGTGACAATTCAGAGATAAGAAATTTTAAAAAAACATTAAATGTGAATAAATAAGCCATTTGTGGAACAATTTCATAACTCATAAGTTGTTCTGAGAAATAATCAGAAGGATTCTAAGCAAAAATTAATTACTAAATATTTATTCAACAGATATTTGAGCATATATGTTCACTGCTCATGACAGAAAGATAAGATGTACTTACTAATTCTACTGAAAGAAATAAACTGCAAAAAGCCAATTTCCAAACTTGTCTAAGTAGGCTTACTTATGTTGTTACTTTGATTATTTATTATTAGAAAGCCTTCTGAAATTTAATATATATATCTGTTGTTTAATTTCTACATGGAACAAGTTAACTCACCTGGGCACAACAGATAAATACAACTGAGATCGTCAACAAGAAGGCAGATGAAACTATTACATCAACTGATCGCTGAGGACCTCGACGCTGGGGATGGGGAAAGAAAACACTTTTAAATATATTTACTAATTAGCACCTAAATTTCCATGCTTTCAATTAAGGTGTTGATCCATCACTGTTGAGTTGATCATAATTTACAATGCTGAAAGTGTACCTAATTTGTCAGATGGATTTTAATTATACAGTGTTATTATTTCTTGAGGATTTGCAACAGAGTGCAAATGGTGTCTATATAGCACTGAATTTTTAGCGTAACTTTCAAATATTTCATTTTGTCAAATACTAATTATTTATTCAACAAATGTTTCTTAAGCACCTGCTCAGAACTAGGCACTTTGTTAGGTGTTGGAAAAACAGTAGACCAGGGGTCCCCAACCTATGGTGAGTTGTATAATTATTTCATTATATATTACAATGAATATAGAAATAAATAAAGTGCACAATAAATGTAATGTGCTTGAATCAACCTGAAACCATCCCCTCCCTCTGGTCTGTACAAAAATTGTCTTTAATGAAAACAGTCCCTGGTGCCAAAAAGGTTGGGGGCTGCTGCAGTAGAGAACAAAAAAGACACGGTTCCTCTACCTTTACAGGAACTATTAGGGGAGTCAGCAAGCTCATAAGCACAGATTTTTGTGATAAATTGTGATGAATGTTATGAAGGAAAGGTATAGGGTGCTTTGAGAAAATTGTCAGGGAGACTTCATTGATTTGAGGGTCAGGAGTATGGGCCTGGGAAGATCTCCCTAAGGAAGTAATATTTACACCAAACTAAGGGGCAGGGGCAGGGGCAGGAGGGCACAGGAGAGTGTTCTAGGCAGAAGGAAGAGCATATGCAAGAGTATAAAGCGGGAAGAAACATAATGCACTTAAAGGAATGAAGCAGTCTAATGTAGCTGGAATGCAATGGATTAGGGAGGAAAGCGTTCAAAATGAGACAAGAGAGATAGGTGGATAAGGCAGGACGTAGACCATGAAAAGCATTATAAACTCTGTTAAGATTTTGTGCTTTATCATAAGAGCAATGGAGAAACTCCAAAAGATTTTAAGATTATATGGTCAAACCTGCATTTTTAAAAGATCTCTGATGGCAGACTGAAGAAAGTATTGAAAGGAAGAAATATGAATGCCAGAAGGCCAGTTAAGAGGCAACTGTAGTAGCCTAATGTAGAAGATGATTGATGGTTTCAATGGGGGTGGTGGAAATGGAAACAAAAAGAAGAAAATGCATTTAAGATATATTTTGGAAGCAGAAAGAAGGTGAACTGGTGATAAATTAGATGCCAGAGATTAATCAAGGATAATTCCTAGGTCTGGGTTTATACATTTCCCTGACTGAAGCGTAAGCTTGTAAGTAAGGGTAGGGACCTTCACCTCATCAGCAATGAATGGCATGGATGGACTCTCACCAAGCCAAGTAAAAAAGATTATATTCACCCCACCATACAACAGAAATGTCAGTGAGAAAAAAAACAATCCATGCCAATTTGTGCTATTTCTCAATGGAGTTGAATTTAACAAATTAAATTAATAAACAAACATGAATTTTTACTATAAAATATAAGGATAAAATAGTACAAACTTTTTTTATTTCTTTCATTGTTATTTCAAGATAAAAGACATTAAAGATCTAAGTATGTCAGAGGATAGTTTGTCTTTGGGTCAACTTTACTAAGACACTGATAGTGTTTTGAATAAACATCATTCAAAGTTGCATTATTACTCCAAATATAATGGAATTCACTGCTACTTAATGCAACAAAAAATAATCTTGAGAAAAAATGTTTTCCTAAAACGAATTCAGATATTTTCCTTTTTCCTCCATAGTTTTTTTTAGAAAAATTAGTAAAAAGATTAAAGGAAAATAATGACATTAAAAGAATGACATAGAATTGCAAGCTAAAATTTTAAAATAGTAATAGGTTCCTTCATCGAGGAAACTCATTGGTTACAGATTATTTTTTTTTAAAATTCTTTTTTAAGTAGTGGGCTCCCTCTGCTGGCTTGTGATAACCAGTCCAGGCAGAAATAAAATCCTTAATCCAGCTTTTGAGTAAGTAGAAGCTGGTGACTACAAATCTAGAGACATATACATATTGACAAAGAAGTTGGAACTATCAGAGGGAGCTGGCATATTAAGAGTACTTTCATCACTACCATTCTACCTTAAGATAGGAACGGAGAGATAGCCACATTTTTATATTCTGTACTTTCTTCAACCGGAAATGAGGAACCTCAGATTTTCGAGCCCTCCTTGCAGATGTTAAATGTCCAAAGAGTTTTGCAAAAAGTAATCGCTAAAAAAGATTAAGATGAGGATTAATTTTCAAGTAGATTACCAAAGAAAAACAAAAATCAACAAAATACGGATTGTTAAGATTTTATTTGGTTAAGTACCGTAAAAACAAAACAGAATAATAATTAGATAAAAATGATTTAATGAAATACTAAAATATTTCGGGAATACTTAAATATTATGAAAAGGATAAATTATTTTCTATTCAGAACTCTGTGTTAATATCATACCCACCTGTTTATAAGTTCTTTCTGCTACACAGAGCAAAAAAAAGAAAATCCACACAAGAGACACACGAACCACAAAACTTATTATAACCATAGAAAGAACTATGACATCTTCATTGGAACCAAATGCAATCGTATAGAGTTCTGAAGCAGAATGTGCTGTGAGTTGTTCCAAGTCTGTAGCTTGAGACAGTCGGAAAACAAATGGAGTTAAACCCAGGATTAGAGAGATTGCATTTCCAAAAATCTGGTATCCTATTCCTGGTATATGGTTGTTTACCTTGAGGGAGCCAGGGGGAGAGAGGAAAAAGAAAAAAAAATTATACATAAATTTTATTTATAGTAAAATTAATTCCTATTAAGCATTATTTTATTTATATGATAATATGAAATCATTAAATTATATTAGTTTTAATACATGAATAATGAAATCTGAATTCCATTCAAGTTTGAGAGCCTACTACACATGTCATTAATTCTTCAGTTTTCAAAAACAATTCATTATCAGATCTCTAATTCAGTAAAAAGATGACAAAATGATCAATTATCTCAGTCTTATCCAGATCTAGAAAAAAAATTATCTATTTCAAAAGTTAGAAATAGTCACAAATACTGTAATATTAAAGAGAATGAGATCTCATATCCACTGAAGTTCAATTTGTTAATAAAACCCCTAGAATTATACTTATTTGATAAGTTTATAGCTTGTGTTTTTCTTTAAAGAGTCTAAAATACAAATAAATGTCTCCTTAAACTCTAAAACCATTTTAGAAGAGAGATGAAAGAAGGGGGAAGAAATTAAATAGAGGGGGAAAAAAGGTAAAAGAATTATAAAAATAGAATTAGAAAATGAAATAATGGGAAAATAAAAGAATTTCCAACATGCTAGCTTGGTAGAACTAAAAGGGATATTGAATATCATGTAGCTAACTTTTTATATTATACATTAGATAAATGAGACTATTCTAAGTTAAGTGATCTGCTAATTCACAGATAGTTAAGTTATAGAGCACCAACTAGATGCAAGTCTCTGGAGACTCCCTAGTTAGCTGCTTTTAATTGTGCATGCTGAAATATGTAACAGGAAGTATTATTAATTCTAGACCCGGTTATTTTAATTCCTGTCTTACACAACGTGTAGACAAGAGTTTTAGCATAATAATGTACCAAAGAAATTTAGAATTGCACGTTACATCACGCCTAATTGTCCAGAGAAATCAGTAAATTTTAAAAAGTAGTAATTGATAAAAGAAATAACAGAAAATTAAAACCACAGTATTTGTACTATACTTCTTCAAACTACTCAAGATTTTTATCATTATTTGCATTACTTCTATATACTTAAGCAGACAAGCATTAATATGAATGCAAATTTACTAGTTTTTTTTTTCATGTTTTAGATACTAATGTATAAATGAACCAGTTAGGATGATATAGAAAAGTAAATCTTCATCAACACCTGTATACATCTAGCAGCTCCTCAGTTTTATCCACTGAAAGCAAAAGAAAGAATAACATAAAAGAGGAAAATTTTAGATTGTATCATCTATTATTGGCCAGAGGAATGAAAACACTAGTAGATGAGAGTGGTTTAGGGATAAATCACTGTTTAAATCAGATGAAACCAAATACAAATAAACTTTTTTCAGGGTGAAAAAATGAGGTTAGTAGGTTATTAATATAATACTGCAGTAATTATTTTATATTGGTAATCATTAAGTCTTACCATTTAACTAAAAGAATAAAATTTAAAAACTCACTCTGTTCATTATCATTCCACTGATTTCAAGTACAGACATGTCTGCTTTCTTACAGTCATTGCCTTCCCATACTATAGCACTTATTTTTTCTAATCCCGGGTGGGAACTATGGAGCCAGGGCAAATGACTCTATAAAAAATAAATGCAAATTGGTGAATATACTTATCACATTTCATAAATAAAACATGTATATATGAAACTATATATATATCTATATACACATACAATTTTACACTAAAAATAAAAATTGCTGAATACATTTATCATATTTTATAAATAGAACATGCATATCGGTATGTAGCTATATCTATATACACAATTTTAATGATACTAAAATTCTATCTTAAAATTAGTATATACACTGAACAGATGTCACAAGAAATTACACATTGTAAAAATGTATAAGAACTTTCTATAACAGATATTAGGCAACTTATTCATACACATGGGCACATTTTAGTATATTTAATATATTAACATATTAAAAATACACTAAAATGTGTCAGCAAAAGTACTTAGTTGTCAGTCTACATAGCTACCAGTATACTAACATTAAAATGAGTATCAGATTGTTCATTGATCATTGTTCAACTTATGATCATTCAATTCAAAAAGACTGGTAGCTGAGATTTGAACCTCTTTGGAAGACTACCTAGTGATGCAACCTCATCCTGAAAAAGACTCTTCCTTATACACTTACCTTTAATATCTGATTTAGTTACTTTTCTGATATTTTAATCAAGTATTTCCCCAAAGGATCAATTTAACTTTCTTCCAGACAGAGCAAATATTGCAAAGCAGAAGCACATAGAACAAGAAGTATTCTCCAAAGTAGAATAAAGTATCTTTCAATGTTTCAAGGAATAAAAAAAAATAAATAAAAATGAAAAATTTAGTATGAAGGATCAGATGCTTAAGTTTGTTGGGGTTTTTTGGTTTGTTTTATATTTATAATTAAAACAATAAAACTTCAAAATAGAATAGCTGGGTTAAAGATATCAACAAAATTAATGAAAGACTAACTTTTATATAATCAGACTTTGAGAGGAGAAGTAACAGTAAAAGATTAGAACCAGTTTGGGGATAATTTGTTTGTTTAAATTATAGTATTTCTAAATTACAAATTTAGTATTTCTAAATTTGGGTTGGTTTTGTTTTTTTTTGAGAGAGAGTCTCCCTTTGTCACCCAGGCTAGAATGTGGTGGAGTCATCATAGTTCACTGCAATCTCAAACTCCTGGGCTCAGCAATCCTCTTGCTTCAGCCTCCCAAGTAGCAGCTGGGACTACAGGTGTGAGCCACCACATCTGGCTAATTTTTTAATTTTTTGTAGAGACAGGGTCTCACTCTTGTTCAGGCTGGCCTTGAACTCCTGGCCTCAGGCAATCCTCCTGCCTTGGCCTCCCAAAGTGTTAGGATTACAGGTGTGAGCCACTGTGCCTGGCCTCTAACTTAATCAATAGATCTCTGATATATCTAATACTCAAATTTTATAACATGTTTCATTAAAATAACTTCTAACAATAAACAGAAGAATCTACTCTTACACTTATTCTCTGGAGGATAAAAATGTGACTAAAATATGGTAAAGAAATGTTTCTGTAAACTTAAGGAATGTGTAACACTTTCCTCTAGGGGGAGTAAAGTTGCATTGATTCATTTGAAGTTTAATAATAATAATTCAATAATATGTAAGAAAACAGAGTTGGGAAATTTTTATCTTTTCTACAGATACAGGATTTTAATATACATTAACTTTTATAACATGTATTTCACTAGTTGAGGGACTTAAGAGCTCTGAGATACTAGTTATTAACTATCAAATTAATTCTTCAAATGATGTTTACTAATTTATTCCCAAACAAAATATTCTACTTTAGGATAGAAATAATTTGCACCAAAACATATATCAAACTTTCTCTGGAAATTTAATAGTTGTGAAATATAACAGAACCAAAAAGCCAGAAACAAGAAGTATGAGAAGATGAATGGAAAGAATGTTAAGCCTGAGAGGCAATAGATTTCAACCACTGATTTATAGATTTCTTTTTTTTAACTCTCAGTCTGTAACAGTGAATTAAAGGTCTTCCAATTACATGAAGAAAAGAATATCAATACCAATAAGGTCCATCTAGAGACAAAAACAGGAAATCAAGAAGTTCTTCACTGCCCTTCCAAAGTACTCATTTTGCCCCCAGCTACCTTCCCAGTTACTCTAACTGGCATTTGATATCATATTCTTATTTTTAGAAAGCCAAAAGGTGAGAGGGAAGATAGCAATTAGAAACTGGTGAATTTAAAAAGGTTAATTAAAAGAACGCTATATCTTTGGTGTGTCAAATGTATACTGAAAAACAGTCTTGTGGAAACATGTACTGCTTGTAGTGTGCAGAGAGCAGCATCACATGAAACACTTTTTTTAAAGGCTCAGTAAAAATGGAAGAAAGCCATTTTATAATTTTATCACATAGGTTCTTCTAAATACATTTCTAACTAAAATTTAGAATTCTATTAATTCTATTCTCATCTAAAATCTCAACTGCTTTGTTCCTTGTTCATTCAAAACTGCCTGAAAACCTTAACATTTAGATAGTAGGATGTTTTATTTCAAATAAATTCACCATGACAACAACTTGACTAGTATTTCCAACTGTGAGAATGTAGCCATTTAAAGCTTTACCTACTAAAAAATGCATTTTACTTGAAAATGACTTTATATCTTATTACATATTCAGCCATGACTAGAGGAGAATATTTTTCTCCTACAGAAATGTTTCAATTACTGTTTACAAAGAAAATAAAACAAAACAGAACTACGAATTTGGGAATATTCTGATTAGAACACACTAATTCATCAAATGCTCAGTGTTTCTTCATGAGGAGGGATTTTTTTCATCTTTATGGTGGGCAGAAAAGGGTCCTCCAAACCTAACAGATTTTGGTCAAACAAGAAAAAACCTAGTAGTTTTTGAGTAAAGGGAGCTAATTCCCATTATTCATCTATTAGTAAAACTAAAAACATGAGCTTATCTTTTAGAAAGTCTGAGAATAAAAAATTTGTATTAAATCATATCTTAAGTTCAAAAGCAAAAACGATAGAAGCCTAGGATACCATAATTAGATGTACAGAGTAGAAGATATAAAATGTTTATCTTACCAAAAAAGAGCAGAGTGGTATGACAGAATTAGGGCAATTTGTTCTGTACAGACATCATACAACAATTCTTAAAATCATTTAAGAAAGGCCTAATTGGCATGTTTAGAAAAAACTTAAATTTTGTTTCAGGCACTCAACTAGTATCTATTGATATCAACTATGTACCAGGCTCTGTGTGATACAATGAGCAAAAAACACATGTTCCCTGCTTCTATGCTGTTCATTGCTATCTCTGGGAAAATAGCTCACAGGCATTTCAACCTCAACCTCAATTGCAGTTATTAGTCTCAGTGACTTAGATAAATATGCAGATGACTCATTTAATACCTTATGCTCTCATGGATTGTTCATTGTTTTTTCATTTCTTCAATTCCAGCGGACCTTCAGCTACTCCCATGGCCACACCCCAGACTTTGCTACTATACATAATTGCTCTACTTGGGAAATGAATCTTCCACCACAACTTCCCATTTTATCAGGTGTCTCAAACCTTCAATTCTAAAACACTTGCTCCCTTGAACACACCACTTATCCTTCAGTTTACTGACTCTTCCTTCTCAATCTAACATGTCTAGACTCCCACCAGACCCATCATTTCAATTATCTTCTCTCCTGTTCCTTGAATAGCAACTATTAATTGAGAACCTACTCTGTGAGTCTAGGCACATTACTCAACTTTGAGTATCAATTTTCTCATCTTTAAAAAGAAAATAAATTACATTGCCATAGGTTATAGAGATTACATGAGATAATGCATCTAGATTACTTTGCACAGTGCCTGGCATATAGCAAATGCTTATTAAATGTTAGCTATTGTGATGATTATTACAAGTACATTCCAGAAAATGTCTCTTAACTGTGTGGAATAGCCAACTACAAATTCATGGTTTCAGATTCTAGCTGGACCCTCAACAATGTGGCAATGTGATTCTTTTAATGTGTTCATTGGCTTTAATGCATGGACACACACTCTCAGTCCTCTATCTCCACTCCTTACAAATGATAACTTCAAGTCTTCACTACCATCCACAAGACCCCTATTGTATCACCTCCCTTCTTATTCTCAGTAGACCTCTTGGACTCTTATACTTTAGAGATCATCCAGCAATAACTCTCTTATTGTCTTGCTGTTTCATATACTCATCCTCCCCCTCCTCCTATATCAGCAGAGGATGTGTTGTTCTTCTTATTGTATGCTAAACTCCCTAATTAGGCTTCCTCTCCAAAATGCTAAGAAACCTCATTCCACCAATCAAAAACTTTTCCTCCTGTATCTCTTCAATTCTTCCCTACTGATTTTCTTTCATGTATATAAATGTGCCCAAATATCTCACATATTGGAGAATGGAGACCAAAACACCCCTTCACCTCTTCTTCCCTAACTACTACTTCATTTCCTCCAAACTTTCACTGCCATGCTTTTTGAACCTCATTCCCCATTCTCACTCCTCAACTCCCCGTAGCAAAGCTTCTTTTCCCCTGATGCTTTCCTTGTGGCTGAAGCCAAAACCAATGGATATATATTTTTAATTGAAACATACTAATCAGATACGGAATGATAATAACAGTTGGCTTTATCATATTTTTTAACTTTTTCCCTTATTTGCACCAGATATTTAATAAGTGAAATATTACAGGTAAACCTGAAAGCTACTTTGTAGACTTCCCCACTCCATTCTCTTCCTTTGTTCCCCAGATACATTATCCTAGATTTGGTGTTTATAATTCCTTTGCATGTCTTTATATTCCTACTCAATATGCTTTTAGCCATAAACAATATGTAATACAGTTTTGCATGTTTCAAAACTTTATATAAATAGCATGCCGTATGTATTGTTCTGCAACTTGCTTTTTTCACTTACAGTTATATTCACAAGACTTATGTTGATACATGCGGTTCAGTACATTCAATTTCACTGCTCTATATTGTTTATCACATGGTATGATTTATTAATTCCACTATTGTTGGCTATTACCTTTTAAATTTTCACTATCATGTACAATGTAATGAACATTTTTTTTATGTTTCCTTGTGATCATCTTCTAAAGTTTCCTTGAGATGGGATAAGGAGTTTTAGAGTATGCAAAACTTCAATTTTACTATGTGATAAATTGCTCTCCCCAAAGTAGTTATGCATATTTATACTCATATCAGCATTTAATAAGAGTTCTTTCTTCATATTCTTGCCAACATTGAAATTTATCAGGTTTTATATTTTGACAGTCTGATCAATATGAAATATTATTTCCTCATTCTAATTTACATTTCCCTGACTACTATAGCAAGGCTGACCATCATTACTTATATTTTTTATTAGCCATTCAGGTGGGTTGCTGTTCACATCCTGTTCATTTTTCTATTGAGTCATTTGTCTTTTACTTATTCATCTGTAGGAGTTCCTTGTGTGCTCTGAGCAGGATCATTTTGATAGTTAATGTGTTGGAAATATCTTTTCCCAGCCTGTGGCTTGTCTTTTAACAATGTTTGTGGTTTAATTTGTAGCTCACAGTTTTAAATTTTAAGATATTCAAATTTATTTCAAATTTATCAATCTCCCCATGTTGGTTTTTTGTGCTTTTCATATCTTGCTTTAAAAAAGTCTTCTTTAACATAAAGTAACAAAAATTTTTCTCCTATATTTTCTTCTAAATATTTTTAAGTTTTACCTTTTTACATTTATTTATCTGGAAAAAATTTTCATGTATGAATAATCATGTGACACACAACCAGAAAGTGCATCCTTTTCCCACTGATTTGTAATGCATTATACATTATAAGCATGTGTCTATTTTTGGGTTTTCTATCCTGTTCCATTGGTCTATTTGGTATACACCTATACCACATTATCTTGAAGTATTAAAAGTTTTTATGTCCAAAAGGGACAGTCCCCTGTTCTTCAAAATTATTTTTGCTGTTCTTGATATTTTGCTTTTTAATATGGACTTGAAATCAATTTAAATCCAACCAAAAACAGACAAACAAACATACTGACAGGATTTTGATAGAAAAGTGATAACGGTCACTGTATCTTTTACCTGCCTTTAATAGAAACCCTTCCAAAATTTCATCGTTAAATGATAGGTTTTGAGAAGTGCTATATTTGTTTCCCCATCTGCCCAAATAATATATTGAAGCTGCAATGTGCGGACACAAACAAAGATGGCCACCAGGAAGAGGACTTTCACCAAGAACCCAACCATGCTGGCACCCTGATCTTGGACTTCCAGGCTCTAGAACTATAAGCAACAAATGTTTGTTGTTTAAGCCACTCAGTATTCTGTTATAGCAGGAGGTTCTTTGATGGCTACCCTTTATAAGATTAAGGGAATTCTCTTTTTTTTCCTCCAGTTTTCTAAGCATTTACTGGGCTTTTTTTTTCCGTTTTTGAGACAGAGTCTCACTCTTGTTGCCCCGACTAGAGTGCTGTGGTGTCAGCCTAGCTCACAGCAACCTCAAACTCCTGGGCTCAAGCGATCCTTCTGCCTCAGCCTCGCAAGTAGCTGGGACTACAGGCATGTGCCACCATGCCTGGCTAATTTTTTTCTATATATTTTTAGTTGGCCAATTAATTTCTTTCTATTTTTTTTAGTAGAAACGGGGTCTCACTCTTGCGCAGGCTGGTCTCAAACTCCTGAGCTCAAGCAATCCACCTGCCTCGGCCTCCCAGAGTGCTAGGATTACAGGCGTGAGCCACTTGCACCCAGCCCATTTACTTGGTTTTAATGACAGGATTTGATGAGAAGTTGGATAAGAGAGAGATGGTGAGCAAGAGTGAGGATTTTAAACGATCACCAAATTTCTGGACTGGTGAGTGGATGAATAAAGACACCATTATCCAAGATTTTGAGTGCAATAAGAAAAACAGATTTATAAGGGAAGACTGATTAAATTTTAGGTACTGGTGGGACATTCAAATAAAGATATTCTATAAAAGTGTGCTGGCCAATCTGAGAAGTACCCTACTCAGATGTGGCTATTCAGCATCTGAAATGTGGCTAGTCCAAAAGGATATGTGCTATAAGGGTTTACACTGGATTTTGAAGACTTAGTATAAAAAATGTAAAATATTTCATTAATATTTTTTATACTAGTTAGATGTTAAAGTGATAATATTATGGGTTAAGTAAAACAGTAAAATTAATTTCTCCTTTGTGCAAGTTTTTAATGAGGCCACCAGAAAATTTAAAATTATATATATGTGACTCTCATTATATTTCTATTGGATAGCATTACTATAGATGCTTGGAGATACAAATTGATATTATGAGATGTAGATTTATGAGTATAATGGTCATAGGTGGAATTTAGACCAAGGTGTATATAAATCTGATCATGAAGTATGTTAAGTAAAAAAAGGACTAATGCACTTGAAATAGTTTGACTTACAAAACTCCATTTACCAGCAACTTCTCAGGAACATACACAACCACAATATAAATACTGAGATTTTATGTTTTGATGAAGCTAGACCACAGCTCACATAAAAAGAAAAAAAATTTTTAGGAATATTATTTAGTCAAGTGTAAGCTTTTTCTTCACTTCTGTAAAATTTGAACATATATTCAAAGGAGCTTGACTGAGAAGTTCACATAACCCAAAACTGTAAACCAACCTGATGAAAAGGGTCGTCTCTATATTCTTTTTTCACACATGGATTAATCTGAGGATTTTCCACATCTGTCTCACTGGTACAAGATGAACGGCATTCTGCACAATGTAACAAGTCTTCCCATAATACATCTTCTGTTTCAGATTCTGGCCTTGTACTCTCAGAATCCTGTCTGGAACTTGAACAGCGAGAGCTGCAACTAGTACCCGATTTAGGGGCATCCTGAAATCAAGATATTCTTTGACATTAATACAATTTATGTACCCTTTCCAACTCAAAGGATTCTATCAGAACCATATATTGCTACTTTTGCAAAAACAACAAATACACCGTCAAAAGACAGTGAAAGAGATAGCAAAACATTAAAAAATATGTTCATTTTTAAGCAGTAACAAAAGGCCCTCATATCAAAACTTATTTGATTTCATATTTCAGCCCAGATGATACTTAGCATGCAATGGTTGTGCCTATTTTCTCTTAAATTTTGATTTAAATTAATTTAAAAGAATTTTTACTGAATAAAGAATGGCTAATAGCCATCCTTAGAGTCAAGTATGTTCAAATCTTTGGATTTCTTTTTAGCTGTTCTCTGTAACTAAGATCTGTGAATTGCACCTTTAAAATATTTTATATTATCCCTTTGTCTTTCCCATGCTATTGCCAGAGTTCAGACTTTATCATTCATATCTTCATTGCCATAAGCACCCCTCATTGACCCCTGCCTAAAAGGCCTTCTCCTTCTTTCCAGAGTAACTTTCCTAAAGTGCAGCTGTTCTTTCATTCCTTTAACCAAAGTCTTTTCCTGGTTTCCCTCAGCTCTCCTTCAACAAGTTCAAATTCCTTCACTGCACATGCTTGTCTTCGTATGTGCTACTTTTTGACTTTGTCTTCTACTTCATACTACCTATTCCTCCAGTGATACTGGGCTGCTCCCTAGCCCCTAAACATGCCTTGTTCTTTGCTACTCTAGCCTCTGATTATGTTCCTATCTCTTATCATTAATCCTGCTCTCCTTTAAATAGACGTTGAAAATTAAATGAGCATGGTAGCTTTTAATCTAAACCTGGCACAAAGCAGGGACTCAAAAAAATGTTAGTTTAAAGCCACCTACCTAGAATTAAATGAGCATGGTAGCTTTTAATCTAAACCTGGCACAAAGCAGGGACTCAACAAATGTTAGTTTAAAGCCACCTACCTAGAATGATCACTTTGTCTCTGAAGTGAGTTATTATCATTTACCCCCACTTGACAATAAATTTTGTATTGCTTTCCAGAATTTAATATATTATTTGTCTCAATTAAATGTTCATGTATTTTGTATTTGCAAATAGAAAGTAACTCTCAAATACATATAAGTCCATGAAAGACAGATTTTTTTTTTTGCCATCCTTACCACAGGTAACAAAATATCTTGAATAAGGTACATTATTGATACTTAATCTGTTGATATTAGACTGGGGCACCAAGAATCCATATTTACTGTATTAACAGAGTGATTCTGAGACAAAAGCTGTTTATTTAGGGAGAAGTAAAAATTTTTTTAAAAAAAGAGATGAACAGGAAAATGAATAAAGAAATAAAAAGAGAAAATAAAGGAAAAAAAGGGCAAAAATCACTCTGCTTTGTTTTAGACACAGCACTCCAAAAATATTTCAGATTCAGTAATGTCAACCAGAATACTTAAAATATAGGACGTTTTCATTATAACAATTGTCATTAGATAGCAAGGCACAGAAAATATTAAAGTTTTCAGTAATTGCAAATTTGAAATTTCTGATAAAGCTAGCTTATTATCTATTACTAACTTATGATGCAGACTTGTTAATCAGATTCAGAAATAAGTTAATACGATTAAAGGCCTAATTACTGTTTAACTGAAACTAATGACTTATTTCAGGGCTAAGGAAATATATATAATTCTTCATAAGTGTTTTTTGCCAAATACTGACTAATAAGTGGGCCATTTTACAAATGTAAAAATCTAAAACTTATTGCTCATAATTGCTTACATTTCAAACAGAATTTTACCTGCAATATCTGTGATGAACAGCTACTTGGAATTTTACTACAAACTGTTGAATAAAGCCTAAAAATAGGAAATTTTACAATTGAAGAAAATTGTTCAAGTTAACCACATTTTGGTTTGCTCTGCTCATTTCAAATCTTTAGACAGATAGCCAAAACTGAACATATTAAATTTAGAGGACACACAGTATTTATTTGAAGGGAATATTCATTTATAAAATAAACGCTTTGTGCTAAGCTATTTATGTATAATCTTATTTAACCCTAACAATCTGAGGAGGATAGTCTTATCTCCCCATTGTATGGATACAGAAAAGACTCTGAGAAGTTCAATATTTTTCCCAAGGTCATTTAAAGGATCTTACTCCAAGCCCACAGTTTCTTCATTATGTTTCCTACCTACTAAATGTTACCTTTATTAGATGAAAAGCTAATCTACAATTGGGAGTAAAAATTGGAAAACACTTACAGAGTTGAACAAGACAGGACAGAGCAGGAAATAGGATAAATGCTTAAAAGAAGCTATCAGTTCCCTAGGACACCTCCCTCATCCCAGATAACCAAGTAATCCCACCACTGTCCTCCCAAGGAGACTGGAAGAAGCCAACTAGATACAGTATTAATAGCTAGCAAAAAGGGGCAAAAACAAGGGGATTAAACAAAAGTCTACACATTAAATGAAAAGATTTCCCACCTCATTCCCAGCCTGCTTGGTGTCAAACACCATGGCAGCCTGTTTTATTATCCCCCCAACCCCATTCCACCAGAAGATGGGTGATTCTTCCTGAAAAACTAGAAGCTCCTAAAAAGTTTATTGATAAATATTGCCTGCCATCTGGGAGGCTTACAACAAATGGCTCTGTTTCTCACTTGTCATATCTTACAGTGAAGCCCACTAGTCCCACTCATGCACAAAATGCTTCCCCAAAGGATATTTTTTTTCATCTCTTTTCATTTATCAGTTGGAGAGAAATTAAAGTTCAAACTATTCTATCTTTGGCTCCTGAGTCCTTCTAAAAAGATCTTAGTAGCCTTTAACAGCTTTCTTGCTCTCTATTATATCAAGAGGTTCCCAGGTCATTTTGTGTATTTCTTGCAATAGTCAGGAATCAGGAATCAGCTATTTTTTCAAGAAGCCCTGTTTTTTGTTTTGTGAGTTTTTTATTTAAGTGACAAATGGCATATGGTAGGTGCTAAAGATGCTTGTTCATTGTGTTTGGGTGGGCCCAATTTTTTGTGCCTCATTCTTAAAAGAAAAAAATATGACCAGTAATTTGAAGGGAGCATAAGCAATTTATACCAGAAATAAAAATGCAAAACAGCCCTATAAATCTTCTGTCTCAATTTTATTTATTCAAAAGAGATTTTATTTTGCTTTTTAAAAAATGCCCCTTTTTAAAGCTAGTTTCACTTCAGAGAGTCAAAATTTTTTAGAACTGACTGTAGCTTTTTAAGTATCTTCTAGTCTAAGTTCTTCACTTTACATATGAAGAGTATGATGACCAGATTTTATTTTTATGTAATCTTTTATATATTAAAAAAGATTTAAAACAATCAATGCCTATCAATTATCAGCCTTACTTAGCTTGAAATCTAGAAGATTTTAAGCAACATATTTATTTAAAAGTTAAGATCAGTAAAATAATGTTCTATCCTTCAAGACTTTTAAAATAGTTCAAAATACAGGCGCAAACCAAGAAGAGCAAAAATCATGCGGGATGAGAAAAGTAATTCTAAAGCCAAATAATTCATTCCATAGGAGAGGGCTCAAGCAGCCCTCTAGCTCCCTTCCAGCACCAAGTGACTTCTAACTGTATGACGAGTAATACTATGATTTCACAAGCTTAGTTATCGGGTTTAGGAGAAGAACACAGTACATTGAATTATGTGGGTGAAGAGGGAATCAGTGGACAGACATACTGGCATCAGTGTCTAATGGCAGCCACTGAGAAAAGAAATGCAACCATAGTCACCAGAAAAATTAACTAGAGATACAACCACAGAGGAGAGTGTGCAAAGAAGTAACTGCTAATTTTAATATTCTGAAGGCATTCATATTCTAGCACAGAGTAATACTGGATTTTTCATAAGTTTAACACAAAATCATGAAGGAAAAAAATACTAATATACTTCAAAAAGAGTAGACGGTAATATTAAGTGACATAAGGTGTAATTGATTTGCCTTGAAGCCAGATAATTGAATGTTCTATCCTTAGAATAGAAACTGAAAATTCAAATGAATAAAATTCTTTTTCTATTTAAATAATTTTAAGCTTAAGAGATATGATAAAATCGATAAGAAAAAATGGAAACAAAGAAGAAAAAAAGAACTGAATTTTATAGTCTGAGGACTTAATAACTAGTGAGAGTAATACGAAGGAAGTTACGTAGAATAACTGCTATAATCAAGAATTATAAAGTCTTTCAAATTGTGAAAGAGACGAACACAGAATCTGCAGATTGTCTCTCCAGAATGGTCTTCTTTAAAAGCAAACAACGAACAATGTATGAGTCTTCAAATATAACGCACAAAATGAGTTCAAATATGTGATTGTCACTATGTGCGCAATACATAAATCTAAAACTGCTACTCTATAAATCCAGATCATATAATAGTAACAGATATTGATAGTGATGGGAAATATTTATTTCAATAATAATTTTAAATTGCTGAAAAAAGTTATAAATTAGCATAGAAAATAGCTATGTATGTATATATTTAAGGCCAAAGTGTATACCTCATTAGGATAATGTTTCTTATAATGGTGTGACTTTCTATTCCGAAGAACGCTTTCAGAAGTCCTGTCCACGTGACGGCGTACTGAGTATCCTGTTTCAGGACCTTCCTCACTGGAGACTTCATCAGAGATATTTGTTATTGTCCTTTGGGTATCCTAAGTTGGGAGTACACAAAAAGGATTAAAATAGGTAATTTCTAACTGAACTTTTAGCTTTTGAACTGCAAGATTTTAAATTATATACACATACATACATGTATCTTCAAAATACCTTCAAATACCTGAAAGTGATTAGTACTAAGTGATTTTCTGAAAACAATGTCTTAAATCAGTGATTATACTTTTAAAGTACATTATTACTTTTAAAAGTACTTCAACAGCCATTTGTCAAACATTGCTCTGTAACATTTTTGTTCATAGAGATTTAAAACAGCTAACAAAAATAAAAAAATATAAAACAGGAGAAAAGCAGAACAGAGACCATTTAAAAGAAACTGAGAGACCTGAAAGGAACTAATTATACTATTTCTTTCCAAACTGAAAAAGTCATCAATTGTAAGACCTCCCTGCTGATTCAATAATGGCTTATAGGCAAGAGGGAGTGAATGATAGTTGCATGTGTGCACATACTAGACAGACAACATTCTGTACACATCAATTTGTAAGAGACGTCTAGATTTTAGAAATTCTGAAACTAAAAAACTCCAGACCATACATTTTATTGATATCTTCATGCTCCTCATATAACTTTACTATGTAATACAAAAATAAAAATGTGTTTGAAAGCTGTATGATTAAAAACTTACCTGTTGAGTGATTACAATGATGTGAGGTTCATATTATAAGAGAGCTAAATGCTTGAAAAATCAGAGTAAGGGATCATATTTCACTGCAGGCCCATGCTGTTCTATAGCTACTGGTGCTGAAAATATATGTCTGTTCAAGTAGTAACACATACTTTACCCAAAATAAGTAGTAACAAAAACTTTACTCAAAATTAGAGAATCCTCTTTTCTTTATTTTCCTTAACACAAAATGTTCATGCTTACATTGCTAAATGTAACAGAGGTAACATCTTTTAATTTGACCATATTTTTTTTTACTGTAACAGTAATTAAAGAATAAATTATTTAACAAAAAAAATCAGTGAAACAAAGAAACAGAATACATTACATGAGGTTTTGTTACAATGAACTCGGAGTCTCTGACTATTATTTTGGAAAAGTAAACAAATAATTGTTACTTTTAACAAATATTTCCTTAATAAGAGTTTTTTCAGATTAAAAACAAAACATATGTGCTGACAGCATAGGTAATGATTGTAGAAAAAACAAGACATTTTCTGATGAAGAATATGAATAGAAAAATTGGTTTTCTACTTCAGCTTTTTGAATAATTTAGATATGCCGCTTAATGCAAATTTTTACACATATGGAAGTAGGGAAAGAAAAAGTAAGGCTTAACAAACAACAACTATAAAGTGCTTTAACATTTTGGAAAATTAGAGCCATCAACCAACTCATAAGTACCAAATTATACTGGCAATCAAGTTTAATCACACAATACTTTATCTGATTTTCAGCTTCATTCGTGATATTTATAAAAGCTTACAGAATAAATTCTGGAGACAATACTTAGTTTAAGGGCAACTATTAATACTATACCTAAGTCACTCTGTTAGGTAGATAATGAGGGACCTCTGACTCTCCTGGAGACAAAGGCAGGTGCCCCAAACAACTGCCAAACCTGGGGGAGGAAGGAATGCCCTGCCAATACGCCAATCAGAACTTAACGCACCAGCTGCAAAAGAATGCTGAGGGTTTCCCAGCCCTGTAGGCCAAGCAGCACAGGCACAATAGGGTCTGGAAGGTGACCTAGAACAACCTAAGGCTAATCCCTCCACCATGGACTTTCAGAGATGATCATGGGATAACCACATGCGCAATAAGACTCAGGTTATATAACTCCCAACTGTCTATCAAAGTGGTTCAATGGTGACATTTGAATCACAAGGAGGGCCCAACCTAGGCAATATAAAACAGGACCCGTGAGACCATAATCGGAGCTCTCTCTTGTTACAATAGAGGCCCATTCACCCTCCATGGTAATGTATCTTACTTTCCTCAATGAACTTCTCCTGGTGCTTGCCTTGCTTTTGGTGTGTCTGGCCATTCTTCGCCAAGAGCACACCAAGAACCGAAAACAGAGACTGCTGACCTGACAACTTCACATTAGCTAATATAAAATCACACAGGCAAATTATTTTAAATGTCACACTTACTTTGGGAGCATTCCTCAGTGTTCCTGTGTTCCAGGTTTTCTCTTCTGGTCGAATAGTTTCACACTGAGGTTCATGATTTTGTATTCCATCTTCGCTATTTTTAACAGTCTTTTTCCCATCAAGGGATACATAGCCATTGTCAGTTTCAGTAGATTTGTCAATTGAATTCTTTGCTTTCTTTGATCTAAAAAGAAAAATATGCAGAAGCATGTTTGGACTTAGCTTATTTTGAATGGGTTATTGATAGAAATTATAATCTGTTAATAATTACATCTGATAGTTATTTCTCAGAATTTTAATGGCCACCCTATTTTCAAAATAAATAATTTAGAAATATAATATCTAATAGATAAAATAAACATGTAAATTAATGTCCTACTTAAGCTTATTTTACAGGTTTTAAGGTCTTACAAATAGCAATCCTAGGAGACATGCCCTAACTTATCAAAAAATTCTTCGTCAAAGTCATCTGGTCTTTGAGCAAAATCTAGGATCAAAATTTTGCCCATTTCTTTATGGTTAATAATATACTTTGAAATTTTAGTTTGAAAACTATCTTAGTAATTTTCAGGTTAAGTTGCAATTAGTACTTTAACTTAGTTTTAACACTCTACCCAAATACTTTACCATTAGTATATATACATAAATATCTCTAAATTCATTTTAATATAAAATGGAGAATAACATCTTTTGTAACATAAAAATATATGAAAAAACAGAAAACTTTAAGTAAGGTTCTATATAATGGAAGAAGTAAAAGTGAAGAATACAATGAAAATAAAGAAATAACCTCTTTCACCCACTGAAATAATCTCTGGAAAAAATATTAGTAATCATGCAGCTTATAAATACCTAACGGGCTAGAATTGAGGATATTCATTTCCAGGAATAATTTTTTTTCAATATATAAATACTACATGGGAAAAAATAAACAAGATATTTTTTATTAATAGGCAAATGCATGGGGAGTCCTCTTCAGAGACAACAGTGGGTGAAATAATGGCTATCCAAAAGAAACGGTTAGTAGAAATATAATGTACGTCCCACACATAATTAAAATGTGCTCAATGCAGATTAAGTCTATCATAAAACATTTTAAAGCAATTATATTTAAATAAATTCCCTTGAATTTTCCCCAGAGGTATTAGTTTTATAAGAAATGAAAAATAAAATTAGTATATTACCTTCAATTAGGTCAAAAAACAAGTTATTATAAACACACACACACAAAAAAAACCCTACGTTATCTTTCACACTACACTTAACACAGTTCTATTGGCATCTCTATTTTAGGACTGGGCAGGACTTAGAACTCACCTATTCTAAATGCTCATTTTGGAAATAAGGAATCAGAGGCACAAAGAGGTATAAGCGACCTATTTAAGGTCACACGGCCAGCTAGAAGCAAAGCTGGCACTACAGTACAGACCTTCTCACTATGAAGTTAATTATATCTCCATACTATCTCCAACTGCCCACTCTTTGGGAAACTGCCTATTAGGATTTCTTAACACATTCTTCAAAGCCCAGAAGGTTTGTGTCTTGTGCTAGTAGGCTTATGCTAGTAGGCCCCTCTTCTGCAAGGTTCCTAAAGGAGACAGACAGACTATATTTCCCGTATGCTCTTCAGAGCACTGATGCTTTTTAGTCATTCAGAACCCATCTCCACAGAGTAGCAAGACTGGGAAGCCTAATCTGCTGACCTTTTTCTTTCTATATGATCCTCAGAAGCATGGACAGATTAAGGGAACAATGAGGCATAGAACAGAGATCATTTAAGAGTAGCGGGGAGAGGGGAGAACATGAATTATAGTAGAGAGGAGAATGGTCAAAAATAGAAAACAAAAGGCATAGAGGAAACTTGCAAACTTCTCTGCCTGGGGAAGAAAGTGATAGAAGCATCAGTTATTAATTGTTCCCTTTATCACATCTGCATTTTGAACATTATGCAAAATGAAGTTATTTAATATCCTGAAAATGTCAGAAACCCAAAGATAAAGAAGAGGGAGTGTGCTGGGAAGGTATTTATGAAGGCTCATGGAAATTAGACTAGGCTGAGAAGGGAAGGGGGAAAAGGGATAAATGCACTGAAAGAAGAGTGGAAAAGTTGACAGAACCATTAATCAGACAGTATGTGCAAGAAGAGAAATTTATTTGGGAAGAAAGATGGAACATGCTGAGAAGTGTGAATAGGCAATTGAAAACATGGGCCTGGAGGCCAGTAGCTCAAAGCATAAATAGCGGATGAAAATTTGGGAAAACATGCTACGTGAACCAGAACTCCATAGGGCAAAAAGACAAGGGCCTAGTGAAAGATCTTTGAGTCAATAAAAGCTGTTGCTTTAAGCATTTTTCTAAGGGACATGTATTCTTTCCTTAACAGGACAGGGTAAAGACTATGTCAAACTAGGTAAAAGAGTACTATTAGTAGCACTCATTATGATACCTTTCAGCTACCTCTCACTTCCTGCTTCTTTCCAATCTTCTATGGGTTGTTTCTCTCCCCACTATCTCCTCAAAGTATATGTAATACTATCAGGAGACATGAACAGTAAGTTATTAAGCTATAGTAGCTATTTCATGCTTTTCATGAACCAAATGCAGATCAAGCTGCAATGGCAAAAGAAAATCCTAAATGTAAGCACCACCCTTAGAGTTTACAAAGTAGCTCAAAATACAAAGGCAGCCTCAGTGGCTGGTAATGACAACACTTGAAAGAGTATCATTGGAGTGGGACAGCAGGAGCACCCCAGTGAGTCAATAATGACAGCCCATTTGAGTACAATATTAGGTGCAGCCTTGCAGGGTCAGGAGATGGGCTACATATAGGGGATTAACTGAATAAGTAAACATATTGACAGTAATGGAATCAGGTTTTTTACTGATAGAAAAAGTAGATATAAATATAAAACGGAGAAAAGATAGAATGAAGCCCTGGTATTGTATTTGAATTGGAGCTATCATTACAAATTCATGGTTTATAATATATAAAGATAGCTATAGAAATAAATATAAATGTTAAGGGATAAACACATTTTCTTGCTCTGCCACTGAAAAGGCCTGGGGTTAGCAACACCCCAAAAGCAATAATCACACCTTGCACCCAGATTTTGGTTTCTATACACCAAAAAAACAAACAAAAAAAAAAGGTAGCTGATTCCAAGGCTGGGGCAGAAGGAAGTAAAAGTTGAACCTGAAACATTTTTTTGCACCAGAAAGTAAGAAAATGCTCAAAGAATGATAGAGGCATGTCAACACAACAAGGAAACTGCTCAAAGGGGCACCACTGGCTAAAGTTGGGTCAATATGATCATCAAAATAAATAATGCAGTAATAAACTGAATAAAATAGAAATCTATCAGTATTTGATTATGCTATTTGAGTATTTGAGATTGCTCATAATCTATTTGTGAGTAAAGAGAAAGCTTCTTCTTAAAGTAGAATGCCAAATAATAAATGTAGAAGGAAGGATGAAGTTAGACAAATCACCATTTGGGAACCATCATAATAATAATTTGGACAAGAATCATCAATGGATGCTAAAACTAGAAGGTGAAAGTGGATGAGAAATGGGTTGCAGTCGGCCCTCCATATCTGCAATTCCACTTCCACGGATTCAATCAACCTCTACTTTAAAATGTAATTAGGCTTAATATGATTGTAGTACTTAACATGTACAGGCTTTTTTCCTTGTCACTATTCCCTAAATAATACAGTATAACAACTATTTATACAATATTTACATCATATTAGGTATTATAAGGAGTTGAGATGATTTAAAGTACATGGGAGGATGTGCATACCATGTTTCCACGAAAATAAGACCTACCCATAAAATAAGCCCTAGCAGGATTTCTAAGCATTTGCTCAATATAAGCCCTACCCCGAAAATAAGACCTAGTGATGGGCGTGGCTATGCAGCATATCTGCACAACCCATGCATTTCGTTGCAGAGTGGTAAAGAAGATGAGCAGCCCTTCTCATCTGCCCCATCGTGACAGCTACTATCCCAGAGGTGACCGGAAAGGTGCGGGCATCCCCACCAACAAGGTCGGCTTCCCCTGTCAGGCCCCAGCCATCCTGTGTGTGCTGCAAGCTGAGGCTTTGAGGGGAAAATAACACATCCCCTGAAAATAAGCCCTAGAGTGTCTTCTTAAAGAAAAATAAATATAAGACCCTGTCTTATTTTTGGGGAAACACAGTAGGTTATATGCAAATACTATGCCATTTTATATAAGGGACTTGAGCATACTCAGATTTCAGAATCCTCAGGGATCCTGGAACCAATCACCCAAAGATACCAAGAAATGACTATATTTTCAGTCTTAACATATCTCAGGATATTTGTTGATTATTAAAGGAAAAATAAATTTATATTGGAAAAATCTGGCAGACATCATCTTAACCACTAATGTAAATATCACTAGTAATGGAACAAATCCACATTATTTGCCATCTGATAAGATGCACTGATTTGAACAAAGTGTCACTTTTGTGATATTCCTGTCAAAAATGCATAATTTAGGTTTAATGATAAAGAAACATTAGGCGAATCCAATGGTGTGCTGGTAAATGTTTAACAATAAGCACTCTAGGGGAAAAAGCCCTTGTTTATGTATTTCCTGACTTCTATGGTGCCAATAATTCCATCATGGTCAGTTTCAAGTACCAATTGATATCACTGAACATAAAATTGGGAAGAAATATGAATATCTGTTCTCACAAGTTACTTGGAACCAGATCCAGCATACCACTGGCACAAACCCAACCTGATGAACATTCTACAAAGTGGCTGCCCTGAAGTCTTTAAAAAATGTGAAGAACATGAAACTCAAGGGAAGACTAAGAATCCACCCAGATTGAAGGTGACTAAAGAGACATGATCACTTGGTGTGGCAAATGATCCCAGATGACAGCTTTCTGCTATAATAAAGGACATCAATAAGGGCAATTAGCAGAATTTTAATCAGGTCTCTGGATGAAAGATACATGAGAGTTCTTTGTGTTGTTCTTACAACTTTTCTGGAAGTCTGAAATTGTTTCAAAATAAAATTACATACTGAAAAAAGT